>OZ029929.1:9268338-9352972 GCA_964023275.1 Norana najaformis
ATGTTTTAATTACTTATATGAGGAATAGTGTGGCTCAGCCTATAGACGAGAATGTCATTCTTGTAAGCATGCCTTTTGGGTCTTTTCTTAAGATTTCTGTGGCACTGTTATAATAATACACAAGGCATCAGTTGATGGTTGCTTCATAGTGAGACCACAATATCCTCCATAATCCTCTAGACAGGTCCAGTTGAAATGGGAGAGGTCAGACACTAGAAGGTAATGTACATGTTTAAGCAAGGTGGAAAAGGTCGGTTTTAAGTCCTGACTTGAATGACCTCAGGTAACAAAATGATGAGGTGATTTGCTGTTTTTGGGGTCTTCTTGTGTCTTAGTCTTGTGTTTTGTCAGGTCTTTGCAAGAGAATATTAAACCGTTTTGATTTTGTTTCTGAGCGCCCTGTGAATTTAAGTTGCAGTACAGTCAACTTGTTTGAGATATTGTTTTTACAAGCATTTGGTTTTCCCCTCTTCTCTTCAGTTTTCTGCCTTTGTGGAGGAGCAAGAATCCAACAACACCATTCTTGTCTGTTTCTTAACTTCTTTGGAACTCTGTCTGCTTTCTTTACCAGTTATCCAGTCCAACGGTCTTCCAACAACTTTCTTTTCTTTAAATAACCATCATCAGTAACAGATTCCCACATAGGATGTGAAAACGAAGCATGTGACCGAACTGGATTGGTCATATACTTTTTTGTCCCTGATAAAATATATTCTAGTTCTTACTGCATTTCAGTAGAATAGAAGAGCATTACTACTGAATGGGGGTCCTTGAAAGGTGCTACATAAATGCTCAGATGCATGATTACATGTATACAGAATTAGAGGAAGGTATGAATGCTGTTGTCATTTATGAGAAAATGTAATTTAAGAGCTTCTGTTAAATGACAGGTATCAGGTGATGTTGAACTGTAACTGCCGGACACTGACTTTGTCTGCTTTTGTGCTTCAGTGTGTTCGATTGCTTCAAAAACTAACATACAAAGCAGAAACGTCCATTCAGCAAAACTACATCGAAGAACTCGTCAATTTTCTTATACAGCAGATGTAGGATTTTATTTTTGTACCAGTTCAGACGCACTGGGCTGCATGTCTTCTAACTTTATGTCTCATTGCCACTCCTTTTCTTACCTTTGTCTCTACATCTGGTTCTGACTGTCTCTGATTCTATCTTAAGTGTAATGTAACAGCACCTCTCGGAGGCACGCCTCAGTTAATTACCTAAATAATGTTAGAGTTCATTATGAACATGTTCATCTGTAAACAACTGATGCTCGAATAGCTGGAGAAGTGGCTTTTGTTCATATGTAGAATCCAACCATCAGAGTCCTACGCAATGCTGGCCGTTGACACAACGTTCAGAGTTCCTGGTCAGTGTTACAGTGAGCATTAGGAATGGCTACAGCTGAATGAAGTATTTACAGCAACCATTTGAATTCACCCACTCACTGACTGATGCTCTTTGCAATGATGACAGAAGGCACTGCTTCTGAACTGTTGGTCATTTTGTTAATTGCACTCTCTGATTCATACTTCTACATCTTATTTGAAATCTTTAATAATTTACTAAGTGTAGACTGACTACCCTGTGTATACACGAATAATCACAATGTGATTGGTTATCTAGTGTTGAGGTGACAGAGAATGATCTGACGCAGTGGTGTCTGGGTCTGCTTGCCAATCTGTGTCGCAACAACTTGTTCATAAGAACCTACATCAAGCAGAAGGTTATGATCATTCTTGTGATTGATTTTATTTGTTCTACAAGGTTCTTCACTGTCCTGTTTTTCATTTCACTTTCTCATCAGCTGCCTCATAACAGCTACTGTCGATTCTTTCCCTTCCAAGGGCTGCTAGCAGTTCCATCTTTTCTGTTCTATACATTCCATATGGTCTCATCGTGCTGTCATCTTGTTTTATGATTAATTGAAGACTTGTCTGTTTAATTAATCGTGTCTTATATGGATTCATTAATTTTTGCGAGGTAGATCTCTGAGTAAAGATACTAATCATCGTCGTACAACACCAACCCAATAAAATGCCTTTTGTTGTACCATTGTTTCTGTTACAACATGGTCAAGTTTACTGTGGAAAGCATTAATGTGTACCACTCTAGTCACTGTTTCTCACTGGCTTACAAACATTTGGATATTTAACTACGTTATCACCTGGCAACTGACTAACATCACTTCAGACTCACATTCCATATGACTTTGCATGTATAACAAATTTTCGTAATAATGATAATAATAATAATAGTAATAATAATTATAATAATAATGGTGTTCGATCATTTTGTCTAAATTTAATGCTGTTCAGTATTTTCATGATCTCTGTATTTTGTGAAAACTTATGCTTATGATTCTAGTTTTCAAAATCTATGGACACTTTAAGGCATGCATTTGTATCAACCAGTTCAAGCAGTATCCACATAATTTACTGAAAGATGACTGAATTTTAATTCATTTCCCCTGAATCTGCAATTGAACTCTAAAATATAACTTTAAACCCATTCTGTGTAATATTTTGATAATGTGATTTTCTTTACAATGGTATTGGCTACGTGGTCCAGGTTCCACATTTTATTGAGTTTACAGTGTAACGATTTTTGATTGGTTAACACTCGAATAATTTTTGGTCTTTTCAGTCAGTGTGTTTAAAATGTTTGTAATTGTGTGTCTCTAAATAGGAGAACTGCAAAGCTATCTTCAAGAAGTTAATGAATTACCTCAGCCATCGCAGTCAGAAAGTTGAAATCTTTGCCATCAGCATCATCACCAGTCTCTGTCTTGAAGACGAAATCGGAAAACGGGTCAGCATCTCAACATACACGCAAACACACACACACACACACACAAATGGTGAAAGTAGTACTTGTTTTTCTGAGCAAAGCATTAGGTCACTTAAAAGCCAGGCAGTGCCAGAAGCAGTCAGGTTGCCGCTAGTTATTATGATTGTTATTATTATTAAACGTTACAGCTTAGCACCAACAGCATATGAAACTCACTATGGCAAAATGAAGTTTATTGGAAAACTTTTAGAGTTGTTTACAAGATTGAAATTGGCATTTTTGTTGCATTTTTATGTTTGATGATTGACCACTGAGTTTTTAGAGTAGGTTATGACTTTTTCCAATGGTGATAGACTTTCTTGATGAACACTCTAGGTGTAGTGCTCAAAACAGTCAGAATTGAGTTGTTTCTACACAAGTAGTTGTTAGCTTTGCTTGGTAATGTTTGCATAATTTGTTATACCTATATCATACAGACTCCACTTAAGAGACAGTTTAGTCACTAATATGGAAAAATGTTGATTTGATTTGTGTAGATTATTGTATAAATTTAGCTGTGACAGAAACCAGTTTTGTCCAAAATGAACGATGTTAACTTAACTTGTTGACGAGATCCTTTATCAACTTGTGGCATCATCTTGATCTGATGCGCTGAATTTTAGCTTGATGGTGACTTTGATGACTGTATTGCATGTTTATTGGTGCTACAGAAGTTAGGTTAGATTTGTATGCGTAAATGGCTTAGAATTAAGTTTTTATATACTACTGAGCACTGATGTATTGATATGCTGCATACAGACATAAATTATGTACTTGTTTATTGTGTACTTGTTTATTGTTTATTGCCATTGGTGACTGTTAATAAAACTAATAAAATTTATTGAGTTGTCAACTTTTCACTGAATAAGTTTTCTTGTTTGGTTTGAAGATCTTTCGAGATCAAAACATTCATCAGGTGTTTCAGCTACTCTTCAACATTCTGCACAGCGGGGAACCAGGCATGACTCAGCAGTATGCGGTCGATTTGTTTGTTGATATTGTGCAGTTTGAAAAGATCCAACAGTCGTTAATTAAGTAAGGCTTGGCTTGCTATTGTTGGCATAATTTGTGATTTTGATCGTGAAGAGCTTGTATTTTTCACACTAATTCTGTTTCAGCATTTTATTGAGCATCAGAGCAACAAGATATCTTGGTTCAAAGAATTGCACTACAGTTTCAGGCTTTTTAGAATTATTTTCTCCGTGAATATTAAAATGCAAATAAAGAAAAAGTTCAATGTAGAATGATATCACATTTTGTAGATAGTATAAACTAGTTCTATGTTGAGAAGAGCCACTTTCATATGTTGGGTTCACAGTTTCCTGCAGACTCTGCACACGAGTGAAATTTTACTGCAAATGTTTTATGTGTGGATCTGAACTGCTGCAGTAAAATATGTTATTGTGTCATCTCATTTCTATATTTTATTGGAATAAAATTTTGACTCTATGTAATAAAATATTTTATTTTGTGTGCCACTTACTCAGGTGTACGAATTGTTAACTTGTTTTAATTTTGTTTTAGTTATGATCATTTGAATCACTGTCTCCAGCAAATCGTTCTCCTTTTGAGGTCGTCAGAAGCAAACAGCTGTGCTATGGTATTACCTTATTCATTTATCCTGTACTCTGTCCCAGCCAATCCATTTATTCTTTTATCCATATCATTTGTTTATTCATCCATCAGTCGAGTAACTGACGCATGAAAGTGAGGTGATTCTTGATTTAGATGATGGGGTCGTGCAATGAAAAAACTTGGTCTTGAGCCATAAGTTAGCAGCTGGTGTTGATAATTTGTTCATAGGTTCTGGAGCTTCTCTTGGGATTTTCTCAAGTCAAAGAATTGTGCAGCATAATCTGTCGACTGGTGCTGGACTCACTCAGCATTGAAGATGCACAGGTTGATATCTTGCAATCCAACCAACAAAAGATGGCGCCAGTGTTAGCAGTCATCTTTTGGGCTGCACAGCCAATCGATTGCCATGAAAACCTCCACCTGTTGGCCCTTGAGCTCCTGCAGGTGCTTCACAAGGTATCGACTGACTACAAGTGCTTTCTGATGCAATGATTTGGAAGAGATGATGTTGCTGAGTGATGCTGTTGTTGTGGGTCTCACACTGTTGAGTTATGAGAATAATTTTGTTCAGAACATAATGGCATAGAGTCATTTTATTCTGTGGAAGTTGTCTATAACTGAGATAGGGAGGGAGATGGCCATGATGTGGCCTCAGTTAGTCAACAGTTGTGGCTGATTTTGTTTGTCATGCAACATGGTTCATCTTTAATTTGTATAACTCATGCATCTTGACAGTATTCTTGACTATTATTAAGACTTGATTTTATTGTATTTACTGGATTGGTGTGATGATTTATATAGCGCTTCTGTAAGAAGTGCTATATAAGTTATCAAATGCGATATGATACGATGATTTACCTTACTTTCCCTGAGAAATTAGCCATTTAGTGGAACCTTTACTGTACAGTGTATGCTTGTGGCACCATATCAAATCTGTGTGTGTACACTAATATGCTCATTAACCGATTTAAAACAAAACTAGGTAACAGAGAGGGCCAACAGCATCTACTAGCTGCCACATACACAAAGGCCGACTTTACGGGGGTCTTAATTATCACCGGCAATTGGCCATTCCATCACCGACCTCTTCTGATCCCCATTCCACCTGTTTGTCAGAACAGGTCACACAGAATTAACACTGCCTTATAGTTCAGTTTATTTTCCAATGTTAGTTTTGTGTTTTGTAGAGAATGTAGACATCAGATGCATCTGTCTGTGTATCAGTCTGAAACACTGTCTTACTAGCTCATTACCTGTCATTCCCAATGATCTTTCATTACCTGTCATTCGCTATGATCTTTCATTACATCTCAGTCCCAATGATCTTGGACAATGTCATTGAATGGCAGTGGTAATGCTTAACCTAGGTCTGTTTCTTTTATCCTAGGCAGTTTTTGTTGAAGGAACACTGTTGGAGAAAATAGCTTTCTGTCGGAGTCCTCTCTTGTCAGTCCTTCAGGCAATCCTGGGCTCTTCTGTACCTTCAGACTCGATCTTCTACAGGAAACTGCTCCAGAGGAAACTGGGAGCTGTTAGGCTTCTGAAAAATATCTTTTTGCAAATGAATGATCAGTGTTTCACTTGTGAATTTATGATGCTTGTTATTGTCAGATGAATTCTCTGCAGCTGCAGCTCATTATTAGGCTTCATCACATCAGATATTTGGTCATGTCTAACTGGTTGTCAGTGGTGTCTAGCGTGTTCCATAACATTTGGAGTTAAAGTGATTTGTGCTATTTATGTAGCGCCATGTTTGATCTGCATGAACTTTTCGAGCATCAACCTCTTCTGAGTTCTTCTCATGAACTTTTCTTGCATTTGATTTGATGCTGTAGAAGATAACGGGTCAGATTACATTGACTTTGTTGGCGAATTTTCCTCAGCTTTTTCCACCTCTGTGTGAAAATAATGTAGCATGCAGCAGCGTCTTAACATGTGTCAACTTCCAGATGTTGCAAATGAATGTGGAACAGCAACTGATGAACAGTATGATTGGGTTGAAGTCTACTGTTGCTGCTCACCAGTCAACAGACGAAGCAACCGACTCCATGTGAGTTTTCTCAAATTCTTCAACATTAGACTAACATAAATTTATTAGTCTGATTGAGATTTTGTTGAAAGAGTGTTTGCTAAATTCAACTTTTTACATTGTAGTTTTGAATTCCATTTTACCAATCATTTCTACTTTTATTCAGAATGTGTATAGGTCACCCCTTCACAAGAGCAGCACAGAAGCACTGCCTGCACCAACAGTGCAGGAATGGTTTCAAGTGTTGCTAGAATGCACTTGTCATGGGAGGTGCAGATCTGAAGGAATGCCATTCCAGGTAGATGATTCCATCACAGAAAAGGCATGACACTGCATTGTCGTTCGACAGAGAAATTGTGTTTGCCCTGGACTGTGGAGGAGAGGGATCTGCAGCCAGCATAACCTAAGACTGACCAACAGAGCTTCTGCACAGTATGCAGGTGCAAATTCCAAGCTAACCCGCAGTTTGATCTTATATTCGTTATGCTTGCAGAAGGCAGCTAATGAAATACATCATACATATAGGATGTTTGTATGTATGTATAAAGACACTAAGTATAGCGCATTTTAAGTACCTCACAAATTGTTTTTTTTCATAACTGCCAATTAGTAATTGTGAACATGTATGAGAAAACCTGGCCTGGGTGTGAAAAATTTGAAAATGGGTTTAACATTGCATTGGATTAGTGCCGGAAGTGCTGAATAACTTTGTGATAACTGTATGATTTTATCACAAATAGTGAAAAAAGTAGTACATGTTTTATTATGTTTACATTTTCACACAAAAACAATTGAAAAATCATAAGTTAATTGTTAATATAATTTAGTCGTCTGGTGTAAATTAAATAGATTTTATATGCAGAATTATTTATAGAGCCTGATGTTTAAAATGAAATGTTTTGAAACATATATTTGCCATCTCAGTGAAACTTTTCCACAGAACTATTTCACATCAATATCATGCCTTGTCGCCTTTTGAGCGCTTTCTCACTCTGATTTTTCTGACTTTGGCCGGGTTTTCTCAGTCACAGTTGGCAGAAACAATAATTTCTGTGTGGATTGGTTACTTCTCTTGAGGTTCACTTGGCAGAGAATTTGATTGAGTTTATCTAACTGGCATGGATTTGAATGAAATTTTTGTCAAGTATTTTATTTTTCAGAGAAGTCAGTTTGGATCTGACGCTGGTGACTCTTGACCTTATGCTGGTTCTCTGTGCTAAAGATTCCCAGCACAGACTACAGCTTAACAAAGTTCTGCAGGTCAGAAAACCAGCTCTGCAAATTGTTTCATTTTGAATGATAGAAGGTGCTATATAAATGTCTAGTTACATTACATAATAGAGTTGACATCTTATTACAATTGCCCTACCTCTGCTGAAGAAGCCAAGACTAGATCCAATCTGAAGCTTAATTAAAAGTCATTGAGAAAATAATCGTGCAGCAGATGGTATGCCGTTTAGAAGCAAGTGACCTTATGTTGAAAGGACATTCCATGAAGACGGTCTTACTAAGCGACTCGTGTCAGATGTCTTTGTTGCCTTTGATTCTGGATGTGTAGGCACCGCTCACTCTTTATCGATGTGGGCTTGGTGTTCTTCATAATAGGCCTTGTCTTCCTACTTGTGCGTCTTAATACATCCTTTGAAATCAGTGGTCAACGTCTGGGCTTCCTCTGCTCCTCCTTGGGTGGATGGGCTATGATGGTGACTTTGGGTTCTGACTGCAGAGCTTGGAACCCAGTTTCATTAGGTGTATTCCCTGGGCTCAGAGCTCAGGCTGTTTCTGTATGTTGTCGATGACAGCCAGATCTTTACTGCTGTAGGAGCTTGGGTCTGCTAGTTTGCCAATGAGATTGAATTGTACTTGACTGGCTGTGTATGTATCTTATCACTTCTGTGGTGTCTTAAGTGTCTCACAAATGTGCTGCTCTGTAGCCTAAATGATGCTATAGTTCTAAAAGAATGACAAGTTTGTCAGTATATGAATTATGATGCTCGTGTAACTGGAGAGGGTCTCCTCTGGCATTGTTGTGCAGGCATGTAGAAACTTACACAATTCCTGTCCATAATTCACAGTTGACACATATTCAAAGTCCCTGGACTGGATTGCACCAAAGATGAAGAATGAAACCGAGCCAGTGAACACTCACAGCACATATACTGACTCTCTCTCTGACCAATCATTCCAAGGCTAACGGTTGAGCACAGTCCATCCAGAGGCCCCCACAATCACAGGTCTGTGCTGATTGCCTGCTGAGGAGAACCTTTCCAAAATGGACAGTGGGCTTGGCTACAGATAACACGCATAGCACACGTGGGCGCTGACATACACTGTGACTGTAATCACAGATTTGTACAGTACATCTTCAAGAGAGTCCTCAGGTTCTTGTGACCTAACAACACAAAACCATAATCAAACAGAACATGGTTTTCTGGTGCTTATGGAAAAAAGTCAAAGAAAGACCAAGGAGCTTGTGTTGTAGGTTGCTAGACAACCTGTTTCAGAAAAGATGGACCAACCAATCTGGTATTAAAAGCAGACTGCAGCTGGTTAAAACAGGAAAGAGAAAAGCCTGCATTTATAGCATTGCCTTAGTCAACCCTAGTGCATATGAATGCATGCAACATGGTCATTGTGGTCGTGGAGTCGTAGGCAAGCTGCATATTATGCAGATCTGATCCAGGTGTTGGCAGCACTCGTCCATCATTCATTCATTCAGAGCAAATATTTTCCCATGAGTGCATAGGTCATCACTGATGTTGAGAGCTGATGAGGTTCAAAATGATGTAGGCAGAAAGTGTCACAGAACTTTAAGCACTGAACGTCTCATACACCGCCAATGCACACCAAGTCTAGGCTTGAAAATGAAACAAAATACGACCTTTCGCAATGGATGACCTGAGCCGGATATTGAAAATAACTCATTTCATGATCTCCAAGGTTTATATTGCAGTTTCTTCCACAGGAATGACAAATTTTTTATGTGAAGGGATATTTTCATGTTACCAGTTTCATGATAAAGGAAGTAATTTAAATTTAAATGCATTGATGATGGAACAGACTAAACGTGCTTTTTGTATTAACCAATATTTCATATCTGTGTTAAGTGTTATCAATTGTACATGCATAAATTAGCGTGCAGATGAGTTTTGGACTTCAGGTAGAAATTAATTGCTGGGTTTGATTTGGACCAACAGGATCCGCGGCTTATTCCGGTGTTGGCCTGCAGCCTGACATCCAGTTCAAAAGAGCGCATTCAGTTGGCACTTTGTTTGACCGTGTCGGCTGCCAACATGACTGAATTCAGCATGACTGCGTAAGTTTTGTGGCTCGCTTTTGGATTTATCGTTCGCTTATTCTTTGCCTGTCCAGAGTTCTAACTATTCTGGCATTTCAAGATACGCACCACGGAGCGGCTGGCAAAATGTTATGGTGCTATACTGATCAACGTTTTGTTTCTCTGATCTTTTTTAGCATGTGTTTCGTAATAATGTTAGTAGCGTCTTTGCATATAGTCGATCATGTGATGCGACATTGACATTTCCCATTTTCTGCAGACTTGAATGATGATTGCATCTGTAGTCTTTCAGAGAACATATCCTGGATAAACGGAATGGGCCGAGCATCTGGGTCCTGGAATCATTTTAGCGCTGCACCACCCTCTTCCTCCTCGTCGTGTACATCTACTATGGTTGGGCCAAAGTGTGTTTCGTCGTCGTCATCTTTGCTCGGAGTGAGCCATACTTTGAGCAGCTCTTCTTTGGATCTGGATGCATCAGTACAGATTCTTATTGACAAGATGCAGAATGGTCTTAAGGTAGAAATCAGTTGAATTATTCTTTTATTTATTGCCTTTATTTGTTGCACCATTGTGAATTATATCCTGGATTAACAGATCTAATGATTTGACAAAGTATATATGTTGCTGTAAGTATTGCACTGACTTTATCGTATCTCTTCTAGTCTGTGTATGATTCTTAATGTTTCCTCTTGCCCAGCTTTGTTGGGTGCTTCTGAAGTTTATAAGAGGGACATTATCTTCTGAAGTTTGTAAGAGGGGCATTATCTTCTGAAGTTTTTAAGAGGGGCATTTTCTTCTGAAGTTTGTAAGAGGGTCGTTATCAAATTTCAGTTGTATTTTATTGTACTGTAATTATCTGGCCATGAAAGATCTACTGTATGATAATTTTACCTTTGAAGTTCATGGCTTCACATTTGATGCAATGGCTGCATACGAATTACATTGGTAAGTGTAACGATGTCATGAATGAAAGACTAATTAGTCTTCCATTTTCTGCACAGATTGGCTGTGCAGTTGCTTTATTGTTTTTCAATAATTTCGCCAGAGGTCTATAAAGGTTTTTTCTATGAAATTTTTACTTCTCGTCAACATTGAGTTGTCTAGAAACCAGGGTATTAGATACTGAAATGGAGACAGATTGTTCCACTTGAAATCTCTATTGAAGAAGCTTAGTGCTGTGGCTCTGCGTTGTTCTTCAACTGAAAATTGAACTCTGAAATTGTCAGTTTTGTCTTGGTTTTATTTTGTCAGGTGAAAGATATTCGTTCATCCGAACTGATTGCAATTTATGAACATCGTCTTCAGTCACTGCAGGTAAAGAATGAAACAGTAATTGGTGGATTAAATTCTTTCTCCAATACTTCATCTTATATGATTTTATTTCTTTTTAAGCTTAGAGTGTTTATTACCTGTAACAGCCTAAGGAAAAGCTCTAATGTGCAAGTGGCCTTGTTACTTCATTATTATGAATTTATGAATACATGCAAGCTGATCATGTCTCAGTCAGTTCAGTGATAAATTTATCAAAAAGGCCAAATTGCTGACAAGACTATATTCGTCAACAAAACATTATACGAATAGCAGTTGATTGGATGCAGTTACTCCGTTAAATTTTAAATTCATCCTAGCAATGAAATTGGTATTTTCCGTAGACTTATAATTTAATAAGCTTCTCATTTTACCAGGTGTTTTTGTCGATTGACCGACTTGAAGCCTGAGCTTCTGGAAGTAGACAAATAATTTAGGTTCTTAACTGTGATCAAGATCTTGTCTGTCTGTAACTCTGTGTCTCATAATTTTCCTGTCCGTCTGTTTTTCTTCCTTATTACACTTCTGATGTTGTACTTGTCACCAGAGGAAAGAGAATAGTCTACAGGACCTGCTCGAGGCCAAGACTGCAACGCTGCTTCAGTCTGACCGCCTTCTGGCACAGTTCCGACTTCGAATTGCCCAGTACGAAGCCGAGGTACAATTTACTTTGAAGCACCTTACTCAGAATTTGGTACAAATTGTACTCGCATTTGCAAATTCCACTGTATTAATACACACATTGTTTTGCAAACGCCCTGTTGTAATTGTAACTGTAATCACAAAATCATGTAACACCACTTCAAGAGAAACTCCTCCATGGCTCTTCTGATCTGAAAACAAAACCATGGTCAAAGAAAATAGTTTTAAAGCGTTTATGGAAAACAGGCAGAGCAAGGCCAAAATTAAGCTTGGCACATGTTAAAAGAAAGCTTAATTCTTGGCATTCGCCTTTGTTGATCACGTCGTCCACATGATAATGATATTACATGTGTTAAAGAGTTAAAGAAGATGTTATTACACAGGGTCATAAGTTGCGGAGCCTGCTGCAGGAAAGCGAGAGATGCAAAGAAGACAATGAGGAGAAACTGGAGGCCATGACAACCAGATGTGAGGAGCTCAACACAGAACTTGAACAACTTGGACAAGAAAATGCCAGGTATGGTGCCAGTATAGAGGGAAACAGAAAATGCAAGGTAGGATACCAGTGTAAATGGAAGCAGAAAATGCATTTGGAATGTTGGACCCAATGATTATTAGTCCAGTCGAAAACGGTGACAAACCAGAGCAGTGGAAGTTTTGAGAAATTACGAGGATTGCAAAAATTCTGATAATGTCTAGAAGAACACTGCAAGACATGGATGCAGAGTGTTTGATTGTATGTAAACACAAATGGCTAATGCTAACTAAGCAGGAAACTCTCACACATGTCACCATGTAGCAAGTAACTGGAGAAAGAGAAAAACCCAAATTTTGAGTTTTTGCATGATTACCGTACTCAGATACACCCTCTGAATCATACCCATAATCAACAGGGCTACGAGCAAACCCCAGCAACTGAGGGTTCTTGGTTACTTTATTGCTTGCTTAAGGGTTTTGCACCATTTAATAGCCTTGGTCAAATGAGAAATTCACTGAGAACAAGATTACACAATATGTGTGGTCATTAAAAGATTTTGCTCTAATTTGTGTCATTACAAGGATTTGATTAACTTATAAGTTTTCTTACTAGCGAACACATTGCAACTTGTCTCGCATTGCAGCATGTTTGTCCATTGGTGCATTTTTTAAAATTTGATTCTTACTTGGTTTCGTAAAGCAGAGCTGCATTAATCCTCTTGCATTACAGTATGTTATGGATATTGAGTGTTTATTAAGTTAGGAATGTCTGGTTTTATAGATTGGAGGAAATCGCTGAGAAGTATTGTCTGTTGACACAGGACTACACAGAACAGAGTCAAAGGTAGTAGGCCATTTAGTTTATCTGTCTCAGTCTTTCTGTGCTAATATTCAGCTACAATTCTTGTTAGCTTTGTACAGTTTTTGGTGTTATTTGTGTTTTAATTGGTTGCTTTTCTTTTTGTGTTGATTTTTCTTTAGCAAGTTTTTCAGTTGAGTTTGCTTTGTCATTGTTTTTTAGACTGGATTCTTGTCAACGGATGTTGAAAACATTGAAGCAGGAACATGAGTCTCTGGTTGAAATGGATGAAATGCTAAAAAGACATTACGAGACTCTGCGTCAGCAGCATGACAAGTAGTCATTAGTCACTCATTTATTCTCTCGCTTACTTGCACTGAATTTATCACATGCTTATTCCATCAACTGAGTCATTTGGTTGATTAGTCAGGCACTTATTCAGTAACTTAGTTTCTTATTTTGTCTTAGTTTATCAAAATGTCACCTAGTCAGTCCTGAAGTCAGTTGGTGTGAATGAGTCTGTAGGTCATCTATACATTGTTATTTAGATCTTCGAAGCTTCTGGTGGAACTGGAAGAGGAGAAGAACAGTTTATCCATTCAGCTGAAAGACAAGGAAGGCAAAGTCTTTGGTAAGTTCAGTATCCAATTTTGATCGTGTCCTAAACTATTAATGGTTTTCTGTTTCTGTGCACTCCTTAACATGTTACTGTGTAGTCTACACTAGAAGCACTGAACACTGACGTTGCTACAAGGCTCATCATTTTATATATAGTACTAGCCAAGCCACAGTAACTGATAATGGCTTTCTGTGAATTATTATCAATGCTGCAATTGAGCGTTGACATATGTGCCTTTTTGTATTTGTAATCAGAAATTTGTATAGCACCTTTTCAAGAGGAACTAATTAGAGGGGCTCTCTGCGCTAGCCTTAGCGGTGTTGAATGTCATTAAGAACAGAACATTCATTCATTTGTAAACATTGTTCAGATAACTAGGTTTTGAGTTGGAATTTTGGACTTACTGGTTTCATTCATGTCGTTTGTCAACTGTATTTCTGCTGCTGTAGATTTGAGCCGCTCTCTGCAGAAAATGGAAGAGAATTTAAAGAAGAGAGTCATGGACTGTGACGAACTCGAGACAGCCATTGACAAACTACGAGCTGAACTTGCAAGAACGGAACAAGCCAAAAAGGAACTTCAGCATCAGGTCTGCTACTGAAAGAGACTTTCTATTGACATTAAATTTGTAACTGATAGTGAAGCTTAATTGTTAGGGAGGCTTTTCTAGAGATTTTGTAAGGCTTTCCTCTTTTGGTTTGAGTCTTTGAGTTGGAATTTTGGACTTATTGGTTTTAGTAAGCTATCAACTGATTTGGAAAAGGCTTTCCTCTGAGTATGCTGCATGAAGAGGCGTATAAATGCTGTGAATGAATGAATGAATATTTGAATACTAGAAGTTTTCCACAGTTTTTCTAAAAAGCATTCTAATGGTATTGGAAGTGAATTTTAATGAGCTTTTGAAGAGTTTTGCCTCATTTTGGAAGAGGCCTTTCCGCTTCTGTTGGAAGTCCTACGTGTATCCACAGATATTTAAATATTCTTTCCATGGACGTTTGGAAGAGGTTTTGTTTCCATGACTTTATTCTGGTCATCACAACATCCTGCTGACCAGACTAAGCACTTCATATGGAGTTTTGGGACAATCATTGGAGTGGGTGTGCTCTTTCTTGAATGGGGAGAGGGCAGATCCGAGTGTAGGAACCCAGTGCAAAGAACCAAGAGCAGATGTTGAAAGGTGGATCATGGATGGCCTGTCTGGCCATGCCACTCCTAAACACAGGTGGGAACGAACTGTGGTAAGTATGGCCCCTTGAACGGATAACTATTAAGTTACCATATGGTTTGCTGAAGTAAGTAGTTGTTAATTTACTATGTCTGTGTTTATCGCAGAAACAAAGTTCTTATGTGAACTGCCCTTCTACAAGAGTGTGGGAATCAAACCCAACACATCAGCTTTTGCTTCCTAAAGCATCGGTTAATGATGACCAGGTTTGGTGTCTTTTTTGTAGGTTTCATCGCTGGAGGTCGTCTGCAGGCAACGTGAAGCGTCAATCAAAGAGAAGGACATTATGATTGGTCAGCAGAAGGCAGAACTTGATAAGCATGCCCAAATCGCAGCCTTAATTCACAACCTGAGTGGCGGGAAGAATCCTGCTGGGAATCCTCCACAAACAGCATTCTAGAGGACATACTGATTGAAAAACATGATTCAGTTGATTAGATGCCTGTTTGGTGCAGTATTTGGGTTGACTGATCACAACGATCTATTGATACATAGGTGCTGTGTTTGACTGCTGAATGCAGTTTAATTTAACTTCAGTTTTTTGTGTGATCTCTTGTGTTTGTCTTATTCTTTGTCTGCCCCTTCATCCAGTGACATGCCCATGTGGCCATTCGGTTGTATGCAATGACATTGTATGTATGTATGTATTATATATGTATGTATGAGGACACTTAAAGTAGCACTTTTAAAGACCTCTCAAAAGCGCTGCACACATGAATAATTGATAAAAACGTGGTAGCAGATTGGATAGAGTGCTTGGCTTGTGACATGCAGAGTATGAGTTTCAGCCTCCCTGAGATGATGATTGTTATTAAACAGACATTTATAATGTGTGCAATTAACAAAGACAGCCAAAGTAATTGCTGTCTCATCAGATCTGACACACAGGCTGAACTTGGCAGACAGAGTACGAGTCGCACGACAGCATGCAAGACAAATTGAATTTGCTGTATAAGTATCGGGGTAAACCTGCTAGAATACCGCTACAGTAAGCAAGTCAACACATAACCAAAGCTCACACCAAGGCATGTGCAGTCTCCTGAGTAAGCGAGCAACGAACAGCACGCGGTTGACGAATATGGTAGTAGCAGATGCTGGTTAGGTGATTGATATGCAAGGTTAGTGATAGGTGGTTGTCAACTAGAACTGTCTAGGGACCTTAAGCAAGTCCTTTACTCACAGCTGCTCAGCACCATCAACTGATTAGCCATTAGGTAGTGGTGCTTAATATATGCAGAAATAATAAGTGCGTTCATTATTAAGTAATCTGTACATCATTCATCCATATTTATGTGTCCATTTGACCATTTGTAAAATCTAATTTTTTACTAATTTTAGTAAAAACATGTGGTTTTCACCTAATTATTAAGCAATTCCAGTCTAATCCAGTGCAATATGAAATTCGGTTTTGATGTTTTCGACTTTGTGAAGGTTTTCTGGTGCACGGTCACATATCTTGGGTCCTTCGGGTGGCGTTACTGAAACAGCGACCCTCCCCCCCCACAGAGAGTCGTTTTATTAGGAAACGGTCATCGATCGCCGATGCCAGTCAGTCGTGCGGTTGGGATTATTTGGACCGAGTTCTTATCTCTGCGTTCTACTTGCGCTGGCGTTTGCGCGCCGGGGGGAGGAGGGAAAACGAGTCCCAGAAATTGCGCCATCCAGCGACCCGATGCGGCACTGAATTAAGTCGTTATCGACACGAAGTGTCATTACATGAAGAGCGTTCGATTGGTAGGAGAGATGCGATCATGCACTGCTAGGAGTTAGATCTATAATTATATATATATATATATATGTATGTATATATATATATATTATCACTCCTACTGTAACCTTCCATGAGTCATCGCTTAAATCCTACCGCGCCGTTTTCTAACATTCCCTGTCCTCCTCTTCCCCTCTAATGCAGCAGGATATGTCGACATTTATAATACATGTAAGTAGATATAAATGTATATATGTGTATATATATATATATATTTATAGGTCTATATTAACTTATTTGCCTGAAAGTTTTAATGCAGCAATCTTATGGGAACCCGTAACACTAGTCTAAGCTGCGTGGCAGTTGTTTTGTGATCCTGCGATCCAATGTTAAAGAAGCGTTGCTGAGTAGTGGCGGCGATCATGTTTTAAAGATGGGATCATCTTTAAAAATGAGTATATATATATATATTCCAGTGGCTGTTGTGTGTTTTTACATTGTAAATACCTTTAAAAATGAAAACATGAGAAATGACACTGTATTGACCTATAGCAGCTTCTGGGTGAAAAAATAAGGAGCTCTTGGACAGCCAGCGCCGACTAAAGAGTCTGAGGAAGAGTTGTAAGGTTTCTATTTTGAACCAACCAAGTCAGTTTGGGCCATAACTGGCCTACGGTGTGCCACTAGTGGCAGCTACAGGCGCAGTGTGATCGCGATCAAGCGAGGCAGTCAGAGTGCAGTTTAATCATTTAGTAGGAAAGTAAATGTAAATGTAGGCCCTATACGGTTTTCTCTAGCGACCGAATGGCCTCGACTCTGCTCATTTTGCAATGAAATGATCGGGTGAGATCCTTCACCACCGCTGCCCGTTTGAATGGGCGAACCCGTGCACGAACCGTGCTAGCCCGAGATTAAAATCTCATAAATACGGCCACTATCGTAAGCACATGTTTGTGCTGAAATCATATCGGCGACCTTCAGTTGCATTTAGATCGATTTAGTTATAGATTTAGCTGCATATCGATCGGGCTTAGAACCGTAAACTCGCCCGATTTGATTCTTAGCGTTAACTCGAGAAAAGACACTGATTGATTTTCAAATGTATAATTAATTAAATATGCAGTTCAACCACAAAAGTACTTCAGTCGCAGGTATTAGGCCTAAATCAAAAGGCTACGGATTCGCATTGTATAATAAGAAGAGTAAGGATACGTTAACCTGCGAGTAGTGAGTGTTTCTCGTTATTCGATACTATGGATAAAGCTTCGTAAAATCCACTACGGCCAACAATTCCTTCCGGATGACGCAGTTGATTTCAGCCGAGGAAAAAAGGCGGCTACCATAAGCAATGACCCTTTTGTCCTCTCCACGCGGTGAGACAGTTCCACGCCAATTCCTGTGTTGGAAGCTTTGCAGTTCAGTATATAGACTCCATCATCAACTCTTAAGCCCAATACCGGTGCAGTCGATAGTCAACTGCAAACGGTCAAAAGCCGGCTGGCAATCGTCGTCCCATAAGAACCGTTCAGTTTTCTTTGTAAGCGACAAAGAGGGGCCGCTGCAAATAAGAAACTACAAATAAAATTCCTGTAATGCGCGCAGAGTCCCAGAAAGGCACGCACATGTCTTACCGGCTGTTGTACAGGCCACATAGGCCTAGCTACATTTTGGACCTTGGAAAGGCCTACAGCAATCTCGTCGAAGTCACAACATATTCCAGATAGCAAACTGTTTGGCGTAGCAAGTGACACTTGCTTGGCTTGAGCTTAAGGAGTGCGTGAGTTGCTGGAAGACCTGTATCGTTCTTCCCAGATGCTGTTCTGTTGTATTTCCTCAAATGATCATGTCGTTCAGATAAACTAGGCAAGTCTAAAAGTTAAATCATGACAAAACGATGTCCATAAGGCGTTGGAAGGTGGCCTATGCTTTGCATAATTCAAACGGCATGAGACGCCAACTGAAAATCTCTTTTCGTGTCACAAAAAGCGGTCGTGTCAGCCTCCCGGAGTTAATTACGACCTGATGATATCCGCTGAACCAACTAGCGGTGCTCACTCATTAATAAAGCCCGGTACTTAACTTTTACGTAGCGCTTTATGTGGAGTTTACAATTACAAGCAAGTGCATAAGATGGGTGACATAGGCCTAGGTACAGTTGAATATCAACCGTCTCCAGTCAATCCAGATCGAATGCTTCCGCCGAGCTGCCACTAGAACTGTTTAGCATCACACGTCACGCAGGTTCTCAAATCTCTTCACTGAATAAATTATCTGCACAAAGGTTATAAAATGCTGCCATTTACTTACAGCTCATGACTTTAAAACTAGAATAGGAGCACTGTAAGTATCGTCATCGTAGTCGTCATTGTGTTAATACCAGTTGTCGTGTGATCGTCGTCATTTGAGTATTTAATAATGACAACCTGCGCCTTCCATAGGAAAGCGGGATCCAGTTGTCCAATAGGCATCGTTGTGAAGCTTACTCTAGGCCAATGCGAATCGTTTTAAACTGGCTCTGTATAAAGCCCAGAAAGCCGTTTATAAGTACCAGTTAGCTGTATGGCAAGTGACACATGTTGGCATGCAGTGAGTGTGGCGTAGTTCAAGTCTCAAAGTTTTCCTTTTTAAACTGATGATCTGTAAGATAAAGCCGATAAAGATCACATAGCTATCTATAAGTGACGTAAAAAATCTTCCGATCAACCCAGGATTATTGGCGGCGCTGAATGCGTTTGTTGTCAAGAAACGCGTGGTAAATTTCGTCTGCTAAATGCCGATGAAGGAGAGTTGTTAGTCTGGTTTAGTAACACGCAAGAAATTCTGTGTTATTTATTATCTTTCGTACATTACGCAGATCTATGACTTTCCCACTGCACGATTGTTTTGTGGCTTGTGTGTTGGTTGCGTGGGCAGTGGTTGTCGGCGGACAGTTGGAACCCCGCGACTTTTGCAACCGAAATCCATTTGACGTGGAAGCCGAGAAGACTCCGGGAGACAACGGATTTCGGATTAAAATCGCCGGCCTACCACAACCTGAGCGGTATACTCCTGGACAAGTGTACACCAGTAAGCATGCATATACTTAAATCATATTCATGCATTATTCACATGTGGTATATATTATGACCAAAAAATGGATTATGGTATCCTTGTCAAAATTCAAAGGTCTGTCAAGTAAACATACAGGTGCCTGCAGAGGCCGGAGGTAACTTGATGTTTGAAATTGGAGTGACAAGGAAGACGAGAATGAAAAAGTCAGGATACACAGCAGAAGATTTGATATCTAGGATAGGGTTTTTGAAAAGTACTGCTTTAAGTTTTGAGTAAAGGCCTGAGGAGAAATTGCAGGAAGAACGGAGTTGGTGAGGAAAAATTTTCAAGAAGAGCAGTTTGGTGAGCTGGTAGTGTGCAATAGGTGGCTGTTGTAGTTGTGGTGGAAGTTAGTTTCAAAGAGATGAGTGATGTTTATCTTGAACTGCAGCACACCACTGCTGTTTGGGGAGGGCCCATGCCAGGCCCCCTTATGGAGTACTTGGCCTTCCAGCCCAGGAGTTATGCCACTATTACGTGTGCATGGTGATGTATCTTGACCAAGGATGTTCTTATTTACAAAACGTAACGTTACAAATAGTTATGACCATTGGTACAACCATAAGTAACAGATGGTATATGCTCCATACCTTAAGCATGCTAGATACCACATGCTGTGCACCAAGGTTCCTCAAGACAGAGGTGTGCATTTTATTGCCTACACAATGTGCATGTGATATTCCAAATAAACTGTACAGTTATGCCCCATTACTTCCTGCTGAGGACCTTACAGAATACCTTTTCTATCCCTCAACTGCCATAGGAAGGGTTCCCTGGTCAAGATCTAAACACTCAGATTATATAATGTAGTTTGTTTCTCTTTGGTGTCACTTTCAGACCTGCTGATGCGTCACTGATGTCTCAATTTGTCATCAGTAACCTACTGGGCAGTGCTGGCCATATTAGAACCCACTTGGGAAATCTTGATTGTTATAGTTGTTACATTTTAATAAAAACTGACATTTGTTGGCTTAAAATACATTGGGCCAAAGTTGTATGGTTGTATGTCATTGAACAATTTTATAGCACATTCTAAGTACATCTTAAAGTGCTCCTTGCCAGCTCAAATGATTTTAGAGTTTATAAGGAATAAAAAATTCTTGTGCGTGCAAACAGTGCTTCTATAGTTGAAAATTCATCATTCGTAGACCTAGTGCACATGTAGAACCCAACCTGTGGAGTCCCGTCGATGGTTGGCAGTTGTCACAATGTTCAGACTTTCTTATTTGTATTGCATTGTGATTCAAAAATGATGACAGCCAAACAAACGTTGTTTGCAGCACATGGTTACACTCACAGAATGTATTCCCTAAGCAGGAAATAGGTGACATAACACACAGATATTCTTCAGGCCACCAGGTCCAGGCAGGAAAGGCATTTGTCAGTAGCTGTTTGGTTGGTTGTGGCTTGCCATTATTGCATCCCTTATCCAAGACAACCCAGTTGCAGATGGCACATGTAAGTTTGGGGTGTGTTGATTAAAAAGAAGCCAAGCTTCTTGTTACACATTGACCAATTAAAAATGTTGTTTTGGCTGTGGTGATGTGCATCCAGGTACCATCCTAAAATGCAGAGAATCTGAAGCAGACGAAAAGTAATATATAGATCGGAATAATTTTTTATCTGGTTAGTGGCCTGTTAACTTGATGTATGCTAGCTGGTTGCCAAATTTACGACTTTATTGTTAATGCTTGTATCTCATTGTTTGGCTGTTATTCCTTATTTCTTGTTTGATCACAAGGATCTAATTATAATGCAATTATTCAAAATTAATTAAGGTAAGCCACATTTGCAAGGCCGATGGCAGTATTTTCAGTTTGTACCTAAGAATCTCTTAAGCTCTTCTTACATTTCATGCAGGTATGTTGCTTTTAGAGTTTGTGTTGGATAAACCTTCCTTTACCAACAGCATATGCTGCATTTTGGGTTGGTTTCTGTTATGTAAATGGTTCCTCTGTATATGGGATATGCTGCATTTTGGGTTGGTTTCTGTTATGTAAATGGTTCCTCTGTATATGGGATATGCTGCATTTTGGGTTGGTTTCTGTACTAACACTCATACGTAGCTTCTCATTACACATTATAACAACCCGATAGCATATAGCCTAATCATAATCATATCATAACCATAATCTCAAGATTTCTACAGTGCCCAATGAAAACCATGTCATGGGGACTAGCTTATTCACAGGCGCTCAGTCAAAACAAAATCAATAGACAAAACGGTTCAGTTCCAGGTCAAGATCCAAAACAGACGGCGTGGCAGCTCAGGTGGGTTTGGGATTGAAGCGGAAAGAGAGATAAGAAGAAGGGGAGTCAGAATAGGATCTATGAAAGAGGAATGATTTCAGTTTTGAGTGAAAGCCCAGTGCAGAAATTGCAGGCGTTGGAGCATAGATGAGTTTGTATGATGGGTCAGATAACTGTCACAGTTCTAGGGGAGTTTATTCCAGAGTGGTGGGCAGCTATGGCTATGGAGCGATTGCCAAATTTTAAGGATGAGGTGACGGACGGGCGGATAAGAGTTAGGGCAGAAGAGGAGCGGGTTGAGCAAAGCGGTTGTATTGTAAATAACTGACGAAGATAGGAGGTTTGGGAAGATTGAAGTGTGTTGTAGGTAAGTGATAGGACTTTGTGCTCGATTCGTTCAGGTATTTTAAGCCAGTGTAGTTAGTGATTTAAGAGCAGGAGTGATGTGATGGTGTTTGGGGGTTTTGGTGACAGCACGAGCGAGAGCATTCTGGATAGCTTGAAGGCGGTTTATCTGAGTTGTATCAGTATTGAAGAAAAGTGAATTGCAGTAGTCGAATTTTGCATGGACTATGGATGTGGCAGTGGTAGTTGCGGTTTTGAAGTCAAGGATAGGGTGGATTCAGGATGTTTCATGAGGTTCTATGGTCGGACCTTGCACAAAATCAGCAGTGATTGTTTCCGAGAATCTGTGAATTTGTAAACTATCTGAATTCAAGTGATTTTCCAGAATCTTCATGGCCTAAGTTAGTACAATGTTATCACATGTTAGGGCATTAATCTTCGCCTCACATGGTTTAAATTGGAATCAAGTAACCAACAGCTGTTTTGACAATTCTGTTAACAAATCAGTCTGATTTGGCAGATGTGCTATGATGGCCTTATTAACAATTGACGAAAGCCATGATATTCTGTTTCCAATACTCTGTGGTCCACTATGGACTCAATGATTTCATCAGTCAGTCTTTATTGTACACCTTTTCTTCTGCATTCTAATTTAGTATTGACTAATATCTGTTACCAGAGTTTGGAAGCCTACTATTTTGGTGTCAGTCTTACCTGCAGGGTGCAGTCAGATAGTTAGTTATCTTTGGTAATATTTGCATTTCTTGGGTTGTAGTTGAAGTTGGCATCTCTCTTGGTTCAGTTGAGGACCCCATCAAAGTTATTCTGTACTCTGCTGATGTTCCCTTGCACTTTGCTAATCACAGGGCTGTAGGTCACTCATTTGCTGATCATATCAAGGCATTTGTTCATGGTCTTCGTTCATGGTGTACCTGTTATTTGCTGGTTCCATTTATATGCTGTCTAATTACATTCATCTCTGTTTTTCATTCATTCATTATTTCATTTAAACTGCTGCTGGCCAGGCTTAATTACTCCTGACTATCTGGTGCTTTCCCTTTATCTTTTCTCCCAGTGGCCAGAATCTGGGACTGATTCTTCATAATATTCTTACCTTGATTTTCAGACCTTTCCTTTCAGCTGATTTGCTCGTGCTACCATTACCTCAGCTAATTAAGAGTTGTCAGACGTCTGTTTTGAGACTGCAGTGGTTTATGAATTTATTTGGTTATACTCAGTATTGTTCAAAGTACCAGACCAAAATACTTAAGTAATAATAAAATTACTCTTCAATGATTTTAGTTAAGTAAAAGTAATAAAAGTATTCTTCCAAATAATACTTTTAAAGTAAAAGTAAAAAATTCGCCTATTTTAAAATAGACATAATCATTTGTTCCGGGCTTATGTTGTTCAGTACAGAAGCCGTGTGTAGTCCAGTATTTTGAACAACATTATATTTACTCACTTCTGATATATGATGACATCCAGGCTAATGCACAGTTTGACAATGCTACTTAAGTTGATTGCACATGGTGGACCCGGAATTTGAACCCAAGTCACAGAAGGCCAAGGAGATGTGTTACCAAATGGGCTGCCATGTCAACTGACTCATCACCATTTTCCCTCAGATATCTAGGTGTGTGGTAAATAGCTTACGTCACTACAGAAATCTAAATAATTATTTAGATCTCCTTCGGCCTCACTGAGTTTCTCGTCCTCCTTCCCATGTATTGTTTCTGTTCCTTTCCAGTCAGCTGTTTCTCTCTGGGTTGGATTTTAATTATATACACACAAATATAAAGTGATAATAATGCATCACATATGCCTAAATTACAGCTTTCCCTGCAATTGATTTCAGACCATCTGACAGAGGGACACTCATCCTGTCACCACGGTGATTAGTGAGTGTCCTGCTTTGTTAGCCCCTTGGAACTGGTGCCACGTCTTGCCCTCAGTTGTTTGATATTTCAGCAGCAAAATTACCAACACTGTAGTCTGCACCTAGTGCATAGAAGTAACTAACTGGTGGTAATGAACCCATTATCATTAGTCATAATTAAGATAATAATACTAAAAATATTACTTTGTTACAAGTAAAAGCATTTAAATTCTTTTAATACTTCGTTTAAAGTAAAAGTACCAAAACTTTTACTTAAGTAAAATGACGCATTACTTTTACTTCGTTATGGATCAAGACTGGTTGTGCTGACTGCAGCAACAATTCATCTTATGCCGTCTTGCCAAAGACATGATTGTCTGGTCAGCAGGCAGCTTTGCATTCTGCTGCTGTGCCCTTCGTTGTCTCAGCTAAGCAGCTTCAGTTTTATGTTGTGGAAAAACTGATGTCTGTGGATCTATTCAGAATGCAGAGAGATGGAGACAGAGACAGAGAGACAGAGTGAGAACTAGACAAACAGATACAGTGACAGTTATAACATGTTTATTTATCATTCTATTTACTTTTTATTTAGGAAATATATATATACTATATATATTATTTATTATTATGTATGTATTTGTGATGTTTTAGGGACTTAGAGCTGAAGGTCTCTTAGCTTAATGTAATTGACTCATAAATCATTTCTTAATTGCTTTAGAAATCCTTGGGATCATCTTCTGTCTCCGACTGCACATCTCATCCTCTTCTCTTTCCTTAGTTGATGGAAGACTGCGATGGTCTACTGCATTTCCTCCTTTTTGTCTTTCCACTTCCTCCTTTTCCTTTGTCCGCTCGCCTCCCTTCCATTTACTGTAATCTTTATTGTTGCTGTTATTCATCTGTTCCAGGGCAACTCATTATACATGTTTCACTAAGACATAAATTCTGTTATAACACGGTCAGCAACATGGAACCAAATATTACCTACTACTTTGACTTTGTCTGTGACTATTGCCTGTGAATAAGCTGCCTCCCACAACTTAACTTTTTTAGGGCCCTGAAGAAATCCAGAGATTATGATTGCAATTGTGCATTCTTTTAGATTTTGCATAAGAAATATGAAGCTACAGTTGTTTTATTAAATAAGTTAGAATTCTGCTGCTTCGTAATTAATTAATTAATTAATTTATTTAAAGCACTTGTAACACGCACAGTGTCAGTAAACCTGAATCTGAAGCACGGATGTATATTCACTAGGGGCCAAGATGGAGTCATGCAAAAGCCAGGATGAAGTAGTGAGTCTTAACAAGTGATTTAAAAAATGATAGCGAGTTTTCAAGTCGGGCCTTTTGTGGTAGACGATTCCAAATGCGAGGAGCACAGCAGCTAAAAGCACATGATCCTACAATTGTCCTGAACCTAGATTCTTGCAACAAACCAGTATCAGAAGATATGATGGAAGGCCAGTGTTCTGAGCCTTAAAAGTCAAGCATACAATTTTGAACTTAATATGCCACTCAACAGGAAGCCAGTGAAGTTCACGGAGGCGATCTAATGCATTTGTTGAAGAAGAACATGTAACAATTAATTTGTTATTAACTCATGGCAGTTTGTTGTTATGACTATCTTGAATGTAAGTTGTTTGTGAGATACAACAAGGTTTTTTAGTCAATGATTCTGTTAATAAAGTATTAATTATTTGTAGTTAAATGCTCACAAGGAATTCTATATTTTCATCAAAGGATGTGTGCAGCTAAACTGCACAAATGTATCTAGGCCTATTTGTCATACTACAATGGAAGTTGGTTATGCAGTTTGGAGATACCCACGATGAAGAATGTCGCAGCGTATATGTGTATTTCCCTGCATGTATGTGCCATTCTGTTTGATGTATAACTGTGACACAAATTGTTGATCACTTTCCTTGGATAATGACTTCTTTTCTACATGTTTACTCAAGCTGGCCAAAGAACTCTAACCTTTCAATAAATACATCTCTTGTTGGCTTTCTTCGTTTGTAGGCTACTGTAAAAGGATCACATCAGTAGCTGTTCAAGTTCCTGGTTTAGAGTACAATTTGTGCATAGTATTGTAATTATTTGTTAAGTTTTATTAATGTCTGTGATTACTTACTTACTTTTTTGCAAGCAGCAGCTTATGTCTGAATAGAAAGCCTTAATACATTTTGAAGGCAGTAAGTAAAAGTTTTGTTACATACAATTTTTGACATCTTCGTGCAGAAGTTGCAAAATGCATGAACCAAGATCCAAAGTGCTCTGTTATAAAAACAGAACCATGATACAGTTCATGTATGCATTTACTCTAACAAATATAAAAAGTCTTTATTTATATAGACAAATATTCAGTATATCCTGTCACGCTTAATAACTACAAGGTAGCACTGAATCACCTTTTTGACTGATTCTGAAGTGTTTAATCTAGGAAATTAATTAATTTCTTGGCAGCCACAACAAAAACCTAGAATAAAGTACATATCATCTATTGTTTGTTACCTGTCTGTATGGAACAATAGTTGGAATGTGCAGTGGAGTAACATCAAGTTCAATGAATGTAGTCAACATCTTACTTATTAATAAAAGCAACTGCAAATTTCCTTGTTCTTAAAGACACTTAAAACGCACAAAGGACAACATAAAACACAACACAGATTGTACCTCAGACCTGATCCGTCCCTGTAGTGCTGCAGACTGACGGAGCCCTGTGTTTTCACTGAAACTTTAAAATATCATAACTTAGTAAAATAATAAGATATTCTGGTAAAGATTTAACCTTTACTTTGTTTTTGTGAGGATTAAATGAGGGAAAATATGGGAATGGTATGAAGTGATGTGCAACTGGTTTATTTAACATGGAATGCCCTCCTTCTTAAACCTCAGTCAGAATCCTCCTACTTCTCGTTATGTCCTCATCCTATATTCCTCCTATTCCTCTTCTTTTTTGCATCCTGCTCTTTTTGCATCTCTTCCTTGTGCAGATCTTGCTGTTTTTCTTCAGCTGTGTCCATCTGAACGTCATGAGAATAAAAGTGGTCGTTGTATCGCCGTCATTGTCAGTGGGAGATTATATCGGAGATTATTGGGTGATTAGTTGCCAGTGGAATGATCCGCCGTCTTCCCTTCCTCCCAGATTCTGTTTGGGTTTTCTTAGGCAGATCAATTGATTTCTCATTCTGAGCAAAACTGATGGACCGTGAATCCCCTTTTCCGCTTCTGCGCTACCATCCGTCTCCTTCCTCGGATAATGACGATCACCACAGCACCATGGATGAGTCAGCTGCATCCGCTGCAGCAAGGGATAAATTGGCTTAAGCATCACCGTACTGTAGGCCGTTATACAAAAATATTGTTCCCATAGAGATTATTATGTCTACATAGTATATGCATATACCTTTGTGTTTGTATAGGCATATGATTTATGTATCATGGAAAGTCTTATATGTATGTATGTATATGTATATATCTCAGAAACACATTTGATTTGTAAATATATGTGTTCACTGTATTAATTCTTTGGTAGTTATGTTTAGAATGTAATTTCAGAGCTGACTGATGGGTCTGAAAATTGCAATGATTTGCAGATAATAAGAAGAGGCAATAATCGGTTTGAATAGAACCGACAGACAGGGAGACAGACAGACTCGAGTTCACTGATAATTACATCAGCAGTTCATCTCACTGTGTTGCCGTTTCCCACCTCTCTCGCTTGTTCGCTGTCACTGTCTCCTTCCATCCCTTTGATGCCTCTCCATCGCTTTGTCGCCTTGCTTTTGTGCTCCTCAACGTCGTCCTTTGTCGTTGTGCCTGAACAAAGCGTAGGCTTGTGGGCAGAGGCCGATCGCTGAATGTGAAACTGGTGCCATTTGGTCCGTT
The DNA here is from genome assembly GCA_964023275.1 of Norana najaformis. Classification (NCBI taxonomy): domain Eukaryota; kingdom Metazoa; phylum Annelida; class Clitellata; order Crassiclitellata; family Hormogastridae; genus Norana; species Norana najaformis. Next base: position 9,296,305 of record OZ029929.1, read on the forward strand.
ATCAGCCAGGCGTATCATATGATAAAAGCCAGAAACAGTGGCTATTAGAGAATTGGAGGGGGAGAGGGAGAATCGACCCACATCTGATCAGATCTCGTGCCCAACATGATTTATACGGAAGCTTACACAAGTGGCCGTCGTCATCAATCTGCCAGCCAATCGATGCGGTGACGGACGACCGATGGATGGACTCTGTGTTGACTCATTGGATGGGTGGCTGTAATTAGGTTGAGCGCAATTACTGAAATAATTAGCCAACATTAGCCGCCTCTTAGAAACGATTCCAATAACGTGGTTGCCTTCGTTTGTTGCAACTCTCTTAGCTCTGTCTGCATTGTCGCTTGCGTCATATGTTGTATCCATTCATCCGTTAGGCTTTCGGTCAGTGTTTGTGTGTGCATGCCTTTCAGCTTCTGTGCAATTGCCAAGGATTGCACGTGAAATATTAATGCCTGTGCAGTTGTTGGCTGGCCAGAGTTGGTGATCGATTGACTGATTAGTTGATTGCTGATAACTGAGTGTGTTGTCTGATCTTAGCTTGGCCATTTGCTTAGCGAGAAATTCTGTTTCTGCTGCTCTGTTGACCATCACAGAACAAGAGCAGCAGATGGGTGAACAGTAGGAGGCATTGTTGGACTAGGATTTCACGCCAACGCCATCCAGGTTTGCCTTCTGCCTGGTGTGTATCTTAGGGTGCAGGCCGGCAAGGGTAGAGGTGCACAGACATCAACCTGTAGTGCCGCTAACTGACTAATTAACTAATTAATTAAGTCCCACCCACTTAAGTGTTGTGTTCACTGTTCAGTAGTAGTTTCTGTTTTATAATGCTGTGTCTTCATCATCGTCAGTGACATGCCCCTCTCCGGACCCTTTCCACGACTGCCAACTGTAGCTGTCTTCAGCTTACCTCCAGGCTGTGTTCAGCCCAAAGTTAAGTCGGTGAAGATGTGCCTCCATCCGCCGTCTGGGTCCGTGTGTACCTTGGTCATCCCACTGAACTCCTCTAGGTCCTCGGGTGCCAGAAATCAAGAATCAGAGCACCCTAGTGTGATCCTGCCTGCCATCGCACTTTGCTTACCACCCAAACATTTGGAGTTTTCTTGTTTCAATCATCTCTGAGGCCGGTATCTGTCTTGTGCACTGATATATTTCGGCATTGGTGATGTGCACAGTGTACTGAATTTGCATAACTGCCCTCTAGCACCATTGTTGGAGGCAGCCAGCTTCTTCTTTAGGACCATTGTGAGTGTCCAGGTCTCAGCCCCATAAAAGCATAAAGGAGCACAGGTAAAATCTATGATGTGAACAGATGAATCTTTGTGTCCAGCCGAATTTGTGCTTCAAATTCCCCAACTGAGCCTCCTCATACAGACATCGGCATTGCTATTCAACATCAGGCCTCTGGCTCCATGCTGCCATCAACCTTGATGTTCTATCCAAGGTAGGTGAATCCTCCTACCAGTTCCACCACGTTTCTCACAACCTATTTTCTGTATCTGTATCATTGCCTGTGTCTTGGTTTCGGCCCAGCTGATCTTCATTCCAAACTGGTGTGCATCCCAGTCCAGTATTTCCACTGACAGGACCAAGGTCTGCAGAAGGGACGTCATCATCGGCAAAGTCCAGGTCAGAAAGCATGCACCTGTGCTAGGCAACAGTCTGCTTCAATATCTGGTCCAAATTCCAGGCACCTTCTACGCTCTGTCAACGATGTAACCGTAATGTCACAATTCTCATACTACTGCCTTAAGAGCTGAGGTGATGTGCGCTTGCGATCAGCTAGACATGTGCGTCAAAGAGTTTGATCTTGCCAGTGAGTCAACGATCGGGGACAACCAGAACGCGCCCTGCGTAAGCCACAGATCCAGTCTCTTTCTTCTTATGCAGTAACTTGACTACAGCAATCTGACTGCAGCCATCTGACAGCAGCCAACGTTTTGCTGTCTGCATGGTGGAATAGTCTTCCCCGTTCACCACTGAAGCGAATTTGCTGTTGCATAGACATAAACCTGCTTTTCTTCATGTTGGATACAGACATTCGGCTTTGATGATGTTTACTCAGACGGAAGATTAGTAGTAGTAGTTGCGCAGTTTAACGACAGCTTATGACATCAAAGGCCGTTGCCGTCGCCCTCCTCCTTTATCCAGGCTTGGGACTGGCACTACCCCCAAACAAGGCAGTGGCTGAGTTAGACGGAAGATTGTAGTTCCTCAGTTTAACGACAGCTTATGGCATCAAAGGCCGTTGCCGTCGCCCTCCTCCTTTATCCAGGCTTGGGACTGGCACTACCCCCAAACAAGGCAGTGGCTGAGTTAGACGGAAGATTGTAGTTCCTCAGTTTAACGACAGCTTATGGCATCAAAGGCCGTTGCCGTCGCCCTCCTCCTTTATCCAGGCTTGGGACTGGCACTACCCCCAAACAAGGCAGTGGCGGAGTTAGACGGAAGATTGATGCCGAGCACACATTTTGTAGAACAATGCTTCTACATGATTGGTTAACAAAGCAAATGTTTTGATTGGCCAGAATTGCATAGATCTGATTGGTTAATTTTGATACACTTTCGCTGCAGGATCCGTCGTTGACAGGATTTGGCCGATAACTAAACCATATAGATACAGCATCTACAACTTTGTGAGTTTCAGAAAAGAATAACAGCTGAATAAAATGCATATGAACCTTCAACTGTCACACAGAAGCAAACCATAAAGACTAAAAGCTTAAAAACCCCGTAAAGCTGGTTACCTACCTATTACAGACTCTTGCACCTCACTGTAGTGTATTGCATTTGTCACAGTGTAGGATCCTATTTACCCTCTGCCATGACAACCTAGGGGAAGAGGAGCATTCAGAGACCAAGTGAGATAAGGTGGTGGATCTTGCAGCTGAGGTAAGTACAGAGGAGATGAGAAGATAAATGGAAGCGTTGCCAACACCTCTCAAGCCCCACTGTGGTGACTCCTGGCAGTGGCAACATCTGAGTTGTCCAGGACTGGGAAGGGCATGCTGCAACCCTCTGACTTAGCAGGAATGAGCTTATCCAGGATTTAAAATAAAGTCAAATTTAGTTGGGAAGCAAGTTACGTAGACGTCTGTGCTGGGCATGACCATAGGAGGGATGCAAGGATTATAGTTTTGAAAGTGGAAAAGTTTAGCATTTTGCATGGTCGGTAACTGATGAAAGAGTAAGTAGGAGGCGGGTTGTGGTGGACAGAAACCTGAGCAGTAATGGCTATATGGTCAGACAAATATGAATCAGAACGTGAGATATTTTAAACAGCAGAACAGCTGGATCGGGTTATGAGGAGAATAGGTGCATGGCCCATGTCATGAGTTGGGAAAGAGATGTACTGCAAAAAATCAAAGCCAGAGAGAAGATCCAGAATTTTTGTGAAGCATAGTCCAGAGTATGTGTGTGTATATTACAGACACCTGTTATTACAAGTTCAGAAGGAGAAGAAACCAGAATTTCAACCCATAATTGGAATTCAGGGAAGAAGTGAAATGGAGGGAGGATGGAAAACGTTAGTGAAAACGAAGCTCCAATTTTCAGAGTTCAGTTATGAATAGAGCTTTCAAATGACTCTGGAGCCTTTGCTGTGGCTTTGTGGTGGTGGTGGAGGTCTAGGGGCTGCTACAAATGCAGGGTCATGGATGTAGAGTGGATGAGTTGACAAACGGCCGAGCACCTGAGCGTGAGCTGCAGCGAGCTTCTCTTGGGAGCTGACACCCAATGGAAGTTGGCATCCGAGACATTTCAGCAGCAGAGCCAGGTTTCAGGAACTTCTGCCTAAAGCATTCACCTTCTCTGCAGACCTCTTTTGTTTTGCCGCCGGGTAACGAGGCTGTTTTAAGATGCTGCTTTAACAACCTTCTGCATCAAAGTGATTTCATTGAGGGCTTTGTGACCGAGTCCCTGCATCAGCGTGTCTGCCTCCCAGCCTCCCCGCCTGCCTGCTTGTCTTTCTCTCTCCATCGTTCTGCACACTGTATGTTTTTGTGGCTTAGTTGCTTTCGGATGATGTGTGCAGATGCCAAATGACCATTCACAGTCAGTATGTAGTCCACTGGTCGGCGTCTGTGTCATGTATGGAATGTTGAGTCATTTAATGGACTGGTCATCATCGATGGTGGATAGGTGACACGCTCTTTGGCTAATGAAGTTGGGCTTGATGTGTCAGAAGAACGGGAACATGTCTGCCCTGGAGCTAACTAGACAAGGAGGCTGTCTACCTGGGAACAACACCTGCATGTCTCTCTCACTCGTCTCTGCTCTTCTTCTACTGCTCTTTGTCTCTCCGTCACCTGTGGCAACATTGTCCATCTGTTTAGGCTGCTGCTGCTGCTCCTCCTCCTCCTCCTCCTCCTCCTCCTGAGTGTATGTATGATTGGTGAACCTGTCTCTTTGTTGCCTGCACATTGATCTCAAATTCTATTCTTCAGGCTAGAACCAACTACACTCCAACTGCCTCCCGTCCTGTATCCGCTCCACCTCCTCGCGCCCCACGAACGTGTGGTGCTATCATAGATCCTATGTTTCCTTGCCTTCCAGAGATCTAATATGGCCATGTGTGTCTGTGAACAACTGAATCATAATTCCGCGTCCCAGTTAAACATCGACTGTGCCACATGAACAGTGCCACCAAAACACACAAATCCAATTTCTGTGTCTATCTATAATTTCGTCTTTGTCTCACTAATTGAGTGACTTCTGTGGCACCCATGTATAATGCATCGTCACTCTTTCTGTGTGTTTGTGTACGTCTGTAGCTGTGTCCCTTCTCGTCAGATGTGAACTTATCTTTATGGGCTCCATTCACAATCGACCGCTAGATGTCATTGCTACAACAGTTATTTAGATTGGACGATCGTTAGGCCTGCTGCTTCTGCTGCTGCTGCTGCTGCTGCTGCTGCTGCTGCTGCTGCTGCTGCTGCTGCTGCTGCTGCTGCTGCATGGTGAAAGTCATGATCAATACCAGTCACTTATTACGTCAAGTTGGCCGCACACGTCTACACTATCTAACTGTAAATAATATATATATATATATATATATATATATGTATATATATATATATATGTATATATATATATAAGCAAAGTTGTTTTTGATGGTGTGGTTTCAGTGTTTAACACTGTAAACCAAGAGTCAATACCCTGCCATCATAAAAAATCGTCGTTGGATTGATTTTAATCTTCACTGACCATTATTATTTCTGTACTTATTAAGTGCCTCAGTGACTAAGCATTGATGGCACGAAGCAATTGTGTGTGATTGACTTGCTCAATGTCCTTACACAGTAACCACCTAAGAAAGGCTCGAACCTGCACTGTCCGAGGTGCAAGGCTAGCACTCAAACCAGTCAACTGCCCTGTCATGGCTTGGGGGTCATTTTAACCTCCCTCGACGAATACCACTTCCGGCAGAGTTAAATATTTATTAACCTATTACTTCGTTAATCATCCTCATCTGTTTAGGCTGCCAAATAATGCACAGCCGTAAGTGTAAGGCCAAATGGAATATGGGAAACTACCAAAGGAGTTTTCCAGTTTCGTTTCTTTTCATTGAACTCAATGTAACCTTGCACCTGATGCATGCAATTAATGTTGGCCTAAAGTCTTGTCTATCTGCAAACACTCTTCTGCGCTGCACACTGACAAGAGTTGGCTGCAGGTCTAGATTTGCCTGGTGTCTTGGGAATGTTCGACCACCCGAAGTCAAAAGTCAAGCTCCACATTGCTGATTGAAAAGTTTAGGGTGGATGTAACAACACAGAGAGGGAGCCTCTTCTTCTGGTCCATGTAGCCGTTATTGAATGAGGAGCAGGCATGAGAAGGGACTCCAGCTGAACAGCAATGGAGGGTGAAAAACTAGCAGTGTAGATTGTAGGTACATAGGTATTGTCCACCTGCTAGATGGGGTGCTGATTGAAAGAAAAAGTGGTCACCATCACCTGGGGATTTACCTGTTTCAGTTGAGCAGAAAAGACCAACAGTCTTTGAAATTTTATGTGAGTGAAAAATTTCTTTTGCTCTGGATAACGTTTGTGTATGTATTTCTTTTTTTATGCTTATAAGTGTAATAAAAATGTCTAATGAAGAAGCATCGGTCAGAGGCGCTGAGCATGAAGAGATTTGCTCTGTGTTCGTACACACTTTACACAGTAACTATCTCAGGTGCTCAAGTGCAGCAACATGAGCTCTTAACCAGTCACCCCTTGTATGTCAAAGCCGAAGTTAGCTGTTCTCTGAAAGTAAAAGGTTAAAAGCGGCAATAGTGGTATTAGTCAAGTGTCTTGGTGTTGTGTGTTTATACCGATGAGAGTTAATGGATGTTTACACATCGGAAACTTCTGACAGAACTAAGCTGCATATCCCTTATTTATAGTTGACAACTTAATGCCTTTGCCTCATCTGCCTTCTTCTCTGCTTCAGTAAGCCACATTTCATCCTGGCCTCACTCGCTTGCTCTGTTTCTTGCTTCCTAGTTTATTCCCCTGTGCTTCCTTGTTTCCTTTTTTCGCTTGCTTCCCGCTTGCTTTCTTCCTTTCCTGCTTGCTTCCTTCTTTGAATCTAAAGAATCTAATCTAGAACTCCTAAGTGGTGCTATAGTAAGTTCTTACATTCTTTGTGGGCCTCATGTAATTACATTACTCCAATCACATCCTTAGTTTCTTATTTCCTTCTTCATTTATGATTCCTTTCATCTATGATAAACAGTCTGTTTTTATTTTAAGTGTATTCCTTTGGGAATCTGTTTCCTAATATGAGTTTTAGCATGAAGCCTATTTCTCTGAGTGGTTCCTTCCAGGCCTCCCTTTCTTCTGTCTTGTCTGTCTTCTCGAATCTGCCTCTGTTTCTGTCTCCCAGTGTATCTTTTTGTCTGTCTGCCTGTGAGTCTGTCGGCCTGTTTGGTCTATCTCTCTTTGTAAAGTAACACTTGTTTACATGGCTTATATGCAAATTCCTCAGAAATTAAAGCCCATGGTCAAAGGATCATTCAGTTGAAGCGCAGACATGGCCACTGAGAGATTTGAATCTCGGGCTAGCACGGTCTGTGCTACAACATTGCAAAAACGGTGTGCTGCCCATTAAAATGGGCAGCGGTGGTGAAGGATCTCACCCAATAAATTCATTGAAAAAATTAGCAGGGTCAAGGCCATACAGTTGCTATATAAAACTGTGTACATTTACATTTACTGCAATCCAACAAGAAGAAATCTTTCGTGTGTCTGTCTTTCTGTCTGTCTATGTGTCTCTGTGTTGCCTGTTCTTCCTCCATTTCAGCTTCAAGTCAGATTAATATCTGACTGCTGTATAAATTGATCCACACTTTCATGTCATTTTTACTCTGTAAATTAAAATGGTGTCGGAATCTAGTATAATAGATCTGCACAAAAATATTGTCCGATTCAAAGACCTACAGTTTATTAAAGTTTTGTGATGTTGTAGCAGGGTTGTTCTCTTACTCAGAGGAATGGTCAAAATGTTTAAATGAATTCTGAGTGAGATTTGTTAGGGATTTGCCTTTTAACTTATTGACTTTGCATTTGCCAGTTGGGACAATGACCACAGAAGCTTGTTTTGACAGATATTTATGATTTTATGTTCTGTTTTCTTAGTATCTGCACGCTGTGCTCAGACTTACCAGCCAGACATGCCCACTTGTCTGACCTGTCATTTGTTCGCATGTTGAAAGTTTCCAGTGTTGCTGAACTTCTAGACACCATTTCATTTAACATTCGCCTTCTTCTTTGACCACTTACGGTACTTTGAGTTCAGTGGATAGTTCTCTATGACGATCCTCATCTCCTTATGAAGTTTTGCAGAAAGCACTTATGACTTATAATGTCCATCAGGCTGTCAAACTATAACATGATTAAGATGGGGTGGTTCATCTTCATGGGCCATGCAATAACCCCGGCCTTGAATCTCTTACAGACGGGTAGTTTAGTGGCCGGTCAGCAAGTAGTGTGCTAAGCATTCTTCTTGATCTCACAGCTGCCTTTCATACTGTTGATCATGACATACTTCTTCACTATTGTAAGCAGGGGTTTGGGTTTTAGGGTGCTGGTCTCAGCTGGTTTGCATTTTACCTTTGTCAGAGAATCAAAGAATTTACCTTGACACTAGCTGTTTTGAGCTGTGAGGTACTGCATTCTTACTCAGAGGAATGGTCAAAATGTTTAAATGAATTCTGAGAGAGATTTGTTACTTCTGTTCAGTTGGGTGGATCAGTTGTTACTCTCACTGGGCATCACATAATTTGGGTGTCATACTTGATTCCAAGGTATTATTCTAGAACTTATTCAAGTGATTTGCAACCTGTTCACTTTCATATACAAAATATCCGCAGGATAAGACCTCATGTGCATCAGAAGGTTTTGGCTTAACTAGCTAATGCCTTAGTTTCTAGTTGTCTTGATACTGTAACTCACTTCTAACTGGCTTCATAAGGACAAATTTGAACAAATTACAAATGCTTAAGAATTCCATGGCCAGGGCAGTAACAAAAACTCCCAACTTTTCACATATCACTTCCATACTACAAACATTGCACTGGCTTCCTGTTGAACAAGGAATCCAGTTTACAATATGTCTACTAGTTGAAGTCTACTAGGCTGAAGTCCCATCCCATATTTTTCTTGTTGCTTCTTCTCTGTGGCCTCTTTTCTGAGCTCAAGGGTCTCGTGGATCTGGACTGATTCTGTTCAATAGATTATACTTTTATTTTTTTATACTTTCACCGTGTGTGAAACGTTGAGGCTGATGGCATCAGTGAGCCAGCGGTCCAATGTTGAATAGCAATTGCCACACTGTATGAGGAGCCTCAGTCAGGGTTATTTGGATGCGTCTGTTCACATCATAGATATTGTAGACTGAATCTATGTATATATTCTCGCTATGTTTATCAATTCTAATTAATTTTACTATTGTATGAACTGTGCGTATAATTGACATGGTTACGCGTATATTAGAATAAGCGTTTGTGTTGACTAACGTAGTTACTCACTTAAAGTGCTTGGCCGGCTTAGGACGTTTAAACTAATCAAAATAGCAAGGCCAGCATAGGCTCTAAAAATATATTAAATACGGGGAACAAAGGATGGTTTTCTGAACTAATTTTACGGATGATCAACGTGGATGTTGATGGATTGTTTTATTCGCAATCTGCCATAGTTTGCGAGTCATTACGAAGGAAATTTCAAACTGATGTTTCGATTGCCACCCAATCGCGATTTTACTTGTGGGATTTTCGACCAATGGCGACACGTTGCTATTGAAAGTCGTCAGCCAATGAGGGGACACAGTGGACGTAACTCCTTACCTTTGTAAACAAGTGAGCAGACGAAGATTTCATAGAAGGACTATGAAATCGCTACAAGTATTGGTGAAAGAGGCAGACGATAATTTCGGCCAATAGGAAACCTTTTGACGATGGAAGATTCGCTGTGAAAACCGTTGAAGTAGTTAGTTCACGGCTGGATTTTGGACCGTAAAGGTCTTCGTTGTGATCCAGCGTGGCTCCGAGAAATAAGTGGTCAGTTGCGGACTTGTCAAGTCGAACTGCATTCTCGAATGATGAGCATATAAAGGCTCATGTTGTACAGGTAGTTAACCTGTGTTTCGGTTGTGAAGTGACTAAGTTTTCGTCGAGAAACTAACGTCAGAAATTCGTGGATTAATTCCAATGTAAGTGCGTCGAAACGGACTTAGTGGCGTGAGTCGAAAGACAGTAAAGATACTTCGTCTTCGACTCGTACAGTGCAACTCCACATCGTCAAGGAACCCTTCCTTTGGACGGTAACGATCGAATCGTGTGGATTCTAATCCTTGAACTGCAAGGAACTCGCTTAAAGTACATACAACAAGAGACATTCAACCGATGGTCTACAAGGTATGTCGGCGTGGTGAAAAGAATCGTTTGTGCAGAGACAGCTAGTGGTGAGTGACAAGCTAACCATACTACATCGATGCAAATTCACTGCAACTCACAGTGAAACTGTTTCAGACTTCATCAAAGAGTCAGTACCCAGGGGTAAAATGGCCATCCAAGCTTGTGTATGGGTAGAACTATAGATTTAGGCTTGATAAGAAGCTGGCCTTAATTAAGCATTAATTAAGACATTGAACTAGATAATATATTGATTGATTTGCAACCAGTGACTTTGTTCATTCTTATTCAATCATACATTACGACACAAGATGGTAGTGAAAAATTACGAGCTATTGAAATATCATTACAATTTCCGCTAGATATTACATGTTGATTTGAGTGTGACCTATAATTATCATATCAGGAGACTAAACCCCAATTAACATGTGTATCTACCTACAGCCTAAACAAGCTTGTAGGTACCATGATGTAATGTAAAGTGACTGCAATCTATGGTCACCAGAACTAGACAAGAGAGCATTAGACAAGGGGGTTACAGATATTACCTGTGCTCCTTTAGGCTTTTTATGGGGCTGAGACCTGGACACTCACAATGGTCCTAAAGAAGAAGCTGGTAAGCTGACAATCACTTTTCACACTACACAGGGCCTGGAGATGATGAGCTCAAAACCGTGATGCTTGGTAAAAGTCATGGAAACAGCAGTTGTACAGAAAGGCGCATACTAATGATGATGATGATGATAATGATGATCACGTGTGTGTGTATTTATGTATACATTTGACTCTGTGCAGCAAACATTTTCAGTGTCTTAAAGCACACTTGTTTAGATAATTTATATAGTTATGTGTGCAGTGTTTTTGTGAGGTACTTAGAAACGCTCTAAATGTCTTAATACATACTTACATACAAGTATGTATGTGTGCATACATATGTGCACACATACATACACTCATTCATACATGCATGTATTAATTACTTAATTATGTATGTATGTATGTATCTATGCATACATACAGTTGTGTATGTATATAAGTAAGTAAGTAGACATTTGTTAACATGCCATGTCATGTGTCCATCGGCTGAGCGAGGAATCGTAGGCGTATGTATGTATGTTTGTAGCAGTACATGTATGTTTGTATGTGTCTGTTCTTCACCCAAAGTCTCCTTCAGTTTGCCTAGTACATGAACGAGTGGATAAGCTGGTTTGCTGTTTAGTATGGTGGCTCTTAAGTCATCCGGATGTTGCTTCTTCCGGTACGATGTCAGTTAAACAGTCTCATTTGCACGTGTATGGAATGACAAAATGATGCCGGCTGCTCATAAATGGCTCTTAATGCGGAGGGTAGAGAGAGCAAGAGGAGTGCTGTGGTGAAAGGTAGCAGAGCGGCACAATGCAGTGCATCCCAATGAAGATGGCAAGTCAATCAGTTGGTGTGATTCCTTTGACCCATGGCTAATTATGGACAGCTGTATGCCATAATGAATAAATTATTTATAGAATTAAGCTGTGTGCAACCTTTCTTTTGATCCTCAACTGACAAGTTCTGCTCAGCTGTTCTTACAGGAAACTAATTATTCAGCTTTCTTGGTAACGTAATCACGCAAATATTATGCACACTCAGCAGGTACACTAAACATCGAAGAACTCTGAGTGCTCTGATGCTTCAGAGGCGCTTTTATAAATGCTTCTTGTTTTGTGGTCATCAGCTGCTTGGTGTGTATTATGTAGGTACACTTCTGTCCAGTAGTCGTCATGTGTCATTGAAATACTATGTAACTTATGTAGCACCTTTTAGGGGTGCTATGAAGGTAATAAACACTGTATGTATAGAGACAAAGATGCCTATGATCCACACATTGGTTCTGATAATTGACGTCAGATAGATACCCTGTTGGAGCATTGGTTCATAGAGTGGTAGTCGAGGGACTGGCACCAGTCCACAGAGCTCTGGTCAAGATATTTGTTTCTGGTATTTGATGTGCGATACAAAATATGAAAATAGAAAATAAACATTTGACAGTTGTGTTTCCTTGCAATAGTTCATTTATACACTTTGAAGCATGGAAATATTATGAACTGAAAACAGAGTGGTAGAGATTGATTTTCAGCTTTTAATAAGAGTGATAGATAGGTATGGCGGCCGAGGGCCAGCGACTGTGAATGAACACTGGCCAATGACAGGAGTGTGCAATGAACAACATAGTTGTCAACAGAAGATGCCAACTGTCCACGACTAGGTGCAACCATGGAATATAGGATGGCACATGTCTTGCATGTTTTTATGCAGGGTTGGATTTCCCTGAAGGTCAGGAGTTTGACAACTAAGACCAAATATTGGCTCCAGCTGTGATAAAAAAGTCAGCCTAGGGGTTGGTTTTTAGCCCCTCAGTAAACTCCCTCAACAAAGTTGAGTCCAACTGATTATTCTTATGTCCGCATTATAGAGAGAATGATGCAGCTGTGTATGGCCAAGCTGATACAGTAAACGGGGAGACTGCCTTAGAAGTTTATCAGTTTTGTTTGTGCCAGTGAAGTGACGCTGTTAAGCCTCGGAGGTGAAGCTTACACGTGCATGAGGTACCATTTTTGGATACAATTTTGTTATCAATTTAACTATAACTATGGCATTCTTATTGTCAAGTGTCTTTGCTGGAATTAAATTATTTTGTTTCAGATTGCTTATCCACCATAGGCTGCCTCTCTGTCATGCGGACTGACCTTCTGGATATCGACCTGATTGTGGCTTGGTTTTGGTGTGCCATCGGTTGATGCATTGCGCATTAGACACTGGCGCATTAGAAGTTGCTAATTATTATTATTACTTTTGTACCATTTTCTATCAGTTTAACTACCATATTTTTTTCCAAACTATAAGTCACGGTATAATACATGAACTTCTAGAGTTGCATGTTTTTGAGGGAGAAACATGTGCAGAAATTTAAAAAATTTCTGAATCAGTTGAAATAAATTAAGTCACATTTATTTAAAGCTGTGTGTAGCCCAAAGTTCACTGGTGCAGATCGGCTTCCATTGTCCTGGTCCATATGTTCCTGGGCTGTTCAGATTGGCTGTTAAACTTGTAGGGGATTGGAAATTAAGCTTGAAGCACCTTTTCATGGTCGTGTCTGCTATTGGACCAGAAGAAGTGACCGAACTAGCATTAATCCTGAGTAAATTTTGTGGGTTTTATGCGACCTGTGTCTTGACTTTAAAACATTTGACTGTTTCTGCATCATTGCATCTTATAGTAAGAAGTGACTTATATTCTGGAAAATATGGTACCTATCCTTACTGGCAAGGGATCTTGCAATCCAAGAGTTTGTAATTTTGACTCTGCCTGTATGTAGTCTGAATAGTTGCTTCCTGCAAGTTTGTGTCTCTGTTGCAGTTAGCATCAGTGGAACTTACCCTCAGCAGAAGTTCCTAGCATTCTACCTGGTTGCCGTGCCACAGAATGCTGAAGACGAAAGCACAGTTCTTGGTGCCTTCCAGGTAATGAACTCTTAAAATCCTGTCATCTATGCTTAGAGTTCTGTTAACATGGTATGCTTGTCCTCAAGAAACATGTCGGGCTCTTGCAGTGAAGTGTTTGGAGCAGTGTGCACAGACTGTGAGAAGAGTTTTAATGAATCATTTATAGATCATGATTTAAAGAGTGCTGTTTAAATCATCTGTTCACTTACCTGTATTCATCAGAGATAGTTTACATTGGCCCAAGTGGAGGTAGTGTATTTCCAAAGGCTGCAGAAGTTTCCCAACAAAGTTATCCTGTACCACCAAGTAACGATTGTGGCTTCTCTCTGTCAGTGTCTTTGTCTCTCTTTGTCCCCGTTCTTATTGTTCTCACTCATTCTTGAGCATTGTCATGTGCCTTCTCTTTCTGTCAGTCTGTCTATGCATAAATATGTGTGTTTGTATGTATGTACGTACGTACGTACATACGTATGTGTGTGTGTAGTAGGTCTATGTATATATGTATCTTGATATTTGCATAGTGCCTTTATGAACCTCTGAAATTTGAGACCTGTGAAGCTTCAAGATTCAATTTGATCTTGAATTATGGTTGATGATTTGATTTGTAAATTTTGAACTGGCCCATCTCTTTTCTGTATAGGTTTGTGAGTGCAGATTTAACTGTATTCAATTATGACCAACAAGGCCACCATCAACATTTAGCAGTATTTAACGTGTTTTGTTGATTTCAGTGTGCATTCATTAATTGCATAAAAGGCTCATAAATTGACGTATGTTCAGATGCATGCTGTGTCTTCAGTCTGCTTTAGATTTCATGCGGTTTTGACGGTATTTGGTCACTTATCACCAAAGTCGGAATTGTTCCACCTATAACAGGTTTAATGGTTCCATTCAGACCATGTCAAGCCTCAGAGTCGCTTGTGCTGTATATGACTTGAAACTTTCAGATTCAGTGATACAGTGGCAAGCCAGGGTTTTTTGAGTGGCACTGACCATCCACCACAAAAGAATTTTGTGACGAATGCCTGTCCTGCAAGAGACCTGGTAGCCTAAGATGCAGCATCTTCTGTCATCGGCCCATGGAATGCCAGTTGGCGATTGTAATCTTATTCTGTAAATGCATCATTGGCCATTGTTATTCCTCATCCTCAGTGCTACAAGAACTAGGAACATGGTGTCAACTGTTGACCTCGGGTGGGACTCCACTGATTAGATTCTGTGTTTGTCAGAACCTGCTAGTGGTGACTTTTCCCGATATTTGAGCATTATTTGCCTACAGATTAACTCCTCCTTAATGAACTCTACATATGCTAACAAGGAGCTTTTTAGAGAGGTACTTGAAAGGAAGTATGAAATAATGTCCAGTTACATTACATTGCAGTACAATACTTTACGATCATCAGAAGTGTGGTGGCTAGTTTGTTGGAAAGACAAGAGTTATTTCCTTGAGTTATTTCCTTGCCATAGAGAAGGAATTAGTTATTTTATTGATCATTTCGGTGCATTATCATTGGGTTCTTCCTTGTGCTTGAATTATTGTGAAAGTAGTGTGATTTCTGATTGATAAAACATAGTGCCTCCCATGTATGTTTGCAGATTTCTGGGTTAGTGATGTGCACTATGTAAGGAATGTGCAGGATCCTCCTCAGGCACCATTGTTGGAAGGCATCCAGCATTTTCCCAAGGACTCTTCTTCAGTATTTGTGCCTCAGCCTCATAAAAGAGGACAGGCAGTAAGGAAGCTCTACACAGGTAGATTATAGTATCCAGCCGAATATTAGTGCCTCATTTGCCACAGCTTAGGCTGCTCATACAGTTGCAGGCAATAACATTGTACCTTTGGACTTCAGATTCACTGCTACATTTGGCTTGAGCATTTGACTCAAGGTAGGTGAACCTATCAGCTAGTTCCACCTAGATTCCCACTCAGGTTAGTTAACATTGTTTGCACCTCTATGTCCTTGAGCAAAAATCCGTTACATGATTACATCGATTGATGGCAGTTACAGCTGTGGCACAAGTTTGCAACCCTGGCACACTCCACTGTCAGTGCTGAACCATTCAGGAGACTGAAACATGTTATGATTCAGTTGATACATTCTGCACTTGTTGGGTTTGTGTAGAGCTCTCTCATGAAGTCCTCCAGAGTCTTCTTAGGTTTCCAAAGAGATGGAAGAGTCAAAGGTTGCCAACGCTTGTTTGGATTCCCTTCTTTTTTTAATCAAGCTATTCAGTGTGGGAAAATGTGATCAACTACCAGGAATGAAACCACTCTGTTCTACTTGTCCAAGTTTTTGCAGGTACTCATTAACTTTCCTGTTTCATTCGTAGGAAACTGCACTGGTTACCAATCCATAAACGCTTTAAGATATTAGTGCTAATGCATAATTGTGTTGCAGGCTGTGCTTTTTCTTATCTCAGGGAGTTATGTGTCTCGGTCTTATCAGTTGATGAGACTGATTGATTGACTATTGATTGATGCTTTGGGCATTATGACGATGATGCTATAGAAGTCACTAGAGTAGATTAGATCCATTCCTGGTTGTAGAACCCTTTGTGCTGCTGTGTAAGGTGACCAGGTTGACCCACCAGTCAAAACTACCGGGTCTGCCTCGAAGAAACGCTATATAAAGCTGTGACTACATTTCAGTTACAAAGCAAATTAGTGATTGCAGGTCCATACTGTCAAAGACTTCAGTGAGTCCATCCATCCGCATGCCTGTCAAATAAGTCTGACTGTGTTTGACTGTAAACAGAGACATCGAGTCATTGCTGGGGATTTGCTTTCATAATTTATTCAAGCATTTTCATAGCACGACTTGAAATCTTAGATGGCCCTGCAGAGTGGAAGCTGCAATGTAAAGGTCCGCATGCAATGTAAAGGTCAGTGATGGCACTGTTCCTGTGAAGGGGAACTGTGTTCAGCCATCTGACCACTGGACAGTGATCTATGACATTGAGCCAAGACCAGCGTTTGGAGGGATACCGTTGGTGGCACTTTGGTGAGCAGACGCCATGTCCTGATCAAAGCCATAATGTCCCATAGTTTTGCTGTGATGAACTGGAAGATTGGACCTTGTCTGCCTGCCTCAGCAGCACGTTGGACAAGGACGTGACAGACAGAAGATGCTGAAATGGATGAATATTCAGCCGCAGCATTCACTTTTTCTTTGAAACGGATTTAGTCACTTTGATTTAGTCACGGTTTTGTTTGCAAGCATATATACAGCCATGTTCTGCTGCCTGTTGTTTGGCATTTTAGCTTGCTCCCACTGTCTTTCCTTCCCTTCCCTCTCTCTCTCTTTCTGTCTCCCTCTGTCTCTGTCTGTCTGTCTGTCTCTCTCAATCGTTTGCTACCAAGGAATTGTGTAATAGAGTAAAGTGAGTAATGACAATTAGATATCCTAAAAGTTAGAAGTTAAATTTAAATTTTATTAAACATATCTGATGTTGTGTAACTTGTGTTCTTCAGGTCAAAATATCATAACGTAATTTCATGTGCTTTCACTGCAACGAAGCCACCAATGACAGCTTCAAAGTTAAATCGTTATAAAATAATAAATCATGTGCAGTTTGATTTAAATTGGATAATATTTAGAGGTTGCACAGAGCCTTGGAAGTTTTACCCACTATGTCATCTACTAGGTGAAAGTCTAGCATAGGTATGGTTCCTTTGCTAATAAGTGTTGAATTTCTATTGACCTAAATATGCTTGGTTGATTTTTATCCATAATAATATGAAAATGGAACTAAAGCCAGTTAGACAGAGTCCGAGAAGCATGTTGTGAGAGATCAAAAAGAGATGGAAGTGCCATCCATCACTGTAGAATTAGAATTGGAATTAGACAGTAGAGTTAAGGACACAGCTGATTAAGACAGTGACCCGGTGTGCTAATGAATCAAAGAGAATGAGTAAAAGCAAGAGTTGTCTAGTAAAAGCTCTGCAAGATTCCTATGTTACTTTGCAGGTGGCTGCCATTAAGGGTTAATCAGTGATTTGGAGGATTGGCCAGAGAGAGAGAGAGAGTGATGGACACAGAGAGAAACCGAGAGAGAGAGAGAGACAGAGACAGAGAGAGAGACAGAGAGAGAGAGAAGCAAGAGAGAAGCAAGTGAGAGAGAGAGACATGTTAAGATTGAGAATAAAAGATGGTTGGACGTAGATTTGTTGAAAAATGGTAATGCTCTGTAAAGGTCATAGGTAATAATCAGATCAGACTTTCTGAACCTGCTTATGAAATGTTGGACAAAGGAGGTTTTGATTGAATTTGCAAGATTGGCTATTGTGATTAATAAATGTAAATACTTATAGTATGAGTAATATGAAAAAACAAAGAAAAACAAGATGAGACAGCTTGAGCTGGTTTGGTGCAGTGGTAGTTACACACAGGTGGGAGTTAGGTTGTGGAAGTTACAGTAGTTACAGAGGGCAGCTAGGGCAGTGGAACAAGGAGTGATGGTACAGAGGGTAGTTGTATTGGTAACCACAGAGAACAGGAGAAACCAACAGGTTCTCACTCAGGCCAATAGGTAAGGGGAATCTTAAAGGGAAATGCGTTCACCATCCTTTATCCAGTCTTATATTCCTCTTCCCAGACTTAATGTTGGACAAAGGAGGTTTTGATTGAATTTGCAAGATTGGCTATTGTGATTAATAAATGTAAATACTTATAGTATGAGTAATATGAAAAAACAAAGAAAAACAAGATGAGACAGCTAGAGTTTCCCTTTTCAAGGTTTTATTCTGTTTAAAATTATGAGCTGGTTTGGTGCTAGTTTCAGAGGATGGTTGTAGTTACAGAGAATGGAGTTAACTGCAGCGGATGGTGGTATTTACACCGAACAGTGGTAGTTACACAGAGAGGTGGACAGGTGGGAGTTAGAAGGTGGTGGAGTTTAAAAACAACTGGTACATTAAAAACAACTGGTAGTTACAGAGAGTTGTGGAAGTTACAGAGAAAGGTGGTAGGTGCAGAGGGTGGTTGTAGTTACAGAGGGCAATGGTAACTACAGCTAGGGCAGTGGAGGTTACAAGGAGTGATGGTAGTTACAGAGGGTAGTTGTAGTTACACAGGGCATTGGTAACCACAGAGGGCAGTGGTGGTTATGGAAGATGGTGGTAGTAGAGAACAGGAGAAACCAGGATGTTTCATAAGTTTTCCACATGATTATGAAGAGTAGAAATGGAGAAAGGATTGAGAAAGAGGAAAAGAAGGATGGGATGCAAGAAGGGAAGAGAAGGAAATGGAGGAGCAGAGGAGGGGTAAAGGAGAAAGAGCAGGAGCAGGGAAAGAGGAGTGGAGGAAGAGGAGGAGGAAGGAGCAGAAGAAAGAAGGCGAGGACGATGAAGGAAAAGGGGTAGGAGGAAAAGAGGTAGGTAAGGTAAGAGAAGGGAGGACTGGAAGGAGGAAGGAGAGAGAGGAAGGCAGAGAAAGTGGAGGAAGGGAGAAGGAATAGGAAGAAGGGAGTAGCAGGAAAGAAGGAGGAGAAGAGGTTGAAGCGGATGAAAGGGATGAGAAGACGATGCTCAAAGTGGAGAAGAAAGAAAAGGAAGAGATGGCTCACATCAATGGCTGACACCTGCCTGCATGATCAGCCAAAATGCATGAAAGGAAGTGGATTACCCACAATGATTCCTGTCAATCAACGGCTCGGATCAACATTTAACGTGTCTGTTTCTGACTGGCATACTGACTGACTGTCTGTGTCTGTCTATATGTCTGTTTGATAGTACAGATGGCAAGTGGCAGTACAGAAACCTTTTGAATCAGTTTTATATGTGTCTGCTGTCAGTACTTGTTGCATGTTCTTATGATTTGGTTGTCAGCTTGTAGATTGATTGTCTGCTGAATATGCATTCATGTATATCTGGTAGGTGTGTTGGTCAATCATACGTCATAAAAGTTTGTAATCGTGAACTCGAGATTTACAGTGCCTAATGAAAGCTAAGTCATGGGAACCAGCTTATTCACAGGTTCTCTTCAAAACAAAATTGATAGGCAAGAAGAGTTCGGTTCCAAGTCAAGCTCCAAGACTCAGGCCAAAAACGGTCAAGCAGGCAGTCAGATGGCTACGGTGGGTGGTGTTTGGAATTGTATCTGCAGGATAGGTAAGGGGAATAAGAGGCATCAGGATAGAATCTGCAGAAGAGGAGTGTTTTCAGTTTTGAGTGAAAGGTATGCCTTCATGTGCTGTTGATTGGGCTTAAAGGGAAATGCAGTTCACCATCCTTTAGTATAGACCTTCTCTTGTGGTGAATTGTAATCATAATTATCCTCCACCTTCTTCTCTTTTGTTTGTTTCTCTTCAGCATCATCATTTCTCCTTTTCCTCTCCAGTCTTATATTCTTCTTCATATTCCTTGTTATTCCTTCTACTCTTCCCTCATCTTCCTTTTCTTCTTCCGTCTTCCTCATCTCTTCCCAGACTTACCATTCCAAATTTCTAAAGCGGTACTTAAAAGCTAAGCACAGGGCACCAGCTTATTCACGTCAATGTGTCAGGTCAGTGAAGACCAGAGGAAGAAGGGGGAAAGGAGCTGTTAGGGTGGGTTGTGTCTAAGCTGAGAGAAATGGGAAGGTAGCAGATTGGATAGATCAGGGTGGGATTTCTTGAAAAGGTGAGACTTCAGTTTTGAATGAAACACCTGATGAGTAATAGTTAGAGGGGCCTGTGCCTGTTCAGTAACTTCTGTCATTTCGTTCTGAACTTAAAACTTGCCTTTTTCAAGTTGCTTATCCACCGTTGGCTGCCATTCTGTCTTGTGGAGTGACCTTTTGGATATCGACCTGATTGCGGCTTAGCTTTGGTATGCCATCAGTTGATGCTTTATGCATTAGACGCTGGTGCATTAGAAGTTACTAATTATATTTATTATCTCTTCTTCACCTTCCTTGTCCTCTTCCTTCTTTATTTTTTTGTTGTTGAAAAAGACAACTGTACGTGCCAAGCTTTACGTGCTGGTGTCTGACTCCATGGTTGCAGCTGCTGCCTCTGGGCTTGATGGCATTGATGGGGATCTTGTAAAAGGCTGACCTGCACATCGACTTTGGCTATTATCTTCTGCAGACATTGTCTCATTTGAGAGGCAATGTATGCCTGGAGAAATGGTGTGACCTACACGTCTCAACACAGACTGGAATTTCATTATGGAATTAGTTGCACAGCGACTTAATCATATTCTCTGGCTATCAAATGCAACATGCCTGTACCTAAACTCAACCCCTACTTCCGTTTATATATTGAAATTCTCAGCTTCTCTGCTTTGGCAACTGGAATGTACAGAATTGTTTAGTGTTTTGTTGAGTGTCAGAGTGATGAAGAGAACAAGTGAACCACTTCTGTCTGACTGACTGTCTCCAATACACTGTAGTTCCACATATATGCACAGAGATACATAGATATATGTCACAAAGCTTTGCTTAAAATGCTGAACAAAATGCAAACATGCCTACATTATGTTGGTAACACTATGTGAGAGTTCCATGTTTTCTTTAAAATGGAATCTTTCATGTACCAACTACCTATATATCACCACCTAATGCCTTTGGGTTTATGGCAAAAACGATATTAAACTTATTCCATTTTGTAAGATGAACTACATGCCCCATTCTAAAAAGCAGGATGAGATACATGTTGCACTGTCAGTATATTTCAAATAATTGACTAGTGTTTATGTCTGTTATCAAACTTGTCTTACTTCTTTTAAATTGCTTTTTCTCTTAATTCCGAACACATTGCAGTCTACTGTTGGGTCTCATTTAGAAAGTTCCGATAGACATGTACGGTAACTGTAGAACCTTTGCAACCTAAATTCAAGACATTATTTCTTTTGGATTTGTTAGTAGAATTTTTAGTGCTAAATTCTGTAGAATATCAGTTTACCAAGAAGCCTTTATGAAATAACATCCAGATAAAGATTTTTATGTTTGACTTTTGATTAATTCTGACAGATTTCCATGTCTGGTGCCTGTGTTATACAAGTCCTGTGACATTTCATAAGCAGGTTCAGAAAGTAGAACGTTTGATCTGATTATTTACCTGTAGCCTTTACAGAGCATTGCCATTTTGTAGGGAAAACATTTTATTTTCTCAATGCAAAGAAGTGCATGACAGTCTGTTGGGCTGTTGACCAAAAGACTGAAGATTCAAATGCCCACCAAGACAGACAGAAATTGCAAGATTTCCGTTCCTCTAGCATCCCCTAACAAACTCAGCCATAACATGAGGCCTGGTGCACTGACTGTTGGTGAGAAGATCAGGCGGCTGGGGAGAGGACTGACCAGTGGCCATCTGCTGTCATAAACATAGGCCGAGAAACTGAAGTCGCTAATACTTTATACTGCTTCTTTTTTACAGTACAAACTGTACTGGTATCAAATCGGACATTATTGTGTGGTTATGTAAGCCCCTGTAAAAACTGTAATTTTAAACAGTTTCTCCACTCTGACATCAAACTGATTCATGATTTCAGCAGGAAATTTTTTCTTGGACATATGTATGATCAACTCTTCCTTCTCCTTGACCTTTTTCAACTTTCACAGGTCTTTTGGGAAGATTTTGCCAGACCAGCAGAACATTTTTGGATCCTATCAGGAAATATGGTTATATGTGTTTTCCACGTCTTGCCTGAATTCTAGAGCTAAGAATGGCATAGTATTGTAATGTAATTGAACATTTTTATAATGCCTTCTACCTGCATGTTTTATAGACACCTCCCTAGTTTAAATATGTTTAAGTTCATTAAGAATTAGTTCATCTACATGTAAAAGTTACTCAACTGGAATGGCCACCACTGGCGGGCTCTTGCACACTTGTGAACCCAAACAATGGAATTCTATTTAGATGATAGTTGACATGGTCGAAGTCCTTGGCGTATGTTGCACTGAGGATGAGGAGTGATGACAGCTGAATGAAGTGTTCACAGTACGCAGTTATGTTTTTCGACTGGCATTTCCTGGGATGCTGACAGAAGACATTGCATCCCGATGTCCCTCAGACTGCAGGTCTGTGCAGGTCAGGCATTCATCAGTGGCCAACCAGTTGGTTGGCCAACTGATGGACAATTCACAGCTTTCCAAAGATTGTGGCATCACTGTTGCATTACAGAATCCAAAATTTCTAGGTTGCAGACGGCAAATGTAAACCTGGAGCTTGACAGTGCCAAACGGGAAATAAATGTTGACTGTTTGAAAATGATGGTCAGGTTTGGGTGATATGTCTAAATACTATCCATAAATACATGAAATTCGAGACAGATTTAAAATAATTCTGGAATGCAGACTAGGTCACATCTGAGCTGTAAATTGTCTGGCACTTTTCGCATATGGCAGACTAATCTGCTAAAATAAAAAAATGCGTCAACAACAGCCGCCATGGGTGCTGTCAACATTTTAGTAGCAGTAATGTTGTTGGCTGACTGACTGAAAAACTAACTTACGTAATTGCAGCATCTTAATCTGACCCAGACGAAATTCTCCGAGGACTGTTTCTATGTCGTGACAAGTGTCAATCAGCTACCAAAGTCAGATGTCGAAGTTCTGTGGACGGCGCCTGGAAGTGGAACGGGATGTCTTGAATTCAGGTGACTTTTCACTCCTTTTCTTTTTCCTACACTTGAGTCTAATAGGGGAAGAAAAACTGTACTTCTATTTTAATACAAATATTCTGTTGCCATAATTGTAGTAACAAGGTATTTACTTTGCACGTTGGAGGCCTTTCAAAAGTGCTGTTTTTCGTGTTGTGTGCAAGACTTGAAAATGCAAGACTAAGACCAGACCAAGACAGTGGGTAACCAAGCCGGAGACCAAGAGAGAGACTGTGGTGTATCACAAAACTGAGCAAGAACTAGACAGAAGGTCCAAGACAGCCTAAGGCTTTTCAGAATGAAGTCCAAGTGGTAGAAAAGAATAAACCATAAACAGCTTCTCATATAAGTTTATTAGTTTGATCTTTTAAAACACCATTACATTTTATGTGTATCATTAGAGTTTTCTCCATATTCTGGAAGAGGAAAAGCCCAATAAAGTGATTGTAAGACTTTATTGCAAAAACTAGTCTTTAGTTTTGCTTTGGAGTGAAATAGGAGATCTCACCATCTGCTAATCTCATCTTTGGGGAACTGGTTCGTTCATTCCGGACATTTCAACTCTTCACATCTGTGTTGCCATTCCTGTTGGCAAAATGAAGCGTTGCCTTAAGACATGAGTAGTGTAATACGAGATTTAATGTTTTTCTTCTCTTTCTCCATCTGTTTGTATTTGTCAGTGAGTTTAAACGCCAGTCTCCTGCACTCGTTAGCCCCTGCAAAAATCATATCCACATTTGAGGTAGAGGTGGGACTAGAGATGTAGGGGGTGAGATAGGGCAGGCAATAGGCAGAGAGAGGTAGGTGGGGCAGAAAACAACCAGGAGAGAATGAGGACAGGGTTACATAGGGTTTCAATGGCAGTGAGAGGGTAAAAGACTGAGACTGAGAGAACTAGATAGAGGAGAAAGGAGGAAGGGACAAATAGGAAGGATGGAGGGAGTAGGAGAGAAAGAGGGAGGGAGGAGAGAGATAGAGAGAGTGAAGGAGAGAAAGGTAGAAAGAGTTAGGTAGTGGAGAGAGAGAGAGAGAAAGAGAGAGAGAGAGCATAGGTCTGGGATTAAAAAGGGGTTAAACAAATATTTGTGCCCTGTTTAAGTTGCTTTAATTTAGCTAATCCACTTAATTCATGACATTTAATTGTTGAATAAGGGTCCTTTGATCTAAAGCACCTTATTGCTACTTAATATGTTGCTTTCAATAATTTAGCTATTTCCAGGTATAATTAATTATTTAACCTTGTGCTTTACTTCATTAGACTTTTGGTGCCCATTTTCTATATTTTAGGGCAACTGTGGTTGATACGCAGCATCTCTGGTACAAGGATGATGGTGCCCTCTCTCGAACATTCTGTGAAGACAGTAATTATCAGATGCATTGAAATAATCCTCCACACCTCAGTGTAGTAGACTGTTTTAATCTCTAGATGTATATATGTATGTAGGCCTTTTTTATAGTGACCATATTACCTTGCTCACTTTTCATTGCATTTAGCCGGTGAGATCCTTCACCCCATCCCCCATATGAATTGGTGCCATGCCACTTTGAGTCCTGTGTACAGACCACTTGAGATCCTTCACTGCCATTTGGAAGGGCACCATGCCACTTTGAGTCTCATATGCAGACCGGGTGAGATCCTTCACTGCCCCTGAGTGGGCACCATGCCACTCTGAGTTTCTGTGTACAAAGATGTTATACTGTGGCTAAATTTTTGACCTGTTTTGAATTCAGATGATAGGATAGCTCTTTCAGATTTAGATGAGATTGTTTCAATAAAATGGTCAGAAAAGTTAAGATGAGTTGCAGCCAGTAGGAACTCCAGTTCGAGCATATAACTGTGCATCATCTGAAATTAAAAAGTAAGCATCAGAGAGTACAACATTTGCCAATTATATAAAATTTTGCCTTTATGATCACTTTGTCATTCACTGTTAGCTGCAAGAAGCCCTGTTGTGTAATTTTTTTAGTTTTTGCAATTTTCTGATGAGATTTATCGCAGTTTTTCAAAGTGTAAAATGTAAACAGATTTATGCCATTTCCTTGTCTGACTTGATTTCAAAAGAGTTCACAACTTCTGCTGGAAGGGAAACAGTCTATAAAAGTCCTCTTCTGGCAATGGTAGATCCAGCAAAAGTAGCTCAGATACAAATCTCTGACATACAATCATGATCGATATGTGGAATGAGGCAGGAAGACTGGTGATAGACAGAGATGAATGGAAAAGCTGTGTTGCCCAATGTGCAGACATGCACAGGAAGTAATTATAATAACAATCTGAAAACTTCTATAGTGCCACTGTAATAATGCTTAAGGCATCAGTCAATGGTTGCCCCTAAGCAAAATCGTTTTACAAGGCAAATTCCAGTGTGAGTCCTGGCAAAAATCACTTGATCAATAGACTGAAACTTTTGTTGTGCCCCATACCTTAACAGTATTGGGCTCTCAGACCTTTTCAGTTGCTGGTCCAAAGCTTTAGATTTCACTGCCCAGTTTAGTTATTTCTGTGAATTGTTTGATGTTATGCAGATCTAAACTAAAGACTCATCTTTTTCAACTTGCTTACCCACCATTGCCTGGCTTATGGTTCTCTGACCTATCAGAATTCGACCTGGCTTCTCTGGTTTATTATGATTTTTGATTGCGATTTCACTTGAAGTAAACATCGATTGAAGCCTTGGGTATTATGATAATGGCACTGTAGAAACTTTTAGATTAAATTAGAAAGTCAAGAAGGGAATCCAAGAAGATACAGAAGCAGCCTATGAAGTAAATGAGTCAAGGAAGGATGAGATTTAGTTGAGATCTGAAGGCCAAAACAGACTTTGCAGAGCGAACACTTGCCAGAAGAGAGTTCCTGAGTCTAGGGTCAGCAGCAGAGCAGGCATGCCTGCAGAGAGCTGTCCTTGTTCATAGAATAGTCAGATTTAGACATTCAGAAGACCTTGACAAGTAGAGACAAGTCTTGGGAGTCAGTACAGAGTGAAGATAGTGAGGTTGGTTGAAATGTGGAGTCTACTATGCAGTTAGCCCAGTCTTGAAAATTATTTGCTTTTTATGGGTAACCAATGCAATGATTTCAGGATTGGTTATATATGCTCATATTTTGGAGTTTTAGTGATAGCTCTTGCCAAGATTTGACTACATTAGAATTTGTTTATCCTCTAACTTTACCAGCATTTAAGCTAGAGAGGGGTGCCTATGAGAGGTTTTTAAAAGGCATTGCAAAAACATCGTCACAAAATTGTGGCACACTAATCTTAAAGAGTGTAAGGCAGTCTTATCTGTAAGAGTGCAACACAGTGGTCTATTTGGTTAGTGCACTGGGTCAGTAGTTAAAAGATTGCAGGTTCGCCTCTGCTGAAAAGAATCCTGGACAAGTTGTTTGTGCACATGTGGCTGTGCTATCAAGCAGTATAATTCAGTACCGGATTAAGCTGGGGAGCAAAAACCAGTCTTGTGTCCATAACCTTGGGATGGTCAATTGCTGGCTCAAGAGCCAAAGAACAGGAAATGAGCACCTCTCCTGTGTTCTATTATGGGAAATTATAACTTTACTTTTACTAATGTTTAAGTATCACCATCTTCTTTATTAATGTAAAACTATGATCATAATTTTATAGCGGGAACGACAGATGGCGTCCAGTCAGTAGAGATGTTGCCAGAATGTTGTGCTTGTGGAACAGCAAAGTACCAGATGACTTTCCATGGCCTCTGGTCTGAGCGCACTCATCCTAAAGACTTTCCAAAAGGTACCATCCATCAAAGTGTTCTAGTCTCTCTCTTGTGGTCTTCTGGTTCCACTCTGTCTCTCTTTTCCTGTCTGTCTCTGTTTCTGTCTCTCTGTCTCTGTCTCTCTCTGCCTTCCTGCTGGTTATGGTCATTGTAATAAGAAATGTTTCTGTTTACCTGAGATCGAACTGATACCTTGTGACTTAAATAGTTTGAAGACTATAAATGCCATCTAGAATAGCTAATACCTAATATTACAATTCAACATTTTTCACACCAAGAGTGATGGATACTAACTATTTTAAAAGTAGTTGTAGTTAAACTACTTTTGAAACACTTTTGAAGTAGTTAGTACTAGTTTTAGAAAAAATAGTTAGCTGCATTTTAATTTAATACGTAGGTCTGCCCAGTGTTGCATTCATGACCTCCAAAGGTATTAGGGATTAGGTACCACTTTCCTTTTTCTGCCTTGACTTGTCTGGCAAATGCCCTGGTCTCTGGTTGTCTTGGTTATTGTAACTTGCTTCTTACTGGCATTTCTAAAGCAATCTTAATGAAGCTTTTAAGGGTGCAAGACACCTTGGCCAGAGCCATCACTAAAGCTCCAGAGTGTCAATATATTTCTCCAGTCCTAAAATCATTGCAATGGCTACACACTGAAAAGAGAATCAGTTTCAAGACTGGGCTAATTGTTGGTATGGTTCTACATTTCAGAAGCCCTCACTATCTTCATCTCATGGTGACTTCAAGACTCATAACTACTCATCCAGCTCCTCTGATTGCTTCAGTCTGACCATACCAAGGACAAGGACAGCTCTTGATCGGTGTGCTTATTCCGCTGATGTCCCCAGACTCTGGAATTCTCTTCTGGCAAACATTTGCTCTGCAGAGTCTGTGTTGGCTTTAGATCTAAACTAAAAACCCATCTTTTCTTGGACTAATTTACTCAATAGACCGTTTCTGTGTCCCCTTGGACTTCCCTCTTAACTGTTGACTGGACACCATCAGCTGATGCCTTGAGCATTTACAATTACATTACAGATGTTCTAAAATTATTATTGTTATCATTATTATTATTAGTAGTAGTATTATTACTTTTGTAACTACTTTTGCCGATCCATTTGCTGGATAACAGGTGTAGTTGTGTTGCAGATCATCATTTGCTGCACTGGTCCAACATAGTCGGTGCTTCACACAGCAAACACTACACCATCTGGCAGTTTGGATCCCTGGCGTCTAAGGCAGTTCATGAGATCTGTCAACTGGGGCAGTCACAGTCCCTCGAAGAAGAGATGCGCAAACATGTCAGTGTGTTGTCTTCTTTTTTCATTCTTCTTCTGTTTTTGTAAAAAATAACTTACGTTCAGAGTCAGTAGCAAGTGACTGAAGTTGAGGGAACGTTTTGAGGTATGATTGGGTGATAGAGGTTGCCTTGTTTTTGATCTTGACGGGTCTGGCCACTGCCTCCTTAACAGTGTTAAAGTCAGGCTGCAATGCTTGTTTTGCGATGTAACTCACTTAGTCCATCGGATGGCATGCATAATGTATTATTAGCATACAGAAATTACCATCATTCATAACTTGCACATGCATATAACCCACAGAAATTAGGAGAACGTGTAAAGAGTTTGGCATAGCCTGCACATGCATATACCCCACAGGCCCACACAGTCTATGTAGGGAAATCTGTCCACACACAGTAAGCCATGTCTTAAAATGTCTGATCTGGTACATGCAATTTATTTTTACTACATTCTCTTTAAATTGAATGGAAATGCAGATTTTATAACGTTTCTTTTGGCAAAATAGCAATGTTTGAAATGCTATGGGAATGTTGACTAGTTTTAGTGTATAATCTGCTTGCTTTGAGTGACGAAAAGAGATGAGATTGCGTTAGGTACAGTCATGAATGCATTTGTTTTTATAATGCATGTCTAATCAGGATACAATTTATTTTTACTAAATTCTCATTAAATTGGATGGAAATATGTATTTTTTCAATCCTTCTCACAGTAACATAGCAAAGGTTTAAATGCTAGCATGTATCTGATTGTTGTGTCTCTACCCATTGCTTTACTAACGGAATTTGGAGTTAATATAGCATGCAGCATAATACAGTTTGTAGTGCAGTAAGCCCACAATGCAGCTCCATTAATTGTTTAATAGTTCGTTGTTGGAACTCACGATTTCAGCCTATCATATCCCATATCTCCTCCACCGGGTCTCAGTCTATTCCAACCAACAACCATGTCTGAGATTCATCTTCTGATAAGCAATGTGCCTTGGACGTTATTCCTACTGCTCTTCTAAAAGAATGCTTTGATGTCTTGGGCCCAATCATCACATCCATTGTCAACTTCTCTCTTGCTGAAGGCTGCTTCCCTACCAGTTTTGCTCATGCTATGTTTTACCCTCTACTTAAAAAGCCATCTCTCTCACCTTAAGATCTGTCAAACTATCGCCTAATATTTGCTCTCAGTTTCATAAAAAAATTCAGGAAAACGTAGTTGCTAATCGACTGTGCAGACACCTTTCTTCCAGCAACCTGTACCTTCCTTTCCAATCCGCCGACTTGCAAATACCATTCCACTGAAACTGCACTACTTACCTGAAGGTATGCAGAATCAGTAGCTACGCTACCACCAAGATATGTTTAAGACTGATGGTCAACAATCATTCTTAACATTACAGTCATTTTTGCATGCAGTTAGATTTATATCCTGTGACACAGCAACAACGTGGTGTTCTCCAAATATGGTAAAATTAAGTCCAGTACAGGTAAATTAAGTAAGATTTAATTGAACCCAAAACAAGGTGAAGCAATAGGAAGACGATAAACTCCTAAGCTTTGATCAATCAAAATTTTGCACACTAATCTTTATTGTGAAGAATAAAACTGATTAAAAATTTGACTATTTTAAATAACTTTCAACATCACTTAAAGTTTTTGACATGAAAGTTGAAAGTATGGCTAGAAAGTTCACACATAGGCTGTCTGATGGGAAGGCACTTGCACTGTGGCCTGCTGCAACCAGATGATGTTGCCCAATTACTTTGAATGACCACATTACTTTTGTGTTACGGGCAACAGTTCTTGTGATTTTATGCCTAACAGTTTATGTTTCTGGCTATGTTAACATCAACTGTTCCAGACATTATTTTAAAGGTAAAGTCCCATCAGCTGGACTGCCAAGCCTATCAGTACACAGCTCTTGTAACTTTGGCTTAGAGAGCAACTACCTGCAGGGAGAGGAGAAGGGACAGAGAAAGGCAGAAGTACCATAATTTATCTAAGCTTCAGCTGGTACTAGGTATGGTCCCTTTATCTGTTTGGAGAGTGGAGAATTGCAGTTATATTAAATTCACCTACCTTGGCATTGTACTTTCCTATGCAAGGCTAAAAGTCAGCTGTAGCCAGCAGCTGTTGTCATCCATTGCGGCAGCTGTTACAGCTGATATAGGCTGTCTAATGTAATGATGACGAGACTGATCTTGGCTTTGAGGTGCTCTTACTGTTCGAAGCCTTGACCACGATCAGTTCAAAAAGTCATGCAATCTAGAACTTGTAACAGTAAGCATGTATAAATCCATCTGTTTGATCAAGGTTTTCTGACTATTGTTCTGTGTATAATTGTTTATGATGTTTGTTTGTAGAGCCAAGACATACGGACTGTTATAAAGACACCAAAGATACAGTGGAGTGACCCTCATGGCCTTGAGCAACTTAGGTGGGCTCACTTTAGTGTTGACCGCAAGAACCACCTGCTATCTATGCTGACCCGCCTTGGACCCAGCCCAGACTGGTGTGTAGGTAAGAAAATAGGTGCTATATAAATGCTTAAATACATGCTTGCATACATACATTTTATAAATATGAAGTTTAAAATTTACATGTAAATGTATACTTATGTGATGTTTAATGTATCATATATATTGTGTGTGGATACAGAAATAAATGTGTATCAGTGTGTATCCAGAAATTAATTGAGCAACTTTTATGGACCATTAAGATGTACTATTTGAAATATGTTGCATAGTCATGGTGTCTAACTTGAATTTTGAGTCTCATTGTATTTGTGAAGTGCCTTAGGAGTTTGAAATGGCATAAAAGTATTGAGTTGACAGATACAACATAGTACAAATTACTGATTGTTTTGTACTATGTTGTATTTGGCAACTTTATAGCTGCTGATTGATATAGGTGGCGCCACCCACCATGACTATCTCGTACGATTTTTTACAGTTTTATTGCTTTTTCACGGCTAAATTGACTATTTTGGATAAAGTGCCTGGACTTACTGGAAGTGAGTTTTGGATTTGAACCAGCTGTACAGACTTTGGGTTGAGTTAGTGTCTGGCATGATGTGGACACTGCCACAAATCTACTGTTTGGAAGTACTGAGGCTGCTCAACTCTGATGATTTGACAGTTAAACATTTGGTTAGAAAGCCGTTGTTTAAGCTTCATGCATGGCATCTGCGTTCCCTTCAACACAGATGCTGATTCCTCCCTATGCAACTAAGCAAGTTGTTTGTAGTAAAAACGCAGCAGCTTGGCTGCATGATGCAACAGACTCGACTTCGGTTTGGGCGTGGAATTCCCGGAGTCTCAGCAGAAAATACGATGTGATGGCCTACAATATGAACGTCTTCACTGTGGTTGGGACCTAGCATCTATCTGCTTCAGATGTCTCATTATGAAACTCGATACCTAAAGGACATCATAGGTGAACCATGTCGTAATTCTGACTTGCTTACATCTTGCACTGGGGTGGTGGGATCACTGTCTTCTGCTGGAAAAATCTGTGTGCAAAGCATGTGGAACTTGATGCAACCTTTACCACCTTTGAGTTCCTACTCAGTTCCTTTGGTACAGTATGAAGACCGATTGCCATCACTGCCATTACCAGGCCGGGTCTGCTGCCCTCTGTGTTGTTCATCTGGGAGTTTACAGTCCTCATTAAAAACGTGGTCACCTGCAATTGTCAGCTAGTCATGGCTGGAGACCTTATCATCCATGTGGAGGATCGGTGTTGCCTATGGGCCAAGCAGCTCAGGTTGCTCTGGTATGAAGCAGCATGTCACTGTGCTCACACATGGCAACATGCAGATCGGTAAACCATATGAGATCTGTATGACATACTTAAGTATAAATGCCTGATCAGATATTGATGACATATTGATATCGTATAGTGTGCAGGTGGTTTGCCAATGTGCATTCCATATGGAATCCAGATTGGTAAACCGTCTTGGATTTACGCAGTTTTTATATGGGGTAAATATCCTGATTAGATATAGACAACATTTAAGTACCATACAGATCCTATACAGAAACTACATTGGATCTATATGGCATAAGTATGGGGTTAGTATGGATCACATATGGAAATCAGATAGAGTAAAGATAGCTTGCCAATATGTAATCCATCTGGAATCTGTGTTCATATGGTGTAGATGTCCTGATCAGACATGTACCAAATATTGACACCATATAGAGAGCCCAGATGGTTTGCGCATATGGAATGCATGTGGACTGTATGGTGCGAATTAGGTCGATTTAGAGATCCTGGATCCATACCATATGGCATCCCAACATGAAGCCCATGTGGTTACCATAGTCCTTTGGTGTTAGGTTCTGTTTGTTTTGTTACATTAGTCCTACTAAGTTTCTAACTAAACAGTTAATACTAATAATAATTTTCCATATCAGTTAATGCTAGCCACAGAATACTTCTTGCAACCATCTTCCCCAAGACTTTATCTTTTCTGTTTCTGGTGTGTTTCTACCCCACTCGTGTATACTCCAGCTTCTCATCAGTGTCACCAACTCATTTGCATGCCTGTCGTTATGTTGGTCTGTCCATTCATCTGTCCTATTGTCTCCTTGCCAAAATTTCTGTTTCTACCAGAACTAATGAATGACCTGTTACAGATTTTAAGAATTATTATTAATATGCGCTTTGCATAGTTTTATATCAATCCATACATTCATTCATGCATCTGACTCGGTTAAACTGATTTTGCATGCATTGATAAATGTATGAAATAAATGTTTCAGGTGTGAGTGCGCTGAATCTGTGTCTCTCAAACTGCTCATGGTCGGGTGATGTTGCAGTTGAACTGTTTCCATGGGATGCCGGCTCAGATGACGGACCCTCATATATGGCAAGTACACTGCTACTTTATCATATTTATTATCATCATTAACATCATCGTTTTTGTCATCATCATTATCATCATTACCACCGTCATCATAATCTGAGTGACACGGTTAAATTGTTGTGTTGATTATCAGTCTCCAAAGCAGAAGAGCCGTCCGCTGTCTAAGATCCAGCGCATCACGAACACTGATCCAGCAGATCTGTCCTCTCCATTCTTTGGACCAGAAACCATAAAACCAATGGCTCTGCTGAAACTGAGACGAATTCACCCAAAGCCAGAGGAGAACCTCGTCTGTTCAGACTCAGGATTGCTTACAGATCAAGATGACACAGAATCACGCTTGGAAACGTCCAGCATTCAGTCTGTTGGATTTGGTGATGACCAACTTACCAAAGGTAGGTGGCCAAGGTCAGCATTGAAGACCGCTGCATGTTCCTCAATCTGTAAATGATTAGTTTCTTTTGGCTGAAGCACATACAATGACAGCTCGTGTGGTGCATATTTAAAGCCAATTAACACTGTTGAAAGATATGGTAGTCATATATTGTCTTAATCCCACTGGCTAATGCTTTGGTTTCCAGTTGGCTTGACTATTGTAACTCACTTCTTAATGGCATAACAAAGAGAGATCTGCACAAACTACAAATGGTTCAAAACTCTGTGGCCAGAACCATGACAAACGCACCTAAGTATCAGCGTATTATGCCAGCAGTGCATACGTTACACTGATTGACCAGCGAAGAAAGAATCCAGTTTAAAATCTATCTTATAATTAACAAAGTACTACATTTAAATCAGTCGACCTATCTCTGATCCATGCTCAACCGTCATACCACAAACATTGCACTCAGTCAGTGGACACCATGACTCTTGTTGTCCCTTCTACCAGAACAGTGTTGGGTTCTAGAGCTTTCTCAGTTGCTGGTCCACAGCTTCGGAAATAGCTGCCAGGTTTGATTCATTCTGTAGTGTTCTGTGATGTCATTTAGGTCTAAACCTAAGACTCTTCTATATCAATTTGCATACCCACCACAGCCTAAATTCTGGTTTAAATTCTCTGACCCTTTATGAAATTCAACCTGGCTTCTCCAATGAATTATGATTTTGATTATGATTTCACTTGAAACAATTTTATGCTTTGTAATGTATGATAACCGGGCTATAGAAGTCATTAGATTAGATTAGATGAACCTTAGGATAGGTATCTCTAACCCAGTGGAGGTAGTCAACAGTTAAAACAAGGCACACCAACTAAAAGCAAGATGTCACTGATTGGAAACACACTCTCACTGACGAAAAGCACTTTCTGATTAAACCAAAGCAGGTAGTGATCAAGAGTATAGAATCTCTGATTGAAGGCGAGTGAGCACTGATCCTCAGCATTATGCCGATGACTAAAAGGAAGGAGTGACTGACTGATTTGTGACATAAATTCAGAGATCAGTGGAATCCTTCTTCCTGTTTAATTCTGATTGCTGTAGGTGGAAGTTGTACGACGGACTGGAGCTCTTGGTCAAAATGCTCAGTCAGTTGTGGATTTGGAGTCCGAGAGCGAACTAGGACCTCCATACTCAATCCATCACTTTCACCATCATCATCTTCCTGCTTAGAAGCACTGACCAGCACTGAACATTGCTTTGGTGAGTCGTTCATCATGTTGCACCAGTAGCTGGTTTAGGTCTTCCTGGTGTGTGTTTGGACCAGCCGCCCTGAGAAAACACACTCGGGGGTTATCCATTACATTATTTTAAAAGTAATATAAATAGTATTAATAATGATATTTATGCTACTGGTGGCATCGCCTGACATCCAAGTGCGTAAACATCTTTGCTGTCACCAGAATTTTAAAAATTCTACTGGAAGAATTTCCAGTCCTCTTCAAATTCAAGTTCCATGGATGATGAAACTGTCGAATTATTTTTCTCCTTGGCTCCTTGGTATGCAGGGAGATGTGAGGCTGCTGCACATGCCACCAGGCAGTTCTTGGTTTTACGTTGTATTGGTAAATTTGTATAATGCCATTCATTAAAAAAACAATACAGTTGCAATTTGTAGTTTGTTTTTGAACAAAGTGAACTGTGAGACACGCATTGATGATTCCTGTGCCATGACGCAGTGGAGTGACTGGTCCAGCTGTGGCACGGACTGTGACTCTTTCACTGGCACTGGTACAAGAAAACGCTTCCGTTTGTCTGTGGAGGAAAACAAGGAGGAGACCAAGAGGTGTGAAGACACAATGGAGGAAGAAGAAGGGTGTCCTCCTCCGCTGCTGTCTGACTGTCCTGCATTGAATCACTCAGTGGCATCTGCCTCCAACCAGACTCTGCTCCGTAAGTCTGTGTTTCTAATTCTAATTCATCAAATTTCAAATAAAAATGGATTTTAATTGTATTCAGATCAATTGGTCAAACTTATGCAAGTTCTGCTGCTTCTTTCCTTATGAGCATCGCTGTAGTAATAAGAATCATGGTTCCTGATCCATGTCACCATTACCGCATGTGAGCATTAAAACCAGCACAAGTCTGCAATATGTTCAGTATAATTGTAATCAGACATTTCAATAGCTATATGTCATCCTACAGGCTTCTCGTCACCATCTTCCTGTTCTCTTCTGGTTGACCCTGGTCCGTGTCAAGGTCACTTCCTGCGCTGGCACTTTGATGCACGTGGGCACCGCTGTCTACCCTTCAACTTTGGTGGTTGCCATGGAAATGCTAATCGATTCCGGACACAACAGGAGTGTCAAGTGATGTGCTTACAAAGAGAGACAATAAAAGAAAGTTACAGGGAAATAGAAAAGACAACGACTGACGCCGTCATTGAAAAGAGCCAAACTAATAACCAGATGAGCAGCCAGGGTATGGTTTTATGTGATTCTGCATTTTGCTTTGATTTCCATCTGTCTTCTTTCCTTATTCTGTTCTTTCTTTTATGCGTCCATGTGTTACTCATCTTTCTTCTCCTTTCTTGCTCATCTTCCTCTGCCCCCACCTTCCTCTGCCTCATCTTCTGTCTCCTCCTCCTTGTCTTCTTCTATGCTTTTGCCATCTTTTCCTTCTCGGACTTAATGGAGTCTATTTTACTCACTTTGGTAAAAACATTTGCATTAATTTCATTTCATTTCCTTTGCATTAATTTTAAATTTAAGATGAATTTATTCAATGTTGGATGACTAATTTATTTGTTATGTTCTTAAATTACTGGATCATTTACCTATTTATCATTTAGTCATTAATCGAGCTTGAATTCCTTGTTATTTATTCATTTATTCATTATTTCATCAGTGAACATTGTCATAGATTCTTTTATGTATTTATTCATTTATTTATTCATTTCAGATGCTGCCGATGTTAAACTTTTCCAAGTTACATCTTCTACAACACTTCCTCCTCTTTCTTCCTCCTCCTCCTCCTTTTATTCTTTCTCCTCTCCTGCACCTGCTTCTTCTTTGCCACTCCCATCAAACCTTACTTGCACAGGTTCCAACTGCACACAGCAAAACCGTCATCGTCTGTTGCGATGCCTAGTCTCTGAATGGTCACAGTGGACATCCTGCTCAGCCAGTTGTGGGTCAAATGCCTTCCGAGTGAGGACAAGACAAGTGAGAAAACAGGTTTTGGCACTCAATGGCACCATGTCAGCAACCAGTACCTCCAATGGCTCCAGGCGCTGCACGAAAAAACGACGACAGACAATGATGTGCACCCTTCCCAAGTGCTGTGAGTCACCCTCGTCCATCAGACTTAATCAACTCTAATCTAAACTAATGTATACTATGTAATCATTTACTCTAATCTGGAAACTTCTATAGTACTGTTATCATAATGCACTTGTAAGGCATCAGTCATTGTTCACTTTTAACCAGAACTGCATTCGAATAGCAATCCTTTGGATAGAACCAGTCAAGATACATGAGTTTCTGCAGAGAGACCAGAAGAAAGGACAAAAATGAGATTTCAGTCCAGACCTGAATGACATCAGAGGATTTGCAGAGAAGAGAGAAACAGAGGGCAAATTACTGATCCATGGACCATAAATCTGAGACATGTTTACTACATAATGCATGTTAGTAATTATCATTTCAAATGCAGTTGAGCAAGGAAGTTGAAAGAGTTTTGAGAGTGGGGGGCCACTGATAGTAGAGATTCAGAAGGGGCAAGAAAAGAAGATTATGCTTTATGTTGGCACAGATTTCAACAACAAGTTTTCAGTCATTGAGACTTGGCTGACTGTTTGTGCCTGAGTATCATCTGCAACCTGATGAGCAGTAACCTCCAAAGAACAAAGGACCTGGCTTAAATTGGCAGTGTAGAGAATATAGAGTAAGGGTCCTAAGATGGGTCTATGCTGTGATAGACCCAGTGAGACTTGTCAGACCATGTGGCCTAGATAGGAGAAAACTCAACCCCAAGAGAGTACAACCCACGACACCAAACGACTTTCTAAGCTTTCTTAGAGAATCCTGTGATAAAGAGTGAAAAAGGCCGCATGCACATCAGAAAGGCTGAGGAGGTTTACATGTCTCCGGTCAGCAGCCCCAAAGTCAGCCAGAATGCATGTTTAAATGGACTCAGTGGAACGATATACTTTCTGAACCCCAACTGCTGTTTAGGCAGAAAGACGTTTGCCTCAGGATATCATGTGAGCTGCATCAACATGTTTCTCAACTACTTTCAGCAAGAAAGATAATTTGGAAATAGGTAATTGGCCATGTCATTGACATCAAGGGCACAGCGCTTGACGGAAGGCAGAGCAATAGCCCGTCTCTGAGAAGCGGGAAGTATTAGATAACAAATGTGTAAGTACGACAAAAGATTGTCCACAGAGTCCTTAATTAAAAATGATGTCCAAGCCTTCACATAACTTTGATGGTGACAACGGCAACAACTGGTGGAGGTTTTCGATAGAAATTGACTCAAGTTGCGACAATCGTCTGTCAGTTGAAGGGAAGGTCAGCAGTGGAAGACCTTCACTAGAGCACTGGACAGATTCATAAAGTGACCATGATTGACAGTTGTATGGAATCTTTCTTTTATTTAGAGCAGCCAAGGATGTTGGAGAACGATGACCACGGTCGGTGAAAGTTGTTGTTGTTGTGTTTGAGCACCTTCTTCCAGTAGAGCATCTCCTTTTTTCTATAAATGCCTTGCCTTTACCATATGCGTTTGATCCAGGCAACTTTTCATTCCTGTTAGAACTATTACATAGGCTAGTGACGAGTAACTGTGAGAAATTCCTAGAAGACACTGTACGAATATAAAAGTACATTACAGTGCTTATATGTGCAAAGACTGGTATTTTGACTGTGTAGTGAAACTGAAGAATTAACGGGTTTTGTGCTTTGAAGTTTATGCTCTTCGTTTATCTGGGTTCTTTCTACTTTGTCTGTTGTGTGCAGCATCATCTGTTGGATGTCGGCTCAGTGCATGGACTGAGTGGTCTCCTTGTGCCAAGACTTGTGGAGACGACAGCATTCAGGAGAGAGCACGCCACGTTGTGCACCACTCGCAGAACAACAGGAACAATGAAGATGATTTGCTGGAAGATGAAGATTCTCAATGTACTGTGCAACTGATTCGTCGCTTGTGTGCTTTGCCAACTTGCCCGAGAACAGTTTTGCAAAAGGAGGTAATGTAATCTCATCTCTTCTAATCTAATCCAGAAACTACTATGGTGTCGATGTCAGATGGCTTCAGTTGATGGATGTTCTGAAGTGAAATTATGAGCTGTGTCAATAAGTACATACTACATGCCAGGTTAACATCTGAGAAATCAGAGAGAAAAGATGGTGGACTGGAGTGGATAACCGGTGAGGCTGGAGTGGATAGCCAGTTCTGGGACAAGAAGATGGGGTTTCGCTCTCAACCTGAACCACATACAGCCATGGACTGCTAATGAGTAGTCGAGGATCAGTCCTTTAAGCTAACCCTGAGAGGCAACAGTGGGTATGAAACAGTTGGCCAACCCTATCCTTCACTGTCTGATATGCATACTGCAAGTTACAGGCTGTTCTTCAGGATGTTGTGCAGCTGGTACACCTTCCACAGTGCGTGATAGACCCAGAAGCGCTGCTGAAGCGGAATAGTTTGTTCTGAAAGATGCTCTGTGTAGATGCATCTATGCAGTACAATACTTGCACGTTTCATTCTTTAATATTTCAAGAAAGACTAATGTTGTAATAGTGGGGATCTATAAGAAAATGCAGACCTTTAATTTTTGCATTTGTGCAAATTATTTTATTATTGTGCTGACTTAATGCTTAAACTTGGATGTTCTCCAACTTCAGTGTGAAAAACATGCATTTCTTTCATTTTTAGATACGGGACTCCACATCCTTGACTTTGCATCAGTTTAGAAAAAAATCCAGCAAACGGTGACCATCTGGCTCCTTGCAGTAGTCATTGTTGAAGTTCGTGTGGCAAGACGGTTGCAGTGGTGGATGTCTCTGCTGCTTCCTGTACTTTACCCCCCCCCCCCCAACAGACACAGACAGTTGCAGAGAAACACCGCCAGGGTGCTTCATCTTCAGTGCAGTCTTTGCAAATGTGATGATCATCTGCTGCTGTCCACTTTCTGCTGCTGCATTAGCTGCTGCCAATGCTGCAGGCGCTGTGGTCTTCTACTCAACATCGCCTTATATGGTCATCCCACTTCACATCTCATTGTCCTGTTGTGCTTACAGTTCAGCAGAGTCTGCATGCATCTCCTTTGCAGAGTGGTATTGCTGAGAAATAATAATTAGAGATCATACCCTACCTCACAACACCTTATGTCAGTGGTCACCAAACTGCGGCCTGCAGGCCGCGTACAGCCCTCAGATGTGTTCACTGAAAGACAGGCTGGAGCCGGACACAAAACCCAGATTGCAGATGAACAGCTGCGTTGTACAACGGAGATGCCTAAGCAGACAGAATTCAAAGAGTTAAAACAAGTTATTCAAAGAGTTATTCAAGTCAAAGAGTTAAATGCCATGAAGATGCAGAGACCATTTCTAGGTCAGCTGTTGACTGTCGTTTGTCAGATGAACAGCATGAGCTGAAGACTGTAGAACTCCGATAAAGTTTGGAAGCAATGGCATAAAAGCAGAGAATTTATGTGACCTGTGGAACCTAGTTGATAAACTAATTTTTTTCTGTTTGTTGCATGATATCAAGCAAAGTTGCTTCATATTTTGGTTCAACTTACCTAAATGAACAGACATTTTTAACTGTGAGCACTTTAAAATCAAAATTAAGAAAGAGGTTAGTTAGAGAGAATCTCTTGAGTCACCTAAGAAATTGTATAACCAGTTATCAATCTGATAAGGATGCACTGCCAGATTTCTCACTCGTTGTTGACTAATATTAAATCAGTATTGAGAACTTTGCTTTTCCTTTGAATTTTTGTTTTAAATAATAAAATGTGAGGCACAGTGGTCTATTGGTGACACATTTGGTCAATGACCAATGCAAGCTGTGGGTTCGACTCCATTTCAGAACCCTGGGCAAGTTGTTTGCGCACATCGTGCCTCTGTCACCAAACAGTATAATTTGGTACCGGCGTAAGCTGTGAAGTAAACAGCAAGTTCTGCAATGCACTGGCCCCATGTACAGGACCTTGAGATTTGTCTATTGCTGGCTTAAGGGCTGAAGAAAAGGAAATGAGCGCCTCTCTACGTATCACTTGTGGGATATAATAATAAAATATGCTGTTTTTTTACATATTCCTCATGCTATCTTGTAGTCCCAACAGACAGT
Source organism: Norana najaformis (assembly GCA_964023275.1). NCBI lineage: Eukaryota > Metazoa > Annelida > Clitellata > Crassiclitellata > Hormogastridae > Norana > Norana najaformis. The sequence goes on from OZ029929.1 coordinate 9,336,888, forward strand.
CAAGCACGATTGTTTGCTCCAAAATCATGCAACCCCACCTTCTTTGATTTTCTTAAGCAGCCCTTGCTTGAGAAAGGTTGATGATTGTGGCGTACATGATCTTGCCTTAACTTACCTGAATTCACCTCATCTCAGTAAATGTTCCCATGTTACCTTACTGTAACTAACTTCTTTTATTTTACCTTCTCTGCCCTACCTTGCCTTAATTTGCTTTACCTTGTCTTAGCTTATCATACTTTACCTAATAAATGCATAAATAATAATCCAGAAGATCAGTCCACAACACAGAGAGGCAGCCTATGGTGAAACAGATACGTTTTAAGTTAAGAACGAGATGACAAAAAGCGATTGAGCAGAACAAACAGACAGAGGGAAGAAGTTCCAAAATTTAGGCCCAGCACCTAAAAAAGCCCACTTACAAAAAACAGTTCTAGTCCAAGGGTATGACCAGAGAAAGACAATCAGGTGACCTTGCAGAGCAATCGTAAGTCTTGTGAATAAGGACTGATTTTAGGTATTGTGGTTGGCCAGAGTTCAATTTGTAATAAATCCTTTGCTGAACAGGAAGCCAATGCAAAGATTTAATCACTGGGGTAATATGCTCATATTTTCAATTATCTGTTATGGCTCTAGACAAGGAGTTCTGAACTCTGGAGTTTCTGCATATTTGATATTGTGATACCAACAAGAATTGAGTTACAGCAGTCAAGGCGACCAGAGACTAGGTAATGCATTAACCAAAGAGGTTATACTACTTACACTAGAGAGAGTATGACGTCATTTGCTTGAAGCCGCCGTATAAAACGGCCTTGGCCGATTGGTTGTGGGACTAAATAGCTGTGTGAAAATGTCGAAACGATCGACTTTAAATTGTGTGGCATATGGATGTAACAATTTATTCATGCCCGAAACCAAGGCCGCCGGAATATCATTTCATCGGTAAGTTGTTTATTTTTTTGTGTTTTTGTACTTTTGTTTAATGCGTAACCTTCGAAATGAAATGCAAACAGTCGTTTAAGCCTGTATGTCGTTCGGTCGCATGTTGGCAAATTTATCGTTTTATCGTCCGCGATATATTTTTTAAATTTTATTTGTGTGTTTTAGTACTTTTGTTTAATATATAAGCCTCGAAATGGAATCCAGTCTCGTTTATGCAACGTCTGTCATGTTTTCTATTGGAACAAATAAAACAATAATTCTAGAAAGTGTTTTTGTTCCATATTTGTGTTTCAATGTTTTGTTTCTGGAACCGAACCCTTTTGCCTACCGATTTTGTTTTGACTGAGCACCTGTGAATGAGCTGGTCCCCGTGACATGGCTTTCGTTGGGCGCTGTAGAAATCTGGGGATTACGATTACGATTTTGGAACAAACATGGGCCTGACTATTTATTACTAGCAAACAAATCATGGTGCAAGGGAATAACGTTTTCACAATCTGTTATAGGTTTCCAAAGGATCTTAAAACGAGAAAGAAATGGGCAGTCCGTGTGCACCGCGACAACTGGGAACCAACTGATTACTCACGTATCTGTTCCGTTCATTTCGAAGATGGATGTTTCTACAACAGTGGCATGCGCAAGAGGCTATTACCAGGTTTTCCTGTCTACTATGACTTTAATAATATGTGAATATCCTATATGAAATTTGTGGCTTTTTCACGTAATCCCATTAAAGCTTTAGCACTAAGATTGTGTCAGCCCAGCTTGCGATCAATAATTATGCAGTGTCCAAATTCAGATAAACTACCGCAACACTGCACCAAAATACTACAACAATATCCCGATATAGCTCAATGTGATGGCTGTGAGATCTTGTGAAATCTTGCATTAATGGTCCGGTTGTAATTCTGGAGGTGTATCCATTTAATAAGTCAATCTAGGAGACAAAGTTTGCGACGTTGTGACATGGTGTGATATAATAAGTCAGATATCTATATCTGTAACAGATAAATGCTAAAAGTATTTTTTGGTTGATCCTGCACAATATTCTTGTTCTTCTTTTAAGGGGCTGAACCAACGCTGTTCAACTTTCCAGCTCATTTGCAGCCAAAGAAACATACAGTCCGACGGGTACGCACATCACCCATTGCGAAACACTGTGTTGCTGCTGATTTCCATGTAACAAGTTCTGCTGCACACTCACAACAAATTTGCAGCCAAACTGCCATAACAGGTGATCATTCATATTTTCTGCACTCACCAAAGAAGATCAAGCGTAAACTTGATGCAACACTAAGTGCTCTGGTAACAGCTAAAAAGAAGCTGAAACTTGCGCAGCAGTCTAATCGACGTTTGAATAAGAAAATAAAGTGTGTCAAAGATCTCTTAGCAGAAATGCAAAAGAAGCAGCTAATAACAGAACAGGCTGAACAAAATCTTTTGTCTTCATTTAGTGAGTCTGCTTTGGCTCTGATCACTAGATGCGTGAGAAATGCAGCTTCTGGGAAGGTTAAAGCTCAGTATCCTCCTGAGCTACGGAACTTTGCTTTGTCACTGCATTTTTATTCTGCTAAAGCATACGACTTTGTTCGAAGCCAGTTTGGAAACTGTCTTCCACATCCAAAGACATTGGCAGCTTGGTACAGCTGCATAGATGGAAATCCTGGCTTTCATAATGAGGTCTTTTCAGCTCTAAAGCGTATGGCAGAAAGTCGAGGTGGAAAGCAAATGATATGTTCATTGATGATGGATGAAATTGCCATTCGCAAGCAGGTGGATTGGGATGGTAAAAGATATGTTGGTTATGTAGATCTGGGTGTTGCAGTAGAGGATAATAGCAGTCTTCCAGTTGCCAAAGAAGCATTAGTGATGATGATTGTTAGCATGACAGAACATTGGAAGGTTCCAGTGGCATACTTTTTAATAGATGGCCTGCAGGGTAAGGAGCGTGCTAACCTTGTCCAAATTAGCTTGCAAAAATTGCATGATGTAGGCGTTTCAATTCGGTCACTCACATTTGGTGGCAGTTTTGCTAACTGTGCCATGGCACTGCAGCTTGGAGCCAAATTTGATGCTCAGCAGCCTCAATCCAGCTTTGAACATCCCTCTGTTCCAAACCAGAAAGTTTATATTTTCCTTGATGCTTGTCATATGGTTAAATTGATGCGGAATATGCTGGCTGACAAAGGAGTTCTTGTAGATGGTGATGGTCAAGAAATCAAGTGGGCTTACATCGAGAATTTGCAAAAGCTTCAGACAAAAGAAGGTTTGCGAGCAGGCAACAAGCTGCATGAGAGGCATGTTCTATGGTCACAGCAGAAAATGAAGGTAAAGTTGGCAGTGCAAGCTCTTAGTGCTTCTGTAGCTAATGCTTTAGTGTTCTGTCAAAAAACATTGAACCTGCCACAGTTTAAAGGATGTGAAGCAACTGTTAAGTTCATTCAAACAGTTGATCGCCTGTTCGATTTGCTTAATAGTCGCAACCCTATTGCTCGTGGGTACAAGGCACCAATGCGAATGACAAATGCAGCAGTCTGGAGACCTTTTGTTGCTGAAACACAGGAGTACTTGCGTGGACTGAAATTGGCTTCTGGACAACTAATAAGCCAGTTTGCGCAAGACTGCTGTTATTGGTTTTATACTGTCCAGCTTGAGTGCAGTGTCATTATTTGACACGCTTGTGAAGGATGAGTCTGCTTTGAAGTACCTGCTGACGTATAAAATGAGCCAGGACCATCTGGAGCTCTTCTTCAGTGCTGTAAGAAGCCGTGGAGGATGGAACAATAACCCATCAGCAGTCCATTTGAAAGCAGCTTGGAAAAGACTGTTGACACACCAGCAACTGCAGGAAGTGAAAACTGGCAACTGTGTTGCACAGACTAGTTGTCCAGTTTTAACCATTTCGTCACGAATAGACAGGCAGGAAAAGTCTGATATAGCTACTATTGCAGCTCTACGACTCACTGATACCTTGAATAAGGTAGCCGATGAATCCACAGATTCTGAAATTTATGGACCAAAGATTGAAATTGGCACTTTGTCCGACTTTGTAGAAAATGTGGTAGTGTATATTGCTGGTTTCGTTGTTCGCAAGTTAACAAAACGTCTAGCTTGCAACGATTGTAGAGATGCCCTGTTTTGGAACAAAAGTGGTGATGAGCCATTTCCTAGTGGTTTTGGACTTCTGGAAACCAAAGACCGTGGAGGTCTCCTGCGACCTTCAAATGATGTTGTAATGCTCTGCAAAGCTAGCGAGTCACACTTCAGAAGTAAGATGGGTCCACAAGACAAACCAGTAATTGCTGCAAGTCTGAAAACTGTTCTAACGACATGTGTACTTCGATCCTTCATTGGGAGCAACATTTTTTCTGCACTAATGGACCATTCATCTGGGACTGAGCCAATTAGGGATCACCGAGTTCTGCTGATGAAGACAGTTGTTGAAGAATATCTTTGCTGTCGTCTGCACCACCAGGGCAAGTGCTTCACAAGACACATTCATGAACAAACCAAGCGGTCCAAATTAAATAAAGCTGTGATTTTTAGTGGCCAGTAGAGTGTCAGGTATCTACACTGATCTGTTACTTACTACTTAGTATATGAATATTTGGTGACAATGTTACTGTTTGATCCAGTTATTTTGCTTGCATAATTGTCAGATTTACTACAAATTTCATTTTGGATTCAATTTGATATATGAACTGTATACATCTAGAATGAAGGTAGAATGCAGCATGCTTCTATTTCCAGGCAGATAGTCATTTTGTCTACCACAGTGCCAAAGGAATACAGTACTAAGTTTGGTTTTGTTTTATTACTTGTGTCTGTAGCTTCATTTGACTATCTGATGTTACAGCAGATTAACTTTATATTCCAGTTGATTAGCACCTATTGTACAGCAGATTAACATTTATATTACTGTTGATTAGCACCTATTGTACAGCAGATTAACATTTATGTTACTGTTGATTAGCACCTATTGTACAGCAGATTAACATTTATGTTACTGTTGATTAAAGTTTACGTTGCAGCAAATTAACGTTAATGTGACAGCTGGTTAGCAGTATGTTACAGTTGATTTAGCATCTATGTTGCAATTAATTAGCATTTATATTACAGTTGTTTAGCATCCATGTTACAGCCGATTAGCGTTTGTGTTGTGATAAATCGCATTCAATAATGGTCTCATTTTGTTATTTTTTCATTTTTGCATGTGTGAACAATTTCTTAATGAACAAACTGAGTTTGATATCAAAATTTTAATTATAGTTAGAAAAAACTGATGATTTGAGTTTGTGGAATTTTAAATAAATATTGCTCATCAGAGTTTGTGAAATTGATTTGTTATATGTATATAATCAACACCTTGGTTCGCAAATATTTCTCCGTGGCTGCATACCTGAACTTGCTTTCTTGCATCCTGCAACCCAAATGCAGTTTCATGTGTGGAGTTTTGATTCAGATGAAAAATTTATGCTACTGAGCTGCTTGTCAATTATCTGGTTCTGCCTTGTCAGGTCTGGAGCACTTCTGACATTTCTTAAAGAGGTGCTATAAAAATATTTGCACTTACAACTGCTGAGAACTGCCTGCTATATGAATAACAGAGACGTGATTACTACTGTCTGATTTTGTTTTCTTCAGCATTTCTTTTGTTGGCTTAAAGAAATTACACTTTTATTTCTGGGCTGGAAATATTTGGCAAACCTGAAAACTTAATTCAAAAGGACATTTGTTGCAACGGTGTTGTTCTTATATAACCCTGCTTCAAGTGCACTTATGAACTATGTAAGGGGGGCATTAACAAATTTTAGTTGTATTGTATGGTACAATTTACAGCTCTGATAAAAAGATTACCTAAAGACAAGTAATGATATGTCTCTGTTATATACGAGTTTGGTTAAGGTAGAATGAAGCATATATCTATTTTCAGGCAAACAGTCATTTTGCCTAGCCACAATGCCAAAGCAATACAGTATTTATTCATAAACGTACATCACATCACTTGCTAAATGTAATGGTTACGAATGCCATTTATACATAGGGCTTCGTAGGCTAGTAATATTTTCTAACGCAAATAAAACAGTATAATTGTGGCGGATCGGCCACAAGACAAGCCTGTTGGGTAGAAGGCGGGAGTGGTTATGACGCGCTTTAGGTAGCCATTAAATGCTGTGCTTATGTGCTCGGTTCGGCCGCGTTACATGTGTAGAATTTTTATAAATTATTTTTTATTAAATTTAAGCTGATTATAATAATAGTATAATATTTAGGCCGAGCAAAGTTCTTAGTTTATTTTTAGTTATATAATGCACATAATTGTTTTAATTTATAGGTCTCTAGATGTTTGTTTTAATCGAGCACTTTTAGACACCTTTATTTACGTTCTATCGTAAGCGCTAGTATATAAGCAACCCGATGTCAATAGGAAACGAGGGTTGAATAAACCGTGTCGCATGGTGATTTGCTATAGACGTGAAGGATGGATGCGTGCCTTCACATATACGAGTTACAGTGTTTTGATATCGTTCTGTGAGCGAATTCATAGCGTATACAAATATACGGACGAGGGTGACGTCCGGAGAAGCCCGTGTTCGATACAGTCCCGGTTACGATAAAATATACGGACGGTAGAGTCCGCGGAAAAGACTAATCTGTGCGCTCCCGGCGGGACGACCGAGATAATCACTGTCTGGCTTCGGGCTGACGGCGCCGATCCGAGTGGAGCTAGGGCTCTACCGTAGATCGCGAAGCGGCCTGGGTCACGACGGTGAGCGGTTGGACAGAACCCGGGGAAAGACCCCGTTCGAAAGAAATAAATACAGGTCTGTGTAAAACAAGTGGGAAAGTGCGGAAGCTACCCCTTTGACCGCGTAAGAGAAAAATCGGATCGGTGCGCTCCCGGGAACGTCGCAGCCGTTGCGAACCAATCTGTCTGATTTCTGACTGGCTCCGCGTTGGTCCGCAAGGTTTGGGCCCGCCTTGTTGGAACGTCGCGAGACGGTCGAGTAGGTCACGATAGTTGGTGAACAGCCGCTGAGCGAGGCTCGGGGAAAATACGAGTAAACAGGTCTGTGTGAACCCGGGGTAGCATTTGCCGTACGACAGAAACCCGGGCCGTTTAGAAATTGGTCCGTGCGCTCCTGAGGAAGACGCAACCGAAACAAACCAATCTGTCTGATTTCTGACTGGCTCCGCGTTGATCCGCAGGGTTTGGGCCCGCCTTGTTGGAACGTCGCGAGACGGTCGAGTAAGTCACGATAGTTGGAACATAACAGGTTGTGCGAAACTCGGGTAAAGTTGCGGCCGCGGTTCTCCCGGTCGAAATTCAGAGAGCGGGATACGGGAAGACCCGCGGAAAAACCAACGCAGACCAAGTAAAGTCCCGGTACGTAAGAGACCGGAAAAACCAACGCAGACCAAGAAAATACCCGGTACATCATAGTCCGGGTCGGTTCCCCGATAACACCGGAGTCGAAACGGGAAGATACCGACTCCTCTATATGCTTGTCGCCACACACTGATCAGAGGACTGACTGAAGTACGGGGAAGGGCCCCCTCGTGCGTAGGTCGGTACGAAGGTTGGTGTGTTTTACAGAAGGTTAGAGAGGGGACCTTCTCTTGAGTGTTCCATAGGGGTATCCTATCCCCTGAAGCACTGTTGGTTGATAACTGCCAACAGAGATCTGGTGCAGAAACTTACTCCGGAAATCCTATACACGGAAATGGAGCGAGATAGTGGGAAGATGTGTCGCCCAATATCCTTGTGCCTAGGGCGGAAAGACACAGAGGCTCGTTGTGAGACTTCCCTGTTCCCGGGACCGAGAAAACGACTGGTGCCTGAAAATATTGGCGGTAACGGGAGACTTACAAGATGTAGAATGGTAGTTACAAGAAAGTCCTCACGGAGAAAGGGAACGACTATTGCCAGTAAAGGAACGAACCCTGTTCTGAGTAAAGGCCATCCTCAGGACGTTGCCCATCCGGCGACCGCGGAAGAGGCAAAGTCGGATCCCGAGACCGAGAGTTACAGTGTTGATTCCCTTAGGGAAGCGACCTATCCTAGGCCTTCCTTGGAGAGAACAGACAGTATGGGAAGAGATGATACGGGAAGACCATTGTACAGTGAGAGTGCAAGGGGCAGTGAGGCGGGTGGCTCTGAGCGTAGAACTGGGCTAGAGTTACCCCCACCCCGTGGACAGTTAGCCCGACCGAAAACGCCACAAAGTGGTACCAGAAGTGGGGTACCAGCGTTTTCTTTCCGTAGACCAGAGGAAGTTCTTGAAGATGCAGATGACGAGTCAGATGATAATCCCCACCTTGAGCAGGCAAGTGTGGACTACCGAGGTGCTCGCCCAAAGATATATCCAGATACGCGAACGTTGTATAAAGAAATATCTGCGCAAGACGCGCCTATTACAATTGAAACGGAAGCTGGGACGCAGAGAGATCTTGAGAGAAATTTGTTTTCTCTCGCGGGTTACGAAAAGTTTTCAAGAATGGTCCCATGGATGACAGAAATGGCTGAGGACAACCAGAGTTATTATATACACGAGAATATCGTGGAAGGTATGCCAAGAGCATTCGAACAGGTTGGAGTACCGCGACCTATATGCAGAGAGAAGGAAACAAGTACTTTTGGGATACGTTGGTGTTACGATGATGAGGTGCGTTCGCGGGTGGCTGACCAAGACCATGGCAGTTCCACCAGAAATCAAATGGACTGGATGGCTGAGATGTCTTACCTACGGCAGACTGTGATAACTTTGAGTAACAGGCTGGAAGAAATGTCAGTTCTAACGGCTCAACCCTCAGACGTGATCCGAAGCGTAATTTCGGGGAACCCTATGGGCCCAGGTAACCCGGAAGATCGCCGAGGAAACATTGAGGATGAAGTTACGGGAAAGTCGCGGAGCCGAGTTTTCCCAGGAAAGGAACAGAAGTTTCCGAAGGCCGAAGTTTCGGGAAACTCGCGGAGCCGAGGTTACCCAGAGAGACGAGAACTTTCTCAAGGTGGACAGTCGAGAAAATCGTGGAGGCAATTTCTGCCTGAAAAATACGAAGTTGAGGGGAGACAATCTTCGTCAGATGGCGCGACCGATTCAGAGACAGACAGAGATGCGGTATCGAGTGACAGAAATTCCGGTCTGAAGATAGCTCGTGAACGTGAAAGACGCAAGTCTTACCAGAAGTTTGGCCGAGAGACATTAGAACGGGAATGGTCCCGCGAAAGTGAGAGACGCGGAAAGTACCCGGAAACCGACAAAGAGACAATTGGTCGGGAAGTTCGGGAAATGTCCCGCGGAAGTCAGAGACACGGGAGAAACCCGGAAACCAATAGAAAGGTTTTTGATCGAAAAGAACGGGAATGGTCCCGCGAAAGTGAGAGACGCGGAAAGTACCCGGAAAACGACAGAAATGCTTTTGGTCGAAAAACTCGGGAAATGTCCCGCGAAAGTCAGAGACGCGGGATTTACCCAGAAACTGGGAGAGATACGTTTGCCTCGGGAGCTCCCGTCAAATACGAAAGACGCTGCGAAGACCGAGAAACGGACAGAGATCTTTCTGCTTGGGAAGCGACACGAGAGCGACGCTCTACAGGCCAGGATACTGAGTTCAAAGAACGTAGCCACTTTGACATGAAGGCAATGCGTGATATTGGCGGCCGCGGCCGGAGACGTACGGATAACGGGGAAAGTTCCCAGAGATTTCGTACTAAAGTCAAAGTGGCAGATTTCGGGAATTCCGAGGGCCATGTAACCGACCACCATCGGTCTACATTGAGTAGTGCAGAGGAAAGTGAACCAAGTGATCGTGAGATAACTACGAGGAATTATAAAAAGCGTATGGAAAAGACGCGTATTACTGAGAAGAGAAACGGAAAGGCGACCGACCGAGGGATACGAATTAAACTTGAAAAATATGATGGAAAAACGGCGGTTGCCGCATTTTTGGCGAAATTCGAAGTCTGTGCTCGTTGTAACGCATGGAGCGACCAAGAGAAAGCAGACCAATTAATGTGTGCTCTGACAGGGCCCGCATCTCAACTGTTGTGGGATATGGGTGCACACCAAAATGTAACCTGGCATGAACTCGTTGAAAGGCTTAAAGCCAGATACGGATCCGAAGACCAGACCAGTCTTTATCGAATGAAACTTCGCACTTACAGACAGGCCCCAGGAGAAAGCTTGAGCAATGTAGTGCAGGAAATAAGGAGGCTGATGGCTTTGGCCTATCCGGGACCCACAAGCGATATTGTCGAAACGGTTGCTTGCGACGCGTTCATTGATGCGCTCGCTAACCAAGATTTGGCTCAGAAGGTGCGAGAGAAAGAACCAGATAACCTTGAGGCTGCGTATAAGCACGCCGTTCGATTAGACGCTTATGGTCGATCTTCATCACAGGCTACTGATATTGACCGTAGGCATGGCCGAATTAAAGTTACAAGAGAGGATCGAAAATCCTCGGTTGCCGACGAGCAACAAAATCGTCGTTTAGAAGATCTCGAAAGGGAGATTAAGAATCTGTCTAAAGAAATTGGGCGATTTACCAGTAAGCAAGACCCCAGTCTTGTACCGGGAAAACCGCAAGAGAGAGAGGGCGGTTTAGAAGGAGGCGCTGATGGTCAACGGAAAACCGATACGAACGGTACGCAGAAACGGTTATTTCCGCAAGGACGGTTGAGAAACCCTGATATCGAGTGTTACATCTGTAGACAAAAAGGGCACATAAAAAGGTTTTGTCCTCAACGAGTTTCCGAAACGGGTAGAGAAAGCAGTAACAATGAGCCTCCTAAAGCAGAACACATCCAAGAGGAAGTTCAGAATCGCTTGGTCAAGGGTAGCAGGATGGCTTATGTCTTATGCTAGACTAGAAGGGAAGCGACTTCATTGTCTGATGGATTCAGGGAGTGAGATGTCACTTGTGCCACGACGTCTTGTACTGAGCACCGAGTTGACACCATCGGAGCAGCGTCTCTTAGCTGCGAACGGAAGCGAGATAAAAGTGGACGGTGAAACTACGCTGGAGATTCGTATTGGAAAGAAGTTGTACCAGTTACCATGTTTAGTGACAGACCAAGTGACCGAAGTGATCTTGGGATTGTCCTGGCTAGAGAGTAATCAGGCTAGATGGGACTTTGCTAGTCGATCTGTATGGTTAGGGAGCGAAAGAATCCCTCTAAAAGAAGCCGTTGCTGAATCTATGTGCCGAAGAGTAGTCGTTCAGGAAGACACTGTAGTTCCTCCTAGAAGCGAGGTTGACGTTCCGGCATCAGTAGTATATCCGCATTTCCGAGAGGATAACGGAGACTGGACCACCGTGCCAGCGGAACTGACAACAGACCTGATGATAGGACGCACCTTGGTTACAGGAAAGGAACCGAAAGTGTGGATAAGAATGTTGAACGTTGGGAACAAAAACTCGGTTGTAAAGAAAAGGACCGAATGTTGGTTGGAACGTGTTGAATTGATTGATGCCGAAGCTAAACAGTCCCGGGAAGAGCAGAAAAATACGGAGGAAGAGACACCTTCGAAGGTCCGTATGGTGACTGGAGTGGCAGAGCAGCCGAACAAACCTGAGGCAGAACAGGTCCTGAAACGGTTATGGGAAGAGGTTCCACCTGACGTTTCAGAGGACGAGCGGAGACGGTTACGTGAATTAGTGCTTTCCTACAGCACAACGTTTTCGCTGAGTGAGAGTGACCATGGGTTTACTTCGATAATACAGCATGAGATTGATACCCAGCAAGAGAAACCTGTTCGTCAACCACTGAGACGACAGCCGCTTTCCATGTTGCCAGAGATTGATCGTCAGGTAGAAGATATGTTGAACCAAGGAATTGTGGAGCCATCAATGTCGGATTGGGCATCCAATGTCGTAATGGTAAAGAAGAAAGATGGCAGTATGCGCTTTTGCGTAGATTACAGACAGTTAAATCTTAAAACGCGCAAAGACGCCCATCCGTTACCTCTAATCCGTGAGAGTTTGGATACACTTGGAGGAGCCAGATGGTATAGTACATTCGATCTGAGGTCAGGGTACCACCAGATGGCCCTGCATCCGAGAGACAAGCATAAGACCGCTTTTGTGACAAGAAGGGGAAGTTTCCAATTCAGAGTGTTGCCATTTGGATTGTGTAATAGCCCCGCTTCGTTTTGTCGGTTAATGAACTTGGTCTTGACTGGACTTAATTACGATATTTGTCTAGTTTATCTAGACGATATAATTGTGTTTTCCAGGGATGTAGAGACACATATGCGACGGTTAGAGATGGTGTTCAGAAGACTACGAGAGTATAACCTCAAACTGAAGCCATCCAAGTGCCACCTGCTTCAGCAGAAAGTGTTGTTCCTTGGACACATATTGAGTGATGAAGGGGTAGCCACAGACCCGAATAAGGTCAAGGCTGTAGAAGATTGGACCGTTCCTCGGAACTTGCGACAAGTGAGATCCTTTATAGGACTTTGCTCATACTATCGACGTTTCATACCAGAATTCGCGGTGATTGCCCAACCGCTCCACTTCCTTACTAGGAAGAATGTTCCGTTTCGATGGACCGATGAATGCCAAGAGGCTTTCGAGGAACTAAAACGAAGGCTTGTTACTTCACCAGTATTGGCACTACCCAACGATGATGGGCAGTATATATTGGACACGGATGCCTCCGCTTATGCCATCGGAGCGGTGTTATCACAGGTGCAGGAAGGACAAGAAAAAGTGATCTCCTATGCAAGCAGACTATTATCGTCGGCAGAGCGAAATTATAATGTGACCAGAAGAGAATTGCTAGCTGTGGTCTACTTTCTCAAAGAGTTCCGTCAGTACCTGTTGGGCAGAAAATTCCTCCTGCGGACGGACCATTCCGCGCTTCAGTGGTTGCGCAGAACTCCGGAACCGATTGGTCAGCAGGCTCGATGGTTGGAGACGATAGAAGAGTTTGACTTAGAAATTTGTCACCGAGCAGGGACAAAACACGGGAATGCAGATGCCATGTCCCGGGGCCCGTCTGAAGGACAGTGTATTGAAGACGACAGTAAACGATTGATGGGAGAGGCGGCGTGGGTACGTCCTATCGAAGAGGTACCGCCCGCAGATTTGACCGATGGAAATTCAGGCCAGGAAGCTGGTTGGACTAAAGAGATTCTACGAAGAGAGCAGCAGAACGATCGTAGTATTGGTCCAGTTCTTAGTTGGAAGGAGTCCAATCACCATCCAACCGAACAAGAACTCTCGCCTTCTTGCGAAGAAATCAAAGTATTGGTGAGCAACTGGAATCAGTTGACAGTGCTCCAAGGCGTGCTGCACAGAGTCTGGGTTCAAGGCAGTACCGGGCAAGTTGAACGTTATCAGTTGGTCGTACCCTTATCTCGACGAAAGGAGATGCTTGAATTGACGCATGGAAGTTTCGCTGGAGGACACTTTGGGATCCGTAAGAGCATGAGCCAGTTACAACGTCGGGCATATTGGCCAGGCTGGAAGGACGATGTTAGACGGTTTTGTCAACGTTGTGATCGCTGTGCTCGGTATAGACGAGAAAAGCCACCAAGACAGGGTTATTTGCAGAGTCCGCTGGTAGGTGAGCCAATGGAGAGATTTGGAATTGATATTACTGGACCACACCCGGTATCCAGCAAAGGGAACAAATATATCCTGACCGCGATAGATTATTTCTCTCGTTGGGCTGAAGCACTACCTATTAGAAACCAAGAGGCCGTTACTGTTGCAGAAACTCTAATGGTGCACGTCTTTTCTCGATTCGGTATGCCACGCCAGATATTGACGGATCAAGGACCGTGTTTCGAATCAGCTCTGTTCAAAGAGCTGTGTAAACTGATGGAGATTGATAAAATACGGACGACTCCCTATCGGCCGTCGGGCAACGGAATGATCGAAAGGTTTCACCGAACCCTGAACATGTTGATCGGGAAAGTGGTATCGGAACGACAGAAGGACTGGGACGTTCATGTACCATATGTGATGGCGGCATATCGGTCGACGGAACATGAAGCTACCCAAAGAACTCCTAATTTCCTGTTCTTGGGAAGAGAGAATCATACGCCATTAGATTTGATTCTTGCCCAGATAGTGGAACGTGAGAGTTCTTCCTACGGTAACCTGGAAGAATATGTGGATAAACAGAAAGAGAAAATGGAAACTGCTTATCGTCTAGTACGGGAGCAACTGAAGAGAACTGCAGAAAGAAAGAAGAAAACGTATGACTTACGAGTGAGACCTAGTCAGTTTTCATATGGAGATTGGGTTTACTATTACTACCCTCGGCTTAGGAGCGGAAGGAAAGCAAAATGGGCCCGATTCTACACGGGACCATTCTTGATTGTTCAAGTTCTAAGTCCGGTGTTATATCGGATACAGAAGAATTCCAAAGCCACACCACTGGTGGTACACGTCGATAAATTGAAGCCTTATCATGGTAAACCTCCGAAAACTTGGTTACCAGAGAAAGAGGATAACCATATTGTCGACGTCGGAAATTTAGAAGTCCTGTCTCGAGAGCAAGAACCGGAGGTTGAATTGGAGGACCCTCAAGGCACCTCGGCGGAATTGACTGTTCCCGAGACGTGTAACGAAGCGAATCCTCCGGAATTAACTGTTCCTGAAACATGCAACGAAGTAAACCCTCCTCGACGACCAATTCGGCCGCCTCGTTGGATGGACGATTACTATTGTTAGACATAACGGCGAGTGATTCTTAAGAGTGACTTTCGAAGCTACCGAAAGAAAACAAGAGTCCCTTCGCGAGGACAATGATAACCGCTTAATTGCGGGAGTTTAAACGACTGTTTTCGAATACTGAATGTTTAGTTTGCTTTTGATGTAAAATTTCATTTGGACTGTGTATGCTTATTTAGCTACGAGTTGTTGTATTATATGTACCGTTTAACTGCGAAGATTTTGCAGACTGATTACAAAATACGAAGTGCGTATTGCGTGTTGATGGAAATTTATGTTGAAGTATCGTAGTTTTTAAGTGTAACTGCGATGATGATACGCAATTGCCGTTTATTTGCGAAATGGTATGGACTGTTCAAGAATACGTACTGAGTTTCTTTTGATCATAATTCTTGCCTGTAATATTTTGGTACCGAAATGTATAAAGACTTGAGGTACTAAGTACCGCTTAATTGCGGAGGGTTTAAGACAGGTTGGAGTGAGAGATTTATGTTTCTGTTTGATGACAATTTTTACTGTGCTAATTTCTGTGTAACGATTGGCAGTACTAGTGCTTTAACTGCTGAGTTCGTGTTTAACAGAAAAATTTGAGTTTCTGTGATGTACTATGTTGCGGAAATATGCATACGCCTGTGTTAATTGCGGAAAATCGCTGATATTTTCAACTTTTGAGATTTGAGTATTTGATGTACAAAATTTCGATTGGATATTGTTTGTATATCATACGTTAATGCCGTCGCAACTAGTCGCTGCATTGGCTGACACCTGTATAGTTAGGTATTGCGGTAGTGATGTCTGTTAGGTTGCGATTGTATAGATGATGCTTCTTGTATAGTTTCTTTTAATTCGATTGCATTGTACTGTTATTAGCGATGTTTGTAAATAATTTTTATCTTAAAAAAAAAAAAAAAAAAAAAAAAAAAAAAAAAAAAATATTATTAATTTAGACCACAGAGCGATGCGGGCCTGCAGGTTTAGCTGTTGCCTTGTCAATATTTTTCGGGGTTGTAAACGCATGATCTGATCTGATGGAGTTGGTGTGTATTGACAAGATCGGGAGATAGTTGGTGACTTTTCTCTCCTAAGTCTCCTTGCCATTTGCGGTTAGGTAGAGCTCAGTTTCATGACAGAGGGCCACGCTAAGGTTGGTGATCTGGTGAACTGGACAGGTTGCCAGTAGGGTGGAGGTTTGAGTCTCTTGCCCCAGTAATGAGGCTGTCGCTGACACGGTCGAAGAAGGGTAAGGGCACTGGGCGTATGGGCTGTTTGCTCACTCAGTTGTTGAGGCTCTCACCGTTAGCTGGCGGACGTGCATGGTAGCAGAGATTACCGAGTCTGAGTAACCGCCCTATAACCAAAGGTATATTGGTTCCTTGCCCTCTAAATGGATCTGAGTTGGAGATGTTTCTGTGTCACGATCGATTTAGGTCCCCGGTTTTGTCGGAGATGCTCCG
>OZ029929.1:9952982-10287982 GCA_964023275.1 Norana najaformis
AATCTGAAGAAAATTGTTGATGCAGTACATTCGCTCTTGAAGCCCCTTGCAGAAGAAATGCAAATCAAACCAGTTCCTATTTGGCTCATAGATAGCTGCATGCAAGGCAGTAAATCCGTAATAGTCTTGCAGTTTCACGGACGCTTTATTGTCCAGCAGCAGCTGAACTACTTCGACATGATGCCCTGCAGCCGCTTTAATCAGAGCAGTTGCTCCATAGTGATCTCTTGCGTCCAGATCGAGTTTCATTCCCGATTTCTTCTCCCAGTCGAGCAAGATTTGAATGGCGTGACGACAGCCATTTTTGGAAGCAATGATCAAAGCCGTTTCGCCATGAGCATTTTTCATGTTGAAGTCTGCGCCTTTTTCTAACAGCAATTTTGTTATATCTTCTATAGGTTGAATCTGTGAAAGTCGAATACTTGAATGTTTACTAAAATGATCGTGAAACCTTTTCCCACATTCTTTCAGCACTTCGTGAAGTGGAGTGCTTAGTTCATTGGTCGGATAGTTTACATTGAATCTCACCGAATTCACAAGAACTTCTGCGATTTCTGTAATGTTTCTGCATTTGGCAGTTTCATAAAGGGCTTTATAAAATGAGGATGCCAAGTAATGAAAGCTGTCTGTAAGATGCTTCTTTGAATATACACATGGGTCTGTATCGAGTAATATCTTCACCATTTCCGGTTGGACGTAAAGCGCTGCTAGTTCGAGTGCAGTGTATCCACGGAAATCTCTCATTAGCTCCAGAGGTGTGTTTGTTTCTGCCCAAACTATTCTAGCCGATACGCAATCACCATCGCGTTTCCTAAGTTTGATGTCTCTGGTTTCAACCAAATACCTGACATTCTTTTGATATTCGTACCCGTCTTCTGTTAATGTGAACTTTTCATATGTCCTGCAGCTGTGCTTTAAAATAACTTTAACAACATCTATGTGACCCCTTTTGACGGCAACATGTAATGGTGTCTTTTCTTCACTGAACGCTATAAAATCCGAAAAGCCGCGAAGCAATAACTCATCTACCACATCTGCATGGCCATTCTTAGCTGCAAGGTAAAACGGTGTTTTCTCAGATTGTTTCATGACGTCCACGGAAGCACGGTTGTCCAGTAAAATCACCACACTGGAAGTGTGACCATTTTGGGCGGCTAAATGAAGTGGAGTCAATTTGACGTTGTTACACTCATTAACAGCCGCACCGTAACGTATCAAGGCCTCCACGATTTCTCTATGGCCGTTTCTAGATGCCAGATGAAGCGGAGTTTGACCATCTGCGTTTCTAGAGCCAACACTTGAGTTACTACTTAGTAAAAGATCGACAACATCTTTATGACCGACTCTAGCCGCATAGTGTAAAGGAGTGTTTTTCTTTGCGTCAACTGCATTCACGTCAGATTCAGTTGACTGATTCAGCAAACTCCTAACAACCTCGACATGACCACGTTTAGCTGCAAGGAGAAGCCGACTAGAAGCTTGTTCTCCTTCCTCACTAATGGCCTGAGCGTCCACCTCCTTCTCGTCCTCATCCTCTTCGTCCTTATTCTCTTCCTCCTCGTCTACTTCCTCCTCAGAGTGTGAATGAGTGTTTTTCTTTGCGTCCTCTGGATTTTCAATAGACTTGTCAACCTCAACACGAACACGTGGTTGGAAAGCGAGGTACCCTGCGATTTTACACTGCTTCATTATCTTCTTGAACGCCATCTTCCTCTTCCTCCTTCCCCCTCGACCTCTGATTAGTCTGTCGGGAATGGGATACATTTCATTTGGTTCTTCATTGTCAGATGTGGAGTATAAATGGTCGCTAGTTTCGGGTTCATTTGATTCTTTACACATAGTTTCAACATCAGATTTAGTGTACTTTGCATCAGATTCGCGGTGCATTTCAACAGATGAGCAAACTTTGTCGACATCAGCTGCCTTTTGGGTTTCTTCACGTGGCTGCATACTGATGTCCTGTTGCATTTTCCTCTTCTTCTTCCTCACTTTCTCTCTGAACGTCATCTTCCTCTTCCTCCCAACCCCAGTGTCAGCTTTGGTGTTATCGTCGTTATTGTCATTCATTTCATTTGGTTCTTCGCTGTAAGATGTACAGGGTAAATGTTCGCTAGCTTCGGATGCATTTGATCCAACACACATAGTTTCAACATCAGATTGAGTGAACTGCGCATCAGATACACTTTGTCTTTCAACAGATGAGGAGGCTTTTTCGACATCAGCTGCCTTTTGGGTTTCTCCAGATGCAGCCGCAGCATGTGTTTTTGATAATTCACTCATTATTGCGTGATTTAGTGTGTCATTCAGCAAATACAGCCGTTAGTCACCCCATCAAGTTTCTAGTTTTTAGTTTGCTGCAAAACAGAGTACACGACTATGATTTAACAGAGAAATGCATAAAAATGTTAACTACATTTCGTAGCGATATAGTTGATGTAGCAACCTTTTCATTCGCTTAATTGACGGAAAATTTGCTCGACTGATTGTTACTTTAAATAAAATGGTGAACGTCAAGGTATTTAGAACAGACCACTCAGCAATTTTGTTTTGGATTTCAACTCTCACTGATTCATCACAGATTCAGTTATGCAACAGCTATTCAGATTTTTCGACAACTCACTAGGAAGAGATAAAATCAAATTATTACAAACTTTATCAATATTAATCTTTAGAGTCGTGGTCGAAAGGCTGAGGCAACTTTCGGATAAGTGCAAACAAAGAGGAGCAATCCAGTAACCGTACAAAATATTTCCATACTTGTTACATGGCGTGACCAACTGTGACTGTTACATTCACCAGGATTTGAAACCTGGATCCACTGGTGAAAAGCAAGCGCTATCATTCATACATGCTTTAAAGAATGACGAAGTATTGTCACGTCCTCGATTCCACTCTAGTCTAGCAGGAACGAGACGTGACGGGTTTGCTGAGTACGAAGAGTTATTTTTAATAAAGAATATATTAATTAATATAACTAGTGGAAAGAAAGTTAGAGTTCGATCTAGAGAGTTTTTCTTAGCTAGCGTTCACTGTTGTGTTCTGTCCAAACATTACTTCAGTCTGTTCGAATCTTGAACTCCCCTCTATCGCCTGAGCGCATTACCTTTTATCCAAGTACACAGAACATGGTCCCCTTCCCCTGGGATCGTCAAACGTATACGGGGTGTCTATTCACGACCACACAGCTGTATTATTTATCCCCTATACCTGTCCCCCGCTGTCGCTGTCTGAGTCTGTGGGGGGCTCACGTCTTCATCCCAAGATACTGTAGGCTCACCAGAGGGCCTAGCGTGTTATCCGATATCATAATGGCGACCTCAGGCGGGTTTGGTAGTCGTCTTTATGTTGACCGTAATCGTAATCGTAATCTCGAGATTTCTACAGCGCCCAAAGAAAGCTAAGTCTCCGGAACCAGCTTATTCACAGGCGCTCAGTCAAAACAAAATCGATAGGCAAAAGGGTTCGGTTCCAGGTCCCAGGTCAAGATCCAGGAGTCAGACAGTCAGACTGTCGGACGGCTACAGTGGATGGTGTTTGAAATTAAAGCGAGAAGAGAGATAAGGGGAAGAGGAAGAATCAGGATAAGATTTTTTGGAAAAGTTTTCAGTCTTAAGTAAAAACCAGCGCAGAAACTGAAAGAGGTGAAGTGTTTGTGAGTTCGTATGATGGACTAGATAATTGCCGCAATTCTGGCGGGAGTTTATTCCAGAGGGATGGGGTTGATCTTTGGGGGTTGACCGCTGATCTTGGGCGCGACAAGTATACAAACAAAAATACAATCTAATTACTCTGTATATTATTAATAAGCATTGTCTACAGCGCCGCTGTCTAATTCACAATCGCAATTGTGATTGTATTAAGAAATGTGAATAGTGCCTCTTCGAGAGAAACTGATCAGAGGCACTCTTTGCGATAGGTTGAACTATATTAAATGTCATTGATTATAAAACAAAGCACTCATCTATTACTAAACATTACTCAGATAACTAAAATTCACCGGTGGCAAGCTCGCGCCCACCCGTAAGCCCTTCCGACAGATTCCCAACTAAAGTTGAAAATGACAGCGCAAGGCATTTATTGATGGCTCAACAAAACGGTCTATAGTCGGATGTAGGGTGCCATCCAGGCCTTCAAAAAGATCGAGGTAAGGTGGCGCGATAGACCAGCCTGCTACCCTGAGTACGATGAACTTGGTTGGCAGGCCCCTTTATTCGCACAGGTTTGCCGTCGACTGATTACGTTCTGCAGACAGATGGTCGATATACTCATCCATGTTAGTCTGTGTTCTAAATCACGCCTTCCTCTATTTTGAGTTTGTAGTAGTGTTGTTTTTGCTTGATAAATATTGCTTTCTCTTTCCCTTTAATACATCAGCACACTTTGAGTCAACTGTGTTTTAGTGTTGCTGCTTAACTCCAGTTCTACAATGACGGTTAGAACTTTTTATTGAAAATGAGCATGGTCGAGGCCATACGGTCTCTCAGGGAAAAGGTGCATATTTTTATATGCATAGACACGTACTTTGTGAAAATCAAATCTGGGTTTGCCTCTGAAATTTCTCATAGCACCCAACAATTTAATTTTTGTGCCGGCACTGCCTATTTATTGATAGAGTTGATAACACAATGACGTAGCGTCAATTACACTGGCCAACAGAAAAAATTTTTTTTCTTGTTGCCTTCGGTTTTAGACCTGTTCTTGGGGTAATTTTGGGCGCTGATTCAGAAAATGTCATTGGATTGAGTGCATCAGGTCTAGTTTCTCAGATATCGTCGATTTTGTAAAGAAAACCCAGTCCACTCTTTTAACGATGTCTTTGACAAAACTAAAATGTCATAATAAGCTTTATTTATGGCTAATTATAATTCTTGCTGATTCATATAATGCCTACATCCTTATAATGTAAAATCAGCATATCTTGCCGCGTGCTGAGATATTGCTGATTCAACGAAATAACTATTCCGTAGCCTACAGCTTACTCAGCACTAAATTCATGGCCTCATTTAGAATTTATTTGTGCTTATACAGCGTTTCATGGTTTCGAACTATGTAAATAGATTATGCTGAAGTCAGCATTTATAGCCTATATAAACCGCCTCCTGAAAGCTAGAGCAGCCGCAGTCGTCTTAGGGCATATTAAGAGTTGGTCGCAAGAACAATCTGTGAATGTGAGCATTAAATAACTACATGTTCTTACTATTTTTTAGGTTAGTCATTTAATTCCTCAGATGCGAACATCCTTAAGGTCATGGCTACTTCCAGACGGAGCTGCATTAACCATCCAGACATATTCTGCTGCATTTGTGGGGAATACACACTAAAAGCAAACAGGAAACCGATTTCTGAGTTTGTAAAAAGAGCATATGTAGGTTATTTTGGTGTCAAACTTGGAGATCAAGATAAGCAATGGGCTCCTCATACAGTATGCAAAACTTGTATTGAACAATTGCGCCACTGGACAACTGGAAAGAGAAGCTGCCTGAAATTTGGTGTACCGATGGTTTGGAGGGAACAGATAAACCACTTCGACGACTGTTACTTTTGTATGGTTAATATCATAGGCATCAATCGAAATAATCGTCACAAGTTGTCTTACCCTGATATACCTTCAGCCAGGAGACCTGTTCCGCATTCGGATATTGTACCAGTTCCACCTTTTCGCGAACTACCTCAGCTCTCAGACGATGACACTTGCATGTCCAATATCGGACAAGATGACGAAAGTGAAGAAAGTGGGGGCAGTGACAGTGATTTCCAATCAACTTCACACAGAGTTGAGTGATCTGATCAGGGACTTAAATCTTTCCAAAGAGTCCTCTGAATTGCTTGCGTCCAGACTAAAGGAAAAGAATGCACTTCAGCCTGGAACGAAAATTACAATTTATAGAAACAGAGAAAAGGATTTGCTGCCATTCTTTACCGAAGACAACAACCTAGTATTCTGTAATGACATCAGCAACTTATTGAAGAAAATTGGTCTGTCGGATTACAGCCCAGATGAGTGGCGTCATTTTTTCGACAGTTCAAAACGTAGTCTGAAATGTGTGCTTTTAAATAACGGCAACAAATTTGGTTCTATTCCAATCGGTCACTCCACCAGGATGAAAGAAGAGTACAATGCCATCTCTTTAGTACTGGAAAAGATAAAATACAAAGAACATCAATGGGTAATTTGTGTAGACTTGAAGATGGTAAATTTCCTCCTTGGTCAACAAAGTGGCTACACAAAGTATCCCTGCTTTTTGTGTCAGCTTTGGGACAGTAGAGCCAAGCATGAACATTGGACAAGAAAAGATTGGCCTTCGAGGAAAGACATGGTGGTTGGAGGTCAAAATGTAATCAAGGAATCTTTGGTGGCACGAGATAGGATCATACTGCCACCACTACATATAAAGCTAGGCCTGATGAAACAATTTGTCAAACAATTTGAATAAAGAAGGTTCATGCTTCGAATACATAGTACACAAGTTACCAGGAATTACAATGGAAAAATTGAAGGCTGGAATCTTCGATGGTCCACAGATCAGGCAACTTATGAATGACCCACTTTTCATACCATCAATGAATGAAATCGAATCTTGTGCCTGGTCTTCCTTTGTTCTTGTAACTAAAAATTTTCTTGGCAACAAGAAGGCAGATAATTATGCACAACTAGTAGAGGATATGCTTCTTCATTTCAACAAGCTTGGCTGCAACATGAGCATTAAAGTCCATTTATCTCCACAGTCACTTAGATCGCTTTCCAGAGAATCTTGGTGACTTCAGCGAAGAGCAAGGTGAAAGATTTCACCAAGACATCAAAACAATGGAAAATCGATATCAAGGAAGATGGGATGCACACATGATGGCAGACTATTGCTGGAATATTATGCGCGATTGTTCCGGCAGATGCCACACTCGGAAATCGTACAAAAGGAGCTTCTTCGGTGTCGAATGACTTGAAATTTTTATAACAAACTTGTTCTGTTTGGTATCATATAAGTACAGTTTCAGGTACTACCATTTTCTTTTAAGTATTTGTATTATTATGTTTATTTAGTGTATCACATAATAAATTGAGCACTACATAATTATAGCTATAGCCTTATGTTTTATGGGCGAGCAGAGGCAAGGACTGGTATATGGCATAATGTTCTATATCTCGAAAACTAGACCTGCTGGGAGAAAACTGGTGCCTTTTCTCGAATCAGCAGGTCAAATATACCCAGAAACAGTTCTAACATTTGAGGCAACAAATTATGTGTTGGCCAGTGTTATGTGTGAAGAATTTTACTCAAGGTCGTTGTGCAGTGAGCTTCTTCGAAGGGAATCGAACTTGTAGTCTCCATGTAAAACACGGAACGGACTCAACCAATAAACTAATTTCTTTTCATAGCAGGCAACGCCTAATAATTAAATGTAGGCTTAACCTTTTGATTTTTGGCGGAGCTCTAAACTTCAGAAACAGAATGTGCACATAATAAGCCTTTTCTCCTGAGACGGTCACTGTTTGAGAAAGTCACAATGTATCCGCAACTCACCGTGCGAACAATTGTTGCGAATTTTACAAGAGCGCAGTGGCCACTACCATTGACTGGCAGAAGTTAGTAGGCCTATTATTTGTGATTAATTAAACAATCCTTTCATACGAATAAGGACGAAGTGAACTAATAAGATTTATGTAGAAATGGACATAAGAGCTGTTTGCGATTTCTTATATTCTGATAACCACAGAAAACCAACCGGCTCTTTCTCAGTTAGGACATCGCAAACCTCTTCCCAATCATGTCCATTCACTTGCGGAGTTCCACAAAGCTCCGTTTTTGGACCTCTTGTGTTCAGCCTCTACGTTACCTATTGTATTTTTCCTCCTTTATTGAGTGGGCTGTCACAACATATCATTACCACACTCAGCTCACGATTTAAAGCATCCTGTCAAATATATGCTGGTGACAGCCAACTATTCATATTTGTCTCTCCAAACTCTTTCACCGACGCTATAGAGCATCTTCTTCGTGTAGTTACACAAATCTCCTTCGGGATGACCTCTAATCTCCTGTGCCTGAACTCACCTAAAACCGAATTCATTCTTATAGTCATCATCATCATCATCAATAACCGTGGGCTCAATGCCCGTAGGTGTCCTTATAGTTCTTGATCAGTTATTTACATTCCAACCACTTCGCTCAATACACTATTCTTCCGCTCTAACGCTTCTTCGCCCTCCCGTCAAATCAGCCTTAACATTTTGGGATCTCTCCATAGCCATAGCTGTCCCACCCCTATGGCAGAAACTCCCGCCAGAATTAAAACAATTATGTAATCATCAAACAAACTGATCGAACAGTTCTCCCATTGCAATTTCTGTGCAGATCTTTCACTTAAAACTGGAAACATTCCTCTTCCACAATTCCTACCCTGATTCCACTCTTCCCCAAAACTCTTCTATTCTACAGATCCAATCCTGATTCCTCTTCTTCCCCTGACCGTCTGACTGCCTGCTTGACTGACTTGTATCTTGACCTCGACGCGAACCCTTCCTGCCTATCGATTTTGCTTTACTGAGTGCCTATGAATAAGCTGGTTCCTGCGACTTAGCTTTCGCTGGGCGCTGTTTACGATTACGATTACCATAAATATCAAATCGGTTCATATATAGATTTAGAAAACAAACTTTAACTGTAAATCTTGACAGCCTGTAAGCACTTCATCAGAATTCAGAATTGCGTGACAATCACACGAGATCCTGCAGTGAATAACGAAAAGACGTTTCTCGCAAATGTCAGACAGTTTTCCAGTCTTGCTGTGCACGGTCTCTATGTAATTCGTTGAACATGGAACTCATCAGTTGCCTACTTTATGTAAAAGTGAAATTTGAGTTACACGGCTTTTGCGCGAGCAAGTATGCACATGATATTGCTGTCTACATGACGACGTCGTAAGTGCTTCTGTTCGAGTTTTAGTGAGATGATTCGTTAGTTCGTGGTGTATCCCGGAGTTAGTCTGGGCCAGACTAATTCGGGTTTAGGCCGGACTTACGAATTAATTGCATATGCATGACAAGGTCTTAGCGTGCTACGACCATTTAACAGGCAGACGTAAGTGGGCTGCTCCAAGCTTAGTGAAAAAAGACAAAATGGCGGCTGCCACGATTCGTCGGATTCGAGGAAGTTTTCTACGACAAAGAGTATTTAGGGACCGTAAAAATCCACTCGACTGGTTCAAGAACGATGGAATTTATTAAGCTCCTTGTCAGTGAACCTTGCAACTCAAACTGCAGGGCCTCTTCTTGCCATATCACCCCAACAATGGCGCCTGGCACAATTCGTCACCTTCGAGAAAGTTTTCAACGTCAAAGTGTTTTGGAACCGTAAAAATCCACTCGACTCGTTCCAGGACGGTGACATTTATTATGGTAATCGTTTTCACAGTCACGAGTTATAATTAATTTGTCAGTGAATCGTGCAACTTGAACTGCATAGCTACTTCTTGTCCTATTACCCCCAATATGCACCGCATGTACGTGTACACGGTTTTGTACAGCGACCGGATGGTCTCCACCCTGCTCATTTCTCAATGAATGTCCTTCACCCTTGCGAATGTCTCATCCATTTTGGAGCAAAACAGAGACCTGGTATGCTCGTGTCTCATCCATTTTCGAGCAAAACGGAGACCTGGTATGCTCCAAAATGGATGAGACACTTTTGGTCAAGGACTTCACAGGAAATGCATTGAAACAAGTATAAACATTTAAGTATCTTGGGTCGATAATAAATGCTAAAGGAGAATGCAAACATGATGTTACGAACAAGATTAAGGCAGCGTGGCAAAAATGGGAAGACCTATGAAGCGTATTATGCGATGTCAAAATGACGGTTCAAGTCAAAGGAAAGGTGTACAAAACAATGATAAGACCAGTGATGATATATGGAGCAGAAGCATGGACACTGACAAAAGAGCAGGAGAAGCTGCTGGAGAAAACAGAAATGAGAATGCTGCGATGGATGCTTGGAATCTCACTGAAAGACAAGAAAAGGAATTATTATTAAACAGACATTTATAACGCGCGCAATTAAGAACAGCCTCAAAGGCGCGTGCAACGATCCTAAAAAAGTCCTACCGAGTAATATCGAGTAATATCATGGTTTATAGATCAATAGGAATGCACAGAAATCGAGGCACACCTATTAAACATGTAAGTTTTAAGCTTCTTTTTAAAACTTATTGGAAGAGTGTTATCTTTGATGGTAGTCGGTAAGGCATTCCACACAGTGGGGCAAGAGTAACAAAATCCACGAGAGCCAAATGCTGTGTAAATCTTTGGAACTATGAGATTTCGAATGGTTACAGAACGTAAGCAAGATCGACCAGGAACTGTCGCAACCGGAATGCAGAACCTGGATAGGTAGGGTGGAGCCAGTCCATGCTGGCATTTGTAGGCAATCATAGCTAGTTTATAGTCAACTCTTTGTGGAAAAGACAGCCAATGCAAGTGCTGCCTCATCAGATCTGACACACTGGCTGAATTTGGCAGACGGAGTACGAGTCGCGCGGCAGTACGCAAGACAGATTGAAGTTTGTTGTATAAGTATCGGGGTAAACCTGCTAGAATACTGTTACAGTAATCAAGTCGACACATAACCAAAGCTCGTACCAAGGCATGCGCAGTCTCCTGAGTAAGCGAGCGACGAACAGCACGCAGTTGACGAATATGGTAGTAGCAGACGCTGGTCAAGTGATTGATATGCGAAGTTAGTGATAGGTGGTTGTCAACTAGAACTCCGAGGTCACGTACGCATGTTGACAGGGCAATCTGGACATCATATAGCAGCACCTGATTAGGCGGGCAATCCTTAAGATAGTGTCGAGAGGCAAGCCAGATTATTCCTGTTTTTGATGGATTTAAAGAGAGTCTGTTGCTTCATTACTTCCTGCACACAGATCGATAGTCGAGGTACTAACGCAGGACTGGATGAAGGGTCCGAATGTTGATAAATCTGCAAATCGTCAGCATATGCATGGACTAAAAACCCCAGATTCGTGATGACAATGACAACGTCAGCGGTATACAGGATAAATAATACAGGCCCAAGTACGCTACCCTGGGGTACTCCACAGGTAAGGTGCACAACTACCGAGGTCAGTCCGCCAGTTAAGTAAGAAGCGAACCATAGCAGCACAGTGCCTGTCAGATCAAATCTGTGCTGTAGCCACTTTAGCAGAATCCGATGATCGACTGTATCGAAGGCTGAACTTAAATCAAGCATGGCGAGTAGTGTTACTTTCTTCCTATCGGCGGCTGAATAGAAGTCTGATAAAACCTTCAAGACGGCAGTCTCAGTTGAGTGGAAGTGTCGATATGCAGATTGTTCAGCAGGTATTAAGTTGTTATGCAGAAGGTAAGTGTTAAGCTGCGAATTGACGCACCGTTCAAGTAGTTTCGATAGAAATGACAAGTTCAAAATCGGCCTATAGTTAGTAGGGTTATGGAGATCCAGGTTGGTCTTTTTTAAAACAGGTGTAACTATTGCACACTTCTGACTTGAAGAAAAGATACCCTGTTGAAGTGATGCATTGCAGAGAACAGTGATAAAGGGTGCAATCTCATTAACAAACTGCTTTACAATCCATGTTGGCGCAGGATCCAGTTCACAATTCTTATTTGGTGCATTCAAAATGAGCTGACGAATGGTTGCAACATCAAATACGTTGAACTGATCAAAAGCTGAAGAACAGTGGTCATCCTCAAAGGTTGGCTCAGGTGCTGACGACGTCGAAGACCGAACCTGTTCAATCTTAACAGACAGAAATTTGGAGTGGCATGTATATCTGACAGGATACGAGAAGCCAGATTGAGATGGTACAGTTTTATGATGAGGAGAGAGGAGGAAAACTGCATGAAAAGAATTATGACAGCAGAGGTTTACGGACGCCGCAGTCGTGGAAGACAAAAGAAGAGATGGGGAGACATGGTTCAGCGAGACCTAAAGCTCCTCAGATTGAAGAAAGAAGATACTGAAGACAGAAGCAAATGGAAAAGAATGATTCGTGTGGCTGACCCCTCTCCTAGGAGGGATTAATTCCAGACAGAAAGAAAAAGAAGATCCTTCACCTTTGCGGCTGTTTGAATGGGCTCCACGTCACTTCAGGTCCCCGTGAACGGACTGTGCTACCCCGAGGTTCAAATATCTGTATACAGCCACTATCAGTAGGCGAACCAACATCCACTGATACAGAGACACAACTCACCACTGGTAATCGTAATCGTAAACTCGATATTTCTACAACGCCCACGAAAGGTAAGTCGCGAGAACCAGCTTATTTACAGGCGCTCAGTCAAAGATAAACTCGACAGGGAAGAAGGTTTCGGTTCCAGGTCAAGATCCAAGAGACAGGCAGGCAGGCAGGCAGGCAGGCAGGCAGGCAGGCAGGCAGGCAGGCAGGCAGACAGGCAGGCAGGCAGGCAGGCAGGCAGGCAGACAGGCAGGCAGGCAGGCAGGCGGCTACGGTGGGAGGTGTTTAGTTTGCGTTGTCGTTTTATATCGTTCCACATTCTGTATCTCTTTTCTCGACAATAATTAGGCCTACAAGTAAAAGTAAAACTCGTCAAGACGTAAATAAGAGCGCCTTTGTGAGTTACTTAAAAGGCGCTTTAAAAATATAGTGATACTTACATGCATACATACATACATACATACATACATACATACAAACAAACATACAAACATACATAAAATTTTATTTAACAATGACCTTCGTTAAATGAATTTCGGGCATATCCTTGTAAGGAAGCTTCCGCCTATAGTTACCTTTTGCGCATGCGCTATGAGCCAAGACACGTTAATGGAGAAAGCTTTGCGTCAGAAAATTACCTTATCTTAACCAGGACGTGATCGTTATCCCGAGAGTTCTACAACGTCCAACGAAAGCCACGTCACAGAGACCAGCTTATTCACACGCTCTCAGTCAAAACAAAATCGGTAGGCAAAAAAGGGTTCGGATCCAGGTCAAGATCCAAAGGTCAAGCAGATATCCAGATGGCAGCTTACGGTAGTCAGGATAGGTTGTAATTAGTCCGGGTCGATAGTTAGGCCGATGCCAGACTCATGCTCACCACTTGTTGAAGGCTGCTAGTCAGAGAGTATCTAGTCCGGGCGTAAGCGCTCGTCGGTGCATTACTAGCTTAACAAATGCTCATGCATAAAGCCCAGGAGATTTTCGTTTATTTGTTTCATAATACGACGATTTATTTCGTACACGTGTGTTTATGCCGAGTGTATGCGTAGCAGCTCAGAAATCTCTTCCTGGATGACATGTAATCTCCTGTGCCTGAACTCATCTACAACTGAATTCATACTTATAGGACTTCGTCATTTATTTACAATCCGACCACTTCGCTCAACCCACTCCTCTTTCACTCTAACGCTTCTCCGCCCTCCCGTCACCTAATTCTTAAAATTTGGGATCGCCCCGTAGCCATAACTTCCCCACCCCTCTGATATAAACTCCCGCCATAATTACGAGATCTTTAGGACCCATCACGTGAACTGACCAACATATCTCAGCTTTCCATTTCTACGAGGTCTTTCATTCAAAACCGAAAACACTCCGCTTCCACAATTCCTATCCTGATTCCACCTTTTCCCCTATCTATCCTGCAGATCTAATTCCATAACACCAACCACTGTAGCCGCCTGACTGCCTGCTTGCCTGACTCTTGGATCTTGACCTGAAACCAAACCCTTCTTGCCAATCGAGTTTGTTTTGAGTGAGTGCTTGTGAATAAGCTGGTTCGCGAAGACTTAGGTTTCACAGGGCGCTATAGAAATCTCGAGTTAGCGATTACGATTATCATAAATATAAAAATGCATTTATTCATGTATAGCCACTTCATCAGAATTCAGAATTGCATGACCAACACACGAGATCCTGCAGTGAATACCGAAAAGGCGTTGCTCGTAAATGTCAGACAGTTTTCTATTTTTGTTGTGAACGGTCTCTATGGAATTCGTTGACCACGGAACTGACCGGTTGCCTTCTTTATGTAAAAGTAAATTAGAATTACATGGTCTCTTCGCGAGCCAGTAAGCAAATGATACTGTTTTTATACCATTACTTTTTCGTTCATTTCTGTTTCATAAAAGCGACGACTGATTTCGTAGACGTGTGTTCCTGCAGAATCTAAGCGGAACCTCAGTTAGGCGGGTCTATGTACTGTGAAATACTGAATCCAAACACAATAAAAATTTGAAAGGGGAGGCAATGATGGTTATGGTGAAATAGCAAAGTGCTGCACTGATGAGTATTTCAAAGGATGACATGACGGAATGAAAATATTCTTGGGAATTCTCATCATAGGCTCAGGGCCTGAATAACAGCACTATAATAATTTCTTATTAGGATAAACGGAAACTCGGGATTTCTATAGCGCCTAACGAAAGCTAAGTGTTGGGAACAAGCTTATGCACAGGCACTCAGTCAACGACGAAATCGATAGGCATGAATGGTTCGATTCCAGCTGAACATCCAAGAGCCAGGCAGGCAGGCAGGTAGTCACACGGCCTCGGTGGGTGGTGTTTGGAATTGGATCTGATAATACGATAATAGATATTAACATAACACGATGCATGGAATTCTGTAATATGCAGCTTGAGTGAGAGAAAATCGAATGTAGGCCAATATGAGTTATGAAACTCTCATCTGTGGCCCGATGTTGCTCACGTTCCTGGATCTTGACCTGGAACTGAACCCTTTTACTTACCGATTTTGTTTTGTATGAACACCTGTGAATAAGCTCGTTCCCGCGTCGCAGCTTTCGTTGGGCGCTGTAGAAATCTAGAGATTACGATTACGATTCGCATGAAATTTACCTGATGATAGCTCTTAACTTTATTAGTGGAATGCGCTTATTTCCGTCTTCCTCACACGATCCGAATGCATAACTCATGAATGAATGATGATGAACTTTTATAGCGCAACTGTACCAAAAATCAAATGTATATGATCTATATAAACCTCATCTGTGGCCGGATGTTGCTAACGTTCGAAAGAAAGAAATAACGAGTCTAATCTGAATTGTAGGCTCAAAGCTTCGACTTTACACACTACACAGTCGAGTTAATCTTCACTGACGACGGTAGGCAGGTCTGTTGTGTTCCACATTCATTCGGGGCAGTGATATTGTATCTGACAAGGCCATGAAACTTCCGATTCAGATATCCTGGAATAAAGATGCAATTGATAACACTGTGAAGATTAACATCGCGGTGTGAAGTCGAACAAATTTGACAGTTTTTCTTTTCTTCGTTAATTTTAATTTTTACCTATCCTTTCCAAAGCTGTGATAACAAAATGACTTTTAAAAATTAATTAGCTTCAGTGGGCCCATGCTAAAATGTGGGATTAAGATTTTATTAAATATATTAGGCTAGGGTCGATAGTTAAAAGGAAATTTTAAAGCAGAACTTGACAAGAATTTTTCTGAAAGAATTAATTGCATTTAATTAATAAATTAAACCGAACTCTTCTTGTCTCTCGATTTTGTTTTGACTAAGCTCCTGTGATTAAGCTGGTTCCCGCAAGTTAGCTTTCGTTGGGCGCTGTAGAAATCTCGAGTTTACGATGACCATTACGAATTAAATTTAAAAATAACCCTTCTAAGTATTTGTATAATAATTTTCAATAACGATAAATACCATAATTATTTGGCTGAAAAATACCTCCCCATATTGCAATAGACATTGCGTTTCCTCTTTCCCTCGCGCTTGTACTCTAAATCTGGGGTATCTCTCACCACAGTCCACCAGTAGTCTGCTAATATAGCAGAACTCGATTTTATTGATACCTGCTTTCCATCGCCGAGGTGTTCTAGTGCATCGGTAACGCTTAAACCCACAAACAGTAAAAGTACTTCTGGATGATGGCGCTTCAGTGACTTTAGGAGATTATCGTGGGTACGTGCCGTCTGCATCAATTGCATCAATATACGTTACATATTGAGAGAACTCAGAGAGAAACCTGAAAATTAACCCTCGAGAAGCTACAGAATGTGAAAAGTTTCGTCAATCTTCAGATGAAATATTGAATCCAGACGTACCTCTATTTCGGGAGATAACTTCACGATGAAAACCTAACATTTAGCGATCTAATAGCTAAAATAGAGAAAAGTTATATAATGAATGTAGAAGAGATATTTGCACACTATTCTACAGAAAGCGAAGAGGAATTAAATGCACACAGAACTATAGAAGCCCTTTAAAACGGAGATTATTAACAATAATGCTGCTGACTTCAGAACTGTATCTAGCATTGCCACATCGCTCCATAATCATAACTGTCCCATAGCTCTGGAATAAACTCCCCCAGAATTACGACAATTTTCTGATCCTTCATACGAACTCACCGGCGCTTCACCCTTTGCAATTTCTGCGCTGGTCTTTCACTCAAACTGAAAACATTTCTTTTCAAGAAATCTTATCCTGATTCTTCCTCTTCCCCTGTCTCTATTCTCGCTTCAATTTCAAGCACCATCCACCGTAGCAGTCCGACTGTCCGACTCCTAGATCTTGACCTGGAACCGAACCCTTTTGCCTATCGATTTTGTCTTGACTGAGCGCCTATGAAAACCTGGTTCCCGCGATTTGGCTTTCGTTTGGGCGCTGTAGAAATCTCGAGATAACGATTACGATTATAATTATCCGCAACTCACCGTGCGAACCAGTGTTTCTAGAGGCGCGAATTTTACAAAAGTGGAGTACCCACAACCATTGATCCCTAGAAGTTAGCAGTATTTCAACAATCCTTTCATTCGGATAAGGACGACCGAATATATAAGATTAAAGTAAAAGCGAATATAAGAACTGTTTCGGTTTTTCTGATTAGACAACCACGGAAAACCGACGCTGATCATCTTCTTCGTGTAGTTACACAAATCTCCTCCTGGATGACATCATGGTTTATTTCAGATATTTGGATCTCGGGTTAGTACGGCTCGTACACGGGGACTCTAATTGGGTGTCGCCCATTCAAACGGGCAGAGCTGGTGAAGGATCTCACTCGACCAATTCATTGCAAAATGAGCAGGGTCGAGGCCACACGCTCGCTATATAAAACCTGTAGCTCACATTGACATTTATGTAATTTCCTGAGCCTGAACTTATCTAAAGCTGGATTTATATCTATAGGCCATCGTCATCTATTTACAATACAACCACTCCGTTCAACCAATTCCTCTTCCGCTCTATAGCTTCTTCGCCCCTCCGTCACCTCAACCGAATAGCTCCATATATCCATGGCTGCCCCCACCCCTCTGGAATAAACTCCGCTAGAATTACGACAATTATATGACTCATTACACAAACTGAAAAATACTTCTCTCCTTGTAATTTCTGCGCAGGTCTTTCACTCAAAACTGAAAACTCTCCGCTTCCACAATTCCTATCCAGATTCAACTCCTTCCCCAAAACACCTCTATTCCGCAGATCCTATCCTGATTTCTCTTCTTCCTCTATCTATTCTGCAGATTCAATTTCAAACACCATTTCCATAACTGCCTGCTTGCCTGACTCCTGTATCTTGACCAGAAACCGAACCCTTCCTGCCTATCCATTTTGTTTTGACTGAGTTCCTTTGTATAAGCTGGTTCCCGCGACTTGGCTTTTGTTGGGCCCTGTAGAAATCATGAGTATACGATTACTATAAATATCAAATCGATTTTTTCATATATAGATTTCGAAACAAAATCTTTTACTGCAAATCTTGACAGCTAGAGCCGCTTCCGTGAGAATTCAGAGTTCATTGACCATCACGAGGGATCCTGCAGTGAATACCGAAGAGGCGTTTATCACAAATATCAGACAGTTTTCCAGTCTTGTTGTACACGGTCTCTGTGTAATTCGTTGACCATGAAACTCACCAGTTCCCTACTTTATGTATAAAAAACTAGATTTCACACAGTTTTTGCACGAGCCAGCATGCACATGATACTACTTTCTTACACTAGACTTTTTCGTTCATTTATGTTTCATAATACGACGATTGATTTTGTAGACGGTGTCTAAGTGGAGCAGCTGACAGTTAGGCGAGTTTCTGTGCTCTGAAAGATTGAATCCAAACACAATAACTGTGAGGAGGGGTGGCAATGATAGTTATGAAGAAGTAAGAAAGTGCTGCGCTGATGGGGATATCCAAGGCTGATATGACAGGATGGCAGGGTTGCCAACCGTTCCGGATTCGCCTGGACAGTCCTGGATTCGTTCTTGTGCGACACGTCTGTCCCGTTTTTTTCCAAATTATCCCCGAACTTGGGGTAAATATCCACTTCACCAAATGTTTTTTTCGCACACTAAACTCCAACAGCCGGCCGTAAATAAGTTTTACAGAGTGACCATAGAATAGAGGATAGTTAGTTTAGTAATCTATCCTTTATGGAATCATGGCACGGCAACAACAGTGTTCAAGGGCTGACGTTTGTCGCGGGAATCTATTTACAGCTTTTAGCGGATTGTTGAGTCAAATTTTGTAAATAGGCCACTTGTCTCTTGCTGATTTGAGTCAAGTCATTCGACTGTAATTTTTAACGGCTATTTGCAGTAGATCCTGCATTAGGCTGATGCTACATTAGTCACATACAGTGACGTGGACAGGGTAAACTGATACTGGCATATCGAGTGGCTATGCGGGAGTCCCGGATTGGCAGAATCAAGAGTTGGCAGCCTTACAGGATGGAAATATTCTTGGAAATTCTCATCATAGGCTCATTGCCGGAATAACAACTTTATAATAATTTCTTTTTAGGGTAATCGTAAACTCGAGACGTCTAAAGCGCTCAACGAAAGCTAAGTCATGGAAATGAGCTTATGCTAATAACATTCATCACCCCAATAGGCGATCATTCAAAGAGAAAATGGACAGGGAAGAAGGATTCGGTTCCAGGTCAAGATCCAAGAGGCAGGCAGGCAGGCAAGCAGGCAGGCAGGCAGGCAGGCAGACAGCAAGGCAGCCAGGCAGGCAGGTGGCTAAGGTTGATGGTGCTTGGAATTGGATCTCACAACAGGATGATAGATATTAACATACTACGATGCATGGAATTCTGTAATATGCACATTGAGTGAGAAAAATCTAATGTATATGAGTTATATAAAGCTCATCTGTGGCTCGATGTTGCTCACGCTCACTCATACATTTCTTAAATTTTCTGTACCTCTATCCTTTCCGTCGTTGAAGTTTTGTCTGAGCCCCTGCATTTGTACGAAAACCTTTTAAAGCTTTGGCAGATGTCACTGATAACGGGAAAACTTAACTTTCTTATATCTGAAAAGCATCTGGTTCTTCTCATTATAATGCAAATCATTACCAAGTGTCAAAGAAGGCTTTCCTAAGGTTGAACTGTTACGAATTTTGTCTAAAAAATTAAAGATGTGTGGATAGAAATGGAAAATGATACGCAGCCTATCAATCATTTCGACAGAGTGGCAGGCAACTGTGGACATCTGAAATGTCTACGTGAGATAAAACAGGCAAATAACACTCATCACTCCAATATGCAATTCCTCTTCTTTCTACTCAGCCTTTTAAATAGCTGAAGTTAACGAAACTTGGCCTCGTGATCCATTTAAAAGATGCTAGAAAAATGTAGCATATACATGTATATAATGCCACTACATAACAAGGCCACGGATGTCTAAATTTTGGATTCAGATATCCATAAACAGGGCTTAAGGATGGAGAAACTGAATGGGTAATGTGCATGCTTGAACTAGGGAAAATACGATATTGAAAAGGAAAGACAGCTTCCATCACAGTGTTTTTTTTCTAAAATGAACGGAATCGCAAAAATTCGTAATTTTGAAGTGTTTTCGGTGGATTATATTGAGACTTTCACGTTGTATTTTGGCTCTTCTTTGGTCTTCCATCCCAACATAACAGACGACAGGGGACGGGGCACCCACCCCTAGATCCGCCATTGGTACATTAGATTCTCTCATCGAGACATAACACTCATGCTCTTCGTTTTCTACACTGGTTTTCTGTATCTAAGCGTATCCGCTGCAAACTGGTACTTTGTATAAACAAAGCTAACACTCCTCAAGTAGAAAGTACATGCAAATCATTTGTCATCCTACTTACCATTACTGGCAACACCCAGTTGAAAACCGTTCCTGTCTTTAATCAGCATCTTCTGGAATGTATGTTGATCCTGGTATCCTGGTGACGTCCTATCTTTGGCTGACGTTCATTGACAGTTGCTACCTTCTCAGGCTCGCATCTTTCTTACACAGACTACATTTCGCTCAGAACTTACTTGTTTCAGTGTATTTTGCAGTTCTAAATATTTTTTTGTTGCTCGGCGTCAATATGCATTTCTGAACTTTTTAAGGAGGCATTATCAAATTGCAGTCTTATTGTATTGTAGACCTATGTCCTATGTATACATTTGGGTATTTAATAACTATTTATATAACGCCTGTTAAAGACATCTCGATGTTTCTGCCATAGGTAAAGCAAATATAGTACACAGGCTCTATAGTTTTAACGGTAACAGGACAATAACCCCCCCCGGACAATTACCCCCCGGACAACAACCCCCCGGACAATAACCCCATGCAAAAAACACCCCGGACAATTACCCCCTGTACTGATACAGTACATACAGTAAAGAGTAGACATGAAAGACTTGCCATACATCAAAAACTAATTATTAGACAATTATTAGACAATTGGGCACAGACTAGACATGAAAGAATTACCATACAACATGAAAGAGGTCAACTACTATATAATGGAAATGGAAAATACAAAGTTTAAAAAGTTGATCTATTTCTATCCATGATGGAATTTATAAAATCTGATCGAGGAAAAGACAAACTTAGTTTTGACTTTCTACGTGGAATAGCTCACAACCTTTCCTTTTAAGTTCAATAAACTAATAAACAATAAACAGCATTTTCTGTTACACATTTAATTTCATACCGTGACGTTGCATGGTTCTCCAATATATGTCTAATAAATTAATATATAAACTGTATGATCAATTTGCATTATTTGTATATTTATATAATTAATATATCAGTATAGGAGGCTCATGTCCGGGGGTTATTTGCATGGGGG
Source organism: Norana najaformis (assembly GCA_964023275.1). Classification (NCBI taxonomy): domain Eukaryota; kingdom Metazoa; phylum Annelida; class Clitellata; order Crassiclitellata; family Hormogastridae; genus Norana; species Norana najaformis. The sequence goes on from OZ029929.1 coordinate 9,974,070, forward strand.
GTTATTGTCCCGGGGGTTATTGTCCGGGGAGTAATTGTACGGGGGTTATTGTCCTAGAAGCAGTTTTAGCAAATGAGACTATAGCACTATATGTCTACTAGTTACAGCTTGATTGCCAATCGAATCCCTGCCACTACGCTAATGTTCCAATCGCTAACACGACTTGCTTTTGGTCATTTAAAGGCCTAAGCCTGTCCTCTTGAGACGGTCAAGAGCGCATGTGTTCGCAGTTACATCACGCAGTGGCCACAACCTTTGAACGCCAGAAGTTAGTATCATTTGCCTTTCTTTGTATAAGGACCCCGCGAATTCCTAAAACAAATGCAGAACCTGATTAATTACTGCTCAGAATTTTTATATAGATCCGTTACCCACGAAAACGTACGCACTGGAAATTTCCTGATGTTATGGTTTCATATTCACATTCGACACCACATCAAACAGCCCAGTAGCAATCATAACTAGCACAAGTTCGAAGGCGAAAGTGAACAGATGTCTATTATACACTAATTACAGTCTCCAATTTATCCCTTCAAGTTTCCCATTTCCATGCATTTCGCTGTTTAGTTTAAACTAGTACAATTTCGCGGGCAAAAGTGATGTACTCATCCTCTTAATAAACCAAAATGCCTCATAAACCAAAATGCCTCATGTACTTCACACCCAATGCACATGTCTACCCAAAACGCCTAACAGATTTCCTTTACATTAATTAAAGTCTCCTCGGTAACCCTTCAAATTTGACATTTGACTGCCTATGGACGCCCACGATGTTACTTGGCCATGGAGCTGGATCCTGCTCGCGAACTCGCTCGATATAATGGCACAACCGTTCTAGCTTCATGGCCCCCATGGAATGATGTGTTGGCAGCTCTTAATCCTTGTGTTTCAACAGAATGTTGATGGCCAATATTTGAAGACATTACACTCGAACGCAACAGTTTAGTTTAAAATGCATCGGTGTGAAACGGAAATATAGTTGGGAGATTATATTTTTGTAATCTTTCAAGACAGTATAAGCTAATTTGCTGAATTAAGAAGGCTAGACACAAACTTTTCATATAAACTTAATATTCATTTGACGCTTTAACTAATCGGTTCCGTAATATTATGGACATGTTGCTGACTCATAACATGAGGCATATGACAGAGCTATTGACCAGATACATGCGACTGGCATTTAACTTTTACTTTTAAATTAGTGTATATGCAATCTTCATAATTTGCCCTATTTAAATTTTATAAAGCCACAAGTAACTGCGCCAAAAAAGGCAACAATATAAAAAGCATTTGATTACACGCGTTTTTCATGTACATGGCTTCTGGTTTCAAATTGTTCTGGCTTGAAATTGTTCTGGCTTAAAATTATTCTGGTTTAAAATTGTTCTGGCTTGAAATCGTTCTGAGTTGAGGTCGTGTTAATTGCTGTGCTGAAAAGTTTCTCAAAACATCTACGATATTAAGAGGTGACGAACATCAATATATCATTGGCGTGCACGAATCCTGGCCATACAATCACTCGACTGTATGGATAATTGCGACCAAGTCGGTCAGCATCGGTGTTATATATGTAAATGAATGTTATATGGAGAATCTGCATTTTTAAACACATCCAGGTCTGGACTTTTATTAGGAATTATTGTGCACATAGCCTAGGAGTGGGCCAGTTGTGAAGTCAGAAATTCGAGCATAGTAATAAAGCCGAGTAAGCCTAAACGAAAACAACACGTTAATTACCAAGCGGATATACACTAGGCCTACATGTATGCATATATAGGTCTATCGCTGTCACTTCCTATATAACTAATAGGACAATTGTGTTTGCTAGGAAGGCAGAGTTGAACATTAAAGTATATACAGCACGCATGTTGTTGAACAGATATCATGGTAGGTCAATAAAGCATAATACTTTATGATTCTGTAAATGGCTGTTACTACAGTTGTATTATATTATCAGTGTTTTGGTGGTATAATGGCCAATCGCTAATGCGTTTGTGTTTAACCTCAGCATCTGAGGTTCCTGGCTTGATGCATCATGTAAAATTAGCAATGCTACCCAAAGTCAAGGAAAGTTTTCCCAGCTGTTGCCGTGTTATCAGTCAAAATATTCTCCAAGCCCAGGACCCTGCCGGTAAGGAGAGTTGAAAGCAGCACATAATACATGAACGATTGTTTACTTTCACTTAAGTTGAGGTTCCATTTACTCAGCTGGCTTGGGTTCGGTGCCAGCAAGAAGATGTACCTGTTTAAAAATGCAAGATATAAAGGTTATTTTCTGGTGTTGCAATATGATGTTTGCAAATGCATTTAAGTGAAGCAGCATGGAGCCCGATTATTCCTCATACAGACCTAGAGATGAATTAATAGATCTAATTATTCCATATTTCTTATTACACTGTCATTTCGAAAATATTGTGTATGAGTTGTGAGTGTTAATGAATAACTGTACAGGAGGCAGTATTATGGTTTTAAGAAAACATTTAACTTTTGTGGAAGTATTTGACTTTGTAGACGTTGTTGAAGCGAATGAATGGAAGAAGAAAGTTATATGGATGGAAACTGTTTCTGCTTATCTAAAGATTTTGTTACAGTTAATCGCAATATTTATGCCCATATCTTGTTTGGTGTCTTAAGAATTACGTGTCTTTTTTCACAAAGACTTTTGATTTAATTAATAGTTTTTGAACTTCAAAGAATCTAGTTAACTGTATATGTTATTCTGTAGCTTAAGAAGAAACGCTTCTTCTCATAACTTAACGGTTTGCCTGGATGTACAAATACGTTGAATGGTAGGTCCAATCTCATCCACTCATTTTTACTAAGAAAGACATTGGACATGACAAACGATCGAGTATATATGTGCAGAAATAAAGAAGAGTAAGTATTTCGGGTGTTAGAGGTTCTATATTTCAACCCCCCGGTCTAATTTGAGGAGTCCCGCCGCTAAAGAATTTCATAAAAGTAAAGGTAAATTTAAAGTATGGACTAAGAACACTGACCCAAATGGGCCTACACACGCGGAAATATGGTTCATATGACCGCACATGTAAGTAATTATATATACGTACAAGTTTCCGGCTATAAAAGTAGGCCAGGAGCGACACCAGTATTATGACCTTATGTGCGCGGTTGATGAACACATATCTGATGGAGTCAATCCTTACGAAGAATAAAAGGGACTAAGCCGAGTCTTAATTACGGACAGCTGGCTTAAAATATTGATATTCGGACATACCATAGGAGCCAAAGTAACACTTCTTATGTGTAAACAGTTTATTGTTTTATAAGACGAGAAAAAGTTGGCCTATTTATTCCAAATAAAGAGTTATAAATTCAATCGTTAAACAAAACTGACCAATAATCCATATGAAAAACCTAAAAATGTATTTATCTGCTTTGTCAAAAAATACAAAAAATCAGTGATTTTTAACACACTAAGGTATTGCTAGATTTAAAGTGCACATTTCGAGGTGTAAGGATCATGGATTCCGTTACTGTGAGTAGTCTACGTGTTTAGATAACAATTTTCTTCCGCAGGCGGTGCTGAGAGGATGTAGCGGTTTACTTCATATTATAACTTAAATCCCTTTATCTGTATTAATTGGTTATTTATTTAAGTTTGATGTCTAGGGATCACTATGTAATTACTTGAGTCCGCTACGTGATACAGACATTGATCATATGCTGTTGTTCACCTTACTCAAGTATTGACTGTTATCATTGGTTTATAAATAGATTATGGCTCGTTAAATGTCTATTTTAAAAGTCTTATTAAAACAATACAATGTAATATATGATCAACAGTTCATTTACATTTATGCAATGACAGAATCTAACTAGCTTACTTAAAAGGCCAGCAATTATTTATACTAAAGCTAAAATATGTTAACTTCCCCAAGATAAGCTTCTTCATGACAGATTCTTCAAAGTCCTTCAGCAGAAGTATAGATCCCTTTCCATCTTTCGTGTGACAGTGCGATCTTCCCCAGAGTCCTTCAACGTATAGAAGCAATATGGCGACTCCTCTATAACACGCAGGATTACTACTTGGTAGACAAGCGGTCACCGTTCTTTCGATGACTTGTTGATTGAAAGTTCCTTCATTCGACGACCTAACTTGATGATGACTTAGTCCAAAGTTTTAGGAACTAAGACACGTTCGAATACGACGTTCTAAGTTCCCTCGATTAGCTAACACTCGCTACGAATCGACATCGTCCGATTTTAGCTTCAAGTTCGACACACTTTGAACGGTAAGTCTTTTAAAACTACTCCGTGCAGCTAAGACTTCGATTCTACAAGTCTTAACGGCGACTTAGTATCATCAAATCGGCCGAATAGACACCACAACTCGAGAATTACGAGGCGTCCACAACGACCATCGCGTCTGCTACCTTTCGTAAGACTCTCGAATTTCAACCGTTTTCACGATTACATCCTTTGCAGAAGATCGTCTGGTGATGATGTCAGAATGTTCAAATTCTTTACTTTCATGCTCGGCTTTGCAGTTTCAACGGTTGGACCGATCGTTTGGTGAGTTATGGCTGCCGTTCAAATTCGCCTTGTCATGGTTAAAACTGTCCACGTTGAACAACGGATCTCCATGGCGTGCTTAGTCAAAGCCCAGCAAACCCCCAGTTGCTGTTGGAGTGAGCTTAAAACAGGTGGTGACCAGCAATGTTATTATAAGTGTTGGAATAAGTCCATCGGATTACGGGGATTCTATTAGAAAAGAGGTTGAGAAATCTATTTGCTAGGAAACGCTGCCTGATAGTATTTTTATTCCTATGGAAATACATCGATTAACCGATTACATGAACCCGGACGGTGGAGGTGGATCTACACCCACTGAACTTTGGGCCACACACTGCATGAATACGAACCCAAGACCGGGGCGAGAGGCGGAGTCGTAGAAACGGCAACGCTGCTGATGATGACGCCATTTACTGCGTTGTTTAGGGCAGTCGACTCGAATCCAGCAGATGCTGTGCATCGATGTTATTCAAAACGTGGGCTCCTAAACTAAGGTTAAGCAGTATGCTAAGACTTGTCTCGAGCATGCATGGCCTACAAGTCGGCGCCTAGCTGCGAAAATGTACCCTTATAAGACCTTTGATGCTCATTTTGGTTCTTTTTAAATTTTGTACGAAGCAGATGCTTTATTTATACTAAATCTGCTTAAATGTCAGCCTCCATTTTTAGCCAGTATACAGCTCCGAATTACACGAACTGTTTAGAAATTTAGCTAGGATTATTTATTGTTATGCAAGTCACATTGTAATTATTATTATTAAACAAGTCGTTTTGTTAATTTGCGGGGCAATATTACTCTTGTCGTTTACTCGAATATTAAAAGGTATTCGTGCTTAGAATTATCGAAATCGTAAATCAGACAAGTATCCTTCGAATCATACATCCATCAGGGATGCTACAATAAAATCCCAGCGTCTTGGTTTGAACCAAAGTTCTCCCCGTGAAAATCAGTATCGGCAGTTGGTCCAACATCATGGCACTGATGATTCTAATACGACGTCGACTGTGGCTCCAACTTGAAGAATACATTTGTTTGGTCGCAATTAATCAAAAGTAATGTCGTCTTTCTGACTTCAATGTTTTGGGCCGATCGGGCTCTCCTTACTTCATTTCGACTACCACAGCAAGATTTCTTCAGACATTGCTTACAAGGCTTGGACCTCCTTTGCAAGTCTCAGTCCGACGACAGAGTGGCTGGTGGTCGGCTTTCTCCTCAAAACTGATGGCGCGCCAAAGGCAAGCCGCAATCAGAAAGAGAAATACAACGTCACAGTAGTGTTGCCAATAGTGGAAACAATGGAGATAGGATGGTAAGTATGCAACTGAACAAATCTTGCCACAAAACCATTAGAAAAAAGTAGTTAGCTACAGATTGAGTTTTGTGGTTTAAGTACTAGTAACAACCACTGTTAAAAAAAAGTAGTTCAAAACTTCTTGCCTATAGCCATAACTAATATGTCAAAATATGAACACATAATCACTAGCTTTCTGTTTCAGCAAAGGATTTATTTCAAATTGGGGTTAATACCTAATAAAGCATTGAACTCTGGCCAACTTCAATACTTAAAACCAGTCCTCATTCCCCAGGCTTATATATAAGTAGGTCATCTTACTGCCTTTCGCTGGTGATTGGACTACCTAAGGCTAGAACTGATCCTAATGAACATGCGTTTTGGTTTGCTTGACAAAGATTTTAGAACTGTTTTTCCTATACCTGTTCGTTCTACTCAGTCGCTTGTGTCATTTCGTTTTTAACGTAAGGTTTAACTTTTAAAATTGCTGTAATATTGTGACATTCGGGATTAGAAGGATATGCTACAACAGCAGGGAACCAGAAGAGTTGGGTTAGGAAAGAATAGGAGTCATGAATGAGCGCAATAAAGGCGGACAAATACAATAATTGCTTATCCACGATAGGTTGCCCCTCTGTCTGAGTGGTATGATCTTCTGGATACTGACATGATTGCGGCTTGATGTTCCTGAGCTATCGCTTCATGCCCTGTGCATTAGACACCTGCGCCACATATGTTATTACTTAAGAATAATTAACAGTAGCATTATTTCTTCTAGGCTTTATTAAAATCGGATTAAAGCAGATGACACTGTTTCTTGTAAATTGAACATTAACGTTACTTTTCCAGTTGTCTAGATTTCACTCAGCTACATTACCTAGATCGAGAACGTAACTTCTAGAGATCCCTTTTGACCATGTAGCCAATTCTACCCAAACTAGTATCTTAGTTCTTAATCTAATCCTATCCTCAGTCTCTGTTTCTCCCTCTCACTGCTTTTCGTTCTCTCTCTCCCTCTCTCGCTGCTTCTCTTTCTCCAGATTCTGCGCGGCTCGGTTGCCACTAAGGGTTGCGTGGTGATTTCTGATTAGACCAAGTGAACACATAATATTAATACATACACACAATACACATGACACATATTTGCAGCACATATTTACAACACGTTCACAAATGCGTAGGAATAGTTGAATATGTATAATATGGGACATAGGCATATACAGTATGCCCGCACTTCAGTAACAACTATACAAGAATATGTAGCTATAAGCAAGTTAGTAATCTTTATTTCCATCTGTCAAAAGCACGTGCATTACATCGTATAGAACAATTATATGCATTTAAAATAGTTATAACACGAGCAAATATAATAGGCATGCACAACAAAAATATAACTAAACATCGATTCATAAAACTACTTCTAAGCAGTTTAGATTTAAGAAGAGGCAGCATTAATGGTGAAACGGCTTATCATGATAAGAGGGATCCAAATTGCGCATTTTAAAAATCTATCGAATGACTAAGATTTCTGAATTTCCGTATTTCAACTTTAACATCATTTTGGCTGAAGCAAATTTTAGACTGAGCCTCCAAATTGTTTCTTTTTGGAAGCGGCGCTATATAAATTTATAATTACAAATAAAATCACAATTCGGTGAGCACTGATTAGACCGCCTACTCATAAAATTTCAACGAGAAATTACCAGAAACTTCACAAAAGCCATGAAAAGCACCAACCCAACGATGAAACAGAGAAACAAATCTCCAAATTCGTCACATCACATTGTCACCTTACAATAACATTCATTGCCTCAAACTACGTGAAGATAGCTTTCTAATAAATTCTTCCCTATCAAATTCTTTCCACATTCTGTCATAATTCGCATGTGTGTAGGTAGGGTCGTGATTCCGTTGGATTATAGGTATATCGAATGAAGCGTCATCTGAACATTTTGAAAATAGGTCTAGATAAATGTCATATGCACCATGGTAATGTAAGGAAATGCCTGAAGAAACTTTCTCCTTATCCGCTTCAATGAACTGCAGTTCATTGAAGGCAGAAGTATCTTGATTCATTTTCTGTCTGAATGAAGGCATAAGGCAACAAGGATAAACGTCATGTCGAGAAAACTCTAAGAACCAAAACATGACCCTCTCGACCCAGAAGGCGAGTTCCGTCGGCATAAGTTTGTCATCGTTTCGTGTTTCATTTCCATTTCTGGTATTGAGAGCCTCCATGCAAAAGAGAAGACAATTTTTCAATTGATATGAAGTTTTCTCATGATCGTGAAGTATTATTTTGCAAACTATATAGGCTGCTTTTATTAAAGGGGAACTTTCTCTGATGATTCGACTTTCCACTGGTGCAAATGAAATTCTAGCAAATGTTTCGGAAAAAATAAAGCGGGAACTCTTGGGTTGGAGGGATCAAAGCGAGCAGATCGTACGCCGTATCACTCACCGAAACTACAGCAGCATTCCGAACCCTCATTGTCGGGTTTTCTAGATTGGCGAGAGCTAGACTAGAGTAGTCCAGCCTTTCAATGCCTAAATGTTTTTGCCTTTGATTCATACGGCGCACGTAATAATTTCGTAATTTATGTAACAATGCTGAAATTTGACTGGCGGTGATGATCGAACGTGCTTTAGGTGTCCACTATGGACTTATTGGAAACCTCACATGCTGACCTCGTTGATGATAGTTTTCCATCGGGCAACACGCCCAGGTACATGACAACTCTGGCCGGCGAGATGATGGTTTGCCCTCCTATGACCATAGAACCCGAAGGAACGTTAGTCTAGTTGTTGCACTGATGTTCTCGTGTCTGCCTTTCACCAAGAAGCTCCAATACTTCTTATATAATCTGACGACTTCTGTAGCGCCGTTATCATAATGCACGAGGTATGAATTGGTCGTCGATTCTAGTATTCAATCTATTGAAGAAGCACTGTTGAAATCCAATTCAGAAGGCAGGCTAAGGTTGGCAAGCAAGTAGCTTTGGCATATCTTCATTACGATACGCCACATCTTAACCACTGAGAGGCGCAGAACGCTACAGCTATTTATGTACAACGCCCTTTTTGGGCTTTATGGCGTTATATTAATTGTCTTATTATTATTCTTATTATCGTCCCTATGGTTATAAACTGGAACGAAAAAGTGCAGCATTGATCTGTTGAAGCCGATTTTAAACTGTGTTATCTTACTTGCTGTGAGATTCAATCCGTCCAGCTGTCCCTCGTAGCCATCTGTCACAACCCCAACCGGCGAATATATTAGGCCTTCTGTGTGGGTCGCGGCCCAATATAGACCGGCTAACCGACCGACGATCTAATCTCGACTGATAGCGAGGTCTAGAAAGAAGAGAATGGCGGATATATTGGCGTCGACCGGGTGTCGCATTTCATAGAACGACGCCAGACATGGGTTCGTTAGGTTTCGTCGCATGTTGCTTTGCGCTGCTGACGTTTTGTACAGGTCGGTCTTTGTTCGGTTTAGCTGAGCCGATCAAATCTAATGTAGGCCTAGACCTATGTATAGGAGGTGATTTCATGGCAAGGAAGAAAGGGTGTAAGAAGGAAGAAAGGCAGAAAGAAAGGAAGGAAGAAAGACAGAAAAACATATAGAGGAAGACAAAAAGAAAAATGGAAAATAAAAGAGTAGATGAAAAGACAGAATTAAACGAAAGATGGTGAAAGCTAATAGGCTAAGTAAGCTATATTGGCTTTTAATGCCTATATCTATCCATCCACCTGACAAGTTTTTTAAACTGTTCAAGCTTGGTGCAGATATTACTTCTTCTGGTAGGCAAGTCCAGTGCTCTATAATCCTCTGGCTGAAGAAGATTTTTCTAATGCCCAATCGCACCCTGTCACGATAAAGTTTCAGACTGTGTCCTCTTAAATGTTCCATTACTGTCCTCTGGAATAAGGTTTGCTCATCTATATTTTTGAGTCCATGTAAAAACTTTTTAGGTCTCAATAAGGTCACCTCTGAGTCATCTTCTTTCTAAGGAAAATAAAATCAGCTTTTGAAGCCTTTCTTCATATGGCAGCCTAGCTAGATTTCTGATGAGTTTAATAGCTCTTTTTGTACTTTTTCCAGGCATTCCATGTCTTTTTCGTAATAGGGACTCCAAACCTGGATGAAATATTCTTGAAACAATCAATACCTATGTGACTGAAACTTCTTTTTATCAAACCAAGTGGATGGAATGGAAGAAACGATCACAGCATCAATGAGAGAACAAGTAAAACTGGTGACTGACCGCTCGTGTGTGAGTTTTGAATTTAAAAATTAATCCATCTTGGATGAATGTGACTCCGGGGTTTCGATCTATGTCGATTTCGCATGACTAACCAGAGATGCGAAGTGAAATCCAGATGTGTTAGATAATACTCGGTCACCGTGCCACATCAAAATCTTGACCGACGCCGGAAATTAGTCGAGTGTTATGATTAGATCAGGATTTGAACCGGAGACCTTAAGACCTTCTTTCAGTTAACGATCTCCTGAGTTATTTGAGCTAGTATCAGACCATTCAGATAAACAAACATATAATCAAATCTAAGAAAACATGTTAATCATTTTAGTAACCTGAGCAATACGAAATAATTTAGAAATTAATTTGTGACCAAATTTTGCTGCGGATTTTTAATAGCAAAGACTACTATGCCGCATTACTATAGATTGAAAAAAGCTATCGCCCTGGGGTATTAAATTAATCGATAACTAATGAAGCGTATTGGCACCTTTCCCATTAAGGTTTCTTTTAGAGACGTCTGCATTTGGCCTGCGACTTGTTTGGCAAAATGTTCGACATTCGATATTCTTTATTACAGCACCATGAATGGCGCACCGTGGTTGTTGTATGGATATCAGTTTCACAAGTCACCGAAAAAGTTTAATGCTATGACTGCGTTTATTTTTGCATCTGCGCTTACTTGGGTGAGCAGGTGCACCGGCGCGGATACAAAAGTATGATTAAAGTTCTAGTGTGAAAATTATTCACGGTAGAGCCTTTGTCTGTCTAGTCTTTTAGTAGCTTTTAATTAAGTTGTTCAACCGCTTTCTGCAGCTGAGAAGTTCAATAACTTATCCAACCGTAATCATGAGCAAAGGGAATAAAAAAATGGCAGCTGACATAACAAACGGTGAGGAAATAAACAAACACAAACACCTCTCTCTTTGGGACTTCCTGGAAGCACCGAGGGAAAGCGTAAGCAATAAGCAAATCATGTCTGTCCGCATGCTTTGCATTGTCATCGGTGGATTCGTCAACATCTTGGCCGTTACTGTTCTGGTACGAAGTCGACTCCGGATTCAACACGAAGGATACATTCACTTGTTGGCAATCCTCGCTGGAAAGCTCCTCGTAGTAAGAGCCGTCGATTTTCGAATTTTGGAATTTTCTGCGACATTTAGAGATTTCCACGGGCTTGTTCCTGGTCGGTCTGCTCCTTGATGTATGCCTGAGGTTTCAATTGGCGCAGGGAACCAGATTCATTATTCCTTCTCCCATTAGAGGGCTTTGATTTAAAAGTTAAACGGGTTAAAGACGGATTATAAATCAATTTTAAATATCTATAATCTACTCAATTTGTTAGAAGATTGAATTTTTAGAAACTTTTAGGGTATATCAGCTTATTTGTTGAAATGTGTAGCCCCACGTTAGACACAAACTCCGTATTGCTATAAATTTCTTGTTCATTTGACGTTTAAACTAATCGATTTCGTAATATTATAGAGACATTACCGATAACAGAATGCAAAAGAAATTGCTATTGAGCAGACAAATACGACTGGGATGAGCTTTTGCTTTTTAATAAGTGTGTAGGGCCTATGTAACCTTTATTATTAGCCCGATTTAAATTCTGTAAGGGAACAATTGGCTGAGATTAAAAGGCAAAGATTTAGAAAGGATTTAATTAAGCGCGTTTGTGTCCACATGAGATCTGGCTTGAGATCGTTCTGACACATTTGAACACTTATGTACAACACATATATACAACACGTTCAGTGCTGTACAGAAATAGTTTAATATATATAAAATACGGGACATAGGCATATAAAATATTCCCGAACTTCATAAGCACTATACAAGAATATAACTATAAGCAATTTAGTAGCCTATATTTGCATCTGTCAGATGCACATGCATTACATTGTGTAGAACAATTATATACATTTTAAATAGTTATTTAAAACACGAGCAAATATAATAGTTGGGCACTAATAAGTAAATGTAACTAAATATCGATTCACAAAACTACTTTTAAGCAGTTTAGATTTAATAGGAGGCAGCGTCAATGATGTGAAACGGCTTGCAATAAAAATGAAATGCAAACTGCCCCTCTTTAGAATCTACCGAATGACAACGATTTCTGTATGTCCGTATTTCAACTTTAACATCATTTAGTCTGACGCACATAAAGGGCGCCTGTTATTGTTTTCTTTCAAAGCGGCTCTATAGAAATTTAAGATTACAATTAAAATAACAATTCAGTGAACCCTGATTAGACAGACTTCTCATGAAATTTCACCAAGAAGTTGCCAGAAACTTCACCAAAGCCAAGATAAGCACTCCAAACAACGAATCATAGAAACATCCAATTTCGTCACTTTGCTACTGAAATCACATTATCCCCTAGGAATAAAATTCATTGCCTTTATGCTACGTGAAGACAGCTTTCTAATAAATTCTTCCCTATCAAATTGTTTCCACATTGGGTCATAATTGGCGTAAATGTAGGGGTAGTCGTAATTTCATTGGATTGTAGGCATATCCAATGAGGCGTCATCTGGACATAGGGCCAGATAAATGTCATAGACCGCAGAGTAGCAGAAGGGAATCTTAATGTCTGAAGAAACGTTCACGTTATCCCCTTCGATGAACGGCAAACATCCATAATTTTCATTTATATGTTGCATTTTCAGTCTGAATGAGGGCATAAGGTAACAGGGGTAAACGTCATGTCGAGAAAACTCCATGAAGCAAAACATGATCCTCTAGACCCAGAAGGTGAGTTCCGTGCGCAAAATGTTGTCTTCATTTCGTGCTTCACTTCCATTTCTGGCATTGAGAGCCTCCATGCAAAACAGAAGACAATTTTTCAATTGATATGAAGTTTTCTCATGATCGTGAAGTATCATTTTGCAAACTATATAGGCTGCTTTTATTAAAGGGGAACTTTCTTTGATGATTCGACTTTCTACCGTTGCAAATGAAATTCTAGCAAATTTTTCGGAAAAGAGAAATTGATGAGTTTCAACCCTTGGGTTGGACCGACAAAAGCGTGGCCGATCAAAGACCAGTGTACAACCGTCTGTTTTCACAGCACGACTAAATTTAATTGGCAGTGAATCTCTTGGCCAACAATATTCCATGTTAACACAAGCAACGACATCAATTGATATGTTGACAAAGAGAGAGCCACCCTCTCCGTCGTCAATGGGATGAAGCATTCTTAGTTCCACCGTTTTACACAGACCAATGGAATGAAACATAGACGAGTTGTCCGCTTATATTTCATTTCGTCTATATCTGTTACAATCCATTCGAACAGGTCGTCGTATTTCCAGAAATTAGGGTCGTTTAAGACTTCTTCGAGAATAATTCTAAATCTAGAATTGACTTCATGAGTCAGCAGGCACTGATCTGAGTTGAAGAAGTAGTCAAAGGCCTCGTCATTCCGACTCTTGGTATCGTCTTTTGACTTCCATCTCAGTTGAAAGTAGCCTTCAAGACCCAACGGATGTGGAAACTCTTCGCAAATTTGACTAAATTTAGTCAGTTTAAAGTTATGGTCGAAGTATGCTGAAACGATAATTTTGGTTTTCTCGTCGGCGCTTCCGATTAAAATCGGCTGACACTCAAATCGCCAATCCTTTTCCTTTATACCAGCAGCCAAACGGTCCATGAAGTGTTGTAGTGGTCTTTTAAGCTGGCTTACGCGTCTGTTAAGTCGAATAAATTTATTTTGCATCCATATCTTCCAAATTGTTTCTTCTGACGACTCTCGACCGGAAGATGATTGGGAGCAAATTGTAATCGTGGAAGCAACTTTCTGCTTCGTTAATTCAGTCACATGAATATTGCGAAGCTTGTTGGGCATGTTATAAGTTCTCATTCTGATTGGAAATTTCACAGCGTTGACTTCGTCGATTCTTATCTGATCTCGTAGTTGCTTAAGATCTCTAGGAGTATATCCGTATCTATCGTTATTTGCATTAGCTCCAGAGCTGAGGATGAACATGTAATGATCATTATCTTCTGCGTAATGTAAAGGGGTTTTGTCGTAAATGTCAGTTGCATTTACGCTACAGCCGAATTTTAGTAGCAGCTTTACTACTTTGTAATATTCACCAGTGATGGTGGACCATTTCATAACATGGTGGTGAAGAGGAGTTCTTCCCTTATCATCTGTTACAGTAGCTAAATTCCTGAAATTCTCTTTTCTTAATTCGAATCTTTCACGCTCCCGTTCTGTTTTACAAACAGGAGAGATGAGTCGATGCAAGGGACTTCGATCTTGTAGGTTTTGAAAACCGCCACGATTCTGAAGTTCTTTGAAAGTTGCCGAATTCACTCGCATGGAAGACTTCACTGCCAAATCAAGTGGCGTGTTTCCTCTGAAGTCCAGAGCATTCACAATTATTTCGTCAATCCTAACAACAATTTAACTATTTCTTCTTTATAAATAGTAGTTTCCTTTTCGTGTCCAATACCTTGTGATTTATAGTCACCCTTCCAATCGCTAATCTGAAGATAATCGTTGATGCCATATTCTTGCTTGCGAAGCCCATTGCAGAAGAAACTCAAATCAAAGCAGTTCCTACTTGGTTCAAAGACAGCTGCATGCAAAGCAGTAGGTCCATAACAGTCTTGCAGATTCACGGACGCTTTATTGTTCAGCAGCAGCTGCACTACTTCGACATGATGTCTTTCTGCCGCTTTAATAGAAGCAGTTGCTCCATAATGATCTCTTGCGTCCATATCAAGTTTCATTCCCGATTTCTGCTCCCAGTCGAGCAAGATTTGAACAGCGTGACGACAGCCATTTTGGGAAGCAATAATCAAAGCCGTTTCGCCCTCATAATTTTTCATGTTGAAGTCTGCTCCTTTTTCTAACAGCAACTTTATTATATCGTCTATAGGTTGAATCTGCAAAAGTCCCTTTCTTGACTTTTTAATAAGATAATTGTGAAACCATTTTCCGCATATTTTGAGAACTTCGTGAAGTGGAGTCTTTAATAGCCAGCTCGGATAGTTTACATTGAATCTGTCTGACTTTACAAGAACTTCTGCGACTTTTAAAATATTTTTGCATTTGATAGCGTTACAACGAGAACCATTGAATGAGGATGCAAAGTAATGAAAGCTGGCTCTAAGATGCTCCTCTGAATATACACCTTGGTTTCTATCGAGCAATATCTCAACCATTCCCGGTTGGACGGAAAGCGCTGCCATATCGAGTGCCGTCCATCCTTGTGATTCTCTCATTAACTCTAGAGGCGTGTTTGTTTCCGCCCAAACTTTTTGAGCAGATACGCATTGACCTTTCCGCTTTCTAAATTCGTCTGGTTTGATGTTCCTGGTTTCAACCAAGTACCTGACATTTTCTTGAAGTTTGTACCCATCTTCTGTGAGTTTTACAGAAGTCGTGCGGCTCTGATTTGAAATAACTTTTACAACCTCTGTATGACCCTTTTCGACGGCAACGTGTAATGGTGTCTTTTTATATGTTCTATGCCTCGCCTTCCTCTATTTTGGGATTATAGTGCTGAGGTTTTTGCTTGATGAATGTTGCTTTCTCTTTCTCTTTGATACGTTAGCCCACTCTGGGTCACTGTATTTATCAGCTGTGTTTTATTGTTACTGAATTGTTCCAGTTCCACAGCAATGGTTAGAACTTCCATCTCTTTATTGATCTGTCACAGTATGGTTTTCAAACTCTGTCCGCTACTTATCAGTTCCACTTCTGTGTTGGATTTGCTGTAAAATTAATCTAGCATATTCAAATCAATAGAATTTTAAAGTTACTAGAAAAGGAGCCATAGTTATGCTACATTTTCTATTCACCAAGTAGATGACCAAAGTAAGGTAAAACTATATAATAGGTGAACCGTGCAGGGGCCGGTAAAACCTCTGAATATTCTCCAATTTAGGCCGACATCAAATTGCACCTGTTTTATTATTTTATATTATACATTAGACTTATTTAAACTTATGCTTAGACTTGTCAGACATATTTTGTAATATATATTAGACTACTATATATTAGACTTACTTGGCACATTTCAATTTCAAAAACTGAAACTTTAATTTCTATCGTAGAATTGTGGACACCCTAATGCACTGTTGGCCTTGTTAGCAACATTGGTTAAAGCGTGCGTCAAGGCGTCTCTCCGCGTGAAGAAGCCGGTTCTCGTCCTGACCGTGGCTTATCTAGCGCGGTCCGTACACAAGGACCTTACATGGCATGACGCCCATTGAAACGAGCAGCGGTGGTGAAGGATCTCACCCGATTTTTTCATTGAAAACGAGCAGAGTCGAGGTCATACTGTCGCTATAGCAAAACGTATATATTTATATATGCAAAAGAACATACTATGTGAAAATCACACTTGAGCTTGCCTCTGAAATTCCCACATGGCACCCAGCCATTTTGTTATCGTGCCGGTACTGTCTACTATTGCTATAGCTGATAGCATAATGACTTAGCGTCAACTGTATGTGAAGGATTTTACTCCAGGTCCTCGTGCAATGAGCTTCCTAGAAGTTGACGTATTACGCGGAAAGCACTCAACAAACATACTAATTTCTTATCATAGCAGGCAACGCCTAATAAATAAATGTAGGTCTAACCTCTTGATTTTTGGCGGAGCTACAGACGTCAGATACAGAGTGTGCACATAATAAGCCTTTTCTCTTGAGATGGTCACTGTTTGAGAAGGTCACTCCGTGACTGCTTCGTATCGGCAACTCATCATTGCGAACCAGTGTTGCTAGAGGCACGAATTTGACCACAGGGAAGAGGCTACAACCATTGACTGCTAGAATTTAGTATTACTTGTGCTTCAACAATGCTTTCATACGGAGAAGAACGACGCGAATTAATGAGATTATTGTAGAAATGGATATAAGAACTGTTTGCGATTTCCTATGATATATTAACCATGGAAAACCAACGCGCTTGGAATTTCCTGCAGTACTCGATTAGGATATTTATTCTCTCCTCCGGCTCTTTCTCTGTTAAAATATCGCAAGCCTCTTCCCAACCATGCTCTTTCACTAGCGTAGTTCCACAAGGCTTCGTTCTTGGACTTCTTCTGTTCATCCTCTACGTTACCTGTTGTATTTTCCTCCTTTACTGAGTGGGATGTCACAGCATATCACTACCCAACTCAGTTCACTCATTAAAACGTCCTGACAGATCTATGCTGGTAACAACCAACTATTCATCTTTGTCTCTCCAAACTGTTTCACCGACAATATAGATAATCTTCTTCATGTAGTTACACTAATCTCATCCTGGATGACTTGTAGTCTCCTGTACGTGAACTCATCTAATAATGAACTCATACTTGTAGGCTTCCTCAGCTATTTACAATCCAATCACTCCGCTCAACCCACTCCTCTTAGGCTCTTGGCCATAGCTGCCTCGCCCCTCTGGAATAAACTCCTGACAATTTTGACCCATCAGACCAGCTGACCAACATTTTTCTTCCCTTGCAATATCTGCGCAGGTCTTTCACTCAAAAATGAAAACTCTATTCTTTCACAATTCCTATTCTGATTCCTCTTCTTGCCCTTTTTTGTTCTGCAGATCCATTTCAGCAATCGGTAAATGCGAAAGCCAAGCAGCCTCTATGCGTGAAGGTAACCGGTTCGCGTCTCGGTCGTGGCTTATTTAGGAGATTTAAATCCCGGGCTGATACGGACCGTGCAAGGGGATCTTAAATGGCGTGGCGCCATTTCGGGCAGCAGTGGTGAAGGATCTCACCCGATAAATTCATTGCCAAATGACCAGGGTCGAGGCCATACAGTCGCCATATAAAACCTATACATTTACATTTTACATTTAACCGTCTGACTGCCTTCTTGCCTGACTGTTCTATCTTGACCCGGAACCGATTTTTTCCTTCCAGGTCAAGATTCAGAAGTCAGACAGGCAGACAGTCGGAAAGAGGATGGTGCTTGAAATTGGAGTGAGAAGAGAGAAATGGGTAAGCAGAAAAATCTGGATGAGATTTTGGGGAAATTAATGTTTTCAGTTTTGAGTGAAAGACCAGCGCAAAAATTGCAAGAGTTGAGAGTGTTGGTGAGTTCGTATGATTGGTCAGATAATTGTCGGAATTCGTGCAGGAGTCTCTTCCAGAGGGGTTTCATAATAGGCCTATAGCGATTGATTTCGTAGACGTGTGTTCTTAACGAGTATAAGTGCAGCAGCCCCCAGTTGCACGATTTTCGGTGCTCAGATAGACTGAATCCAAACACAGTAACCACTATGAGGGCGTGGCAATGATGGTTATGATAATATAATGTGCTGTACTGAAGGGGATTTCCAAGGCTGATATGACAGGCAGGAAACATTCTTGGGATTTCCAATCATGGGCTGATGGCATCAGTAACAACATTATAATAATTTCTTATTAGGATAACACATATTAACATGACACGACGCATGGAATTTTGTGGTATCCAGCGTGAATGAGCGAAAATCAAATGTATTTATACATATGAGTTATGTAACGCTCATTTGCGGCCGGATGTTACTAACGTTCGAAAAAATAGTCTGCTACCAACAACGTAGCCTAGTAAGCTGAATTCTACTCTCAAAGCATCTACTCTACATAACCAAGTTTATCTTCACAGACGACGATAGCACGATCCATTCTGTTCCGTATTCACTTAGGTCACTGTTAATGTATTGTATCTGACAAACCATGAAACTTTCGATCCAAATATCCTGAAGCAAAGATGCAGTTGATAATGATAACATTGGTCGGTCAACAAATTTGACATTTTTTGTTTCTTTGATAATTTTATTTTTTACCTATCTTTCCCAATGCTGTGAAAACAAAATGATTTAAAAAATTAACTATCTCCAGTACTAAAGATGCGGTTTTAAGATTTTATTACGTATGTTATTCTAAGTTCGATGGCTAAAAGAAAATTTTAGAGCAGAACTTCACTAGAAATTTTATTGAACATTTAATTAAATTTTAAAACAACACCTAACTATTTGCATAATAGTTTTAAGTAATGATAAATAGGATTATTATTTGGCTGAAAAACATTTCTTATTATTGCATTAGACAGTGCATTTTTCCTTTGCCTGGCGCTTGTACTCTAAATCTGGGGCATCTCTCTCCACAGTCCAGCACTAGTCTGCTAACATAGCAGAACTCGATTTTTCTTGATACATGCTTTCTTATTATTGCATCGCCGAGGTGTTCTGGTGGAAATGTTCGACATGTTCATCCTTAACCCTTCATAAAATTTGTTGAATTTGTAATGATAATTTATATTGCCACACCTCATTTTGCTTTCTTACTTTGTGCATATAGGACAGTAGCAAGAATACAAGTTGTAAACAAATGAACAAAATACATGAATTTTTGATAACCATGATATCCGTAGAGCTAATTATAATAACAAATTTGTATAGCGCTGCTCTTCAAGAAAAGCTCCTCAGAGGTGCTCCTAAATTGACATCACCAAACCACAGTCAAGCAGAAAGGGTTTTTAAGTCTTACGGAAACGAGGCAAAGGAGTCCATGTCAGAGGTTGCAAGGCAACCTAATATTGCAAAAAGATGGACAAACACAGCGGAGCTTATACGCGGCACAGAGGCATGGACAACCAGGTCATTTTTCACAGCAGAGCGAAGATTCTGCAGCAGGAATGGATGAGACTGAGAAAGGCCTAAATACATATGTAGCTCCCTTAGATATGCTGTAGCACTGTCTGCAAGACAGCTTATGTATACCATTTACATAAGAATATCAGAGAGTATTATAACGCTTAATGTGTTTGTGTTGTTTTAGAGAAGACAGAATAACGAGCATTAGAGCTTGGTGCAGTTACTTGGGTTAAAGCCCAGAATCGGAGCTCATATGATGGATTCAGATACAAATATTCGAATTTACCGTCCGCATGATGGTCTAAATACCCTTCTGCACCATACATATAGAGTTACAGATACAGATACAGATACTCTAAGTACTCCTCTGCACGTTGCGGCTCGAGATGGTTGCCTAGACGAAGTGACGACGTTGCTACAGACCAGCACGGGCGACGTTAATGCACAGGACAGAGATGGCAGGACTCCACTACATCTCGCAGTTGAAAATCGTCACACACGTATTGCTGAGATGTTGCTGAAACATGGGGCGAATATTCTCGCCAAAGACCTATATGAACATACACCGTTTTATTTGGCAGCAAGAAAGGGGTTTGCAGAAATTCTTCAGGTGATGTTAAATTTCGCTGAAAATGCTGATAATAATCAAGACCTTGGCAGTTACCAGTCTACAGCGCCTTCTCCGACAATTCGGACTTTTAAACGACATGAACTTAATCTGAATGTCGAGTCTGAAATCCCAGTTATGCAGCAAGATTCAAGAGCGTCAGAACGGGCATTCCGGTGTGCAACACCAGGAACTCAGGACTGCCAGATGAGACCTGTAGATGTACAGTATGATGTAGTTTCATACGAAGATGATGACATTCTGTCGATCAGGGTGACTGTTTGCAAGAAAGATCAACTGTCCGACATGCTAAACCGTGAGTGTCATAATGCTCTTCTAGGTGCCATACACGATAGTAACATCGAAGCAGTTAAGACACTGGTAGAAAGCGATCTAATCAATGCGATGAACGGTGATGGGTTCACTGCACTACATGATGCAGTGCGGACTATCGATATCATGGAAATACTCTTAAACTCTGGTAAGTTCAACGTGAATGCCCTCTCTTATAATTCTGAAACACCTCTGTTTTGTGCTATCAACCACAAATATAATCAAGATTTTTCAGGAAAGGTCCTTACCGAAATTGAGAAAAAGGATCAAAATGTACTGTTGTTACTTTTGAAACACAAAGCAGACATCAACTTCAGGAACTCACAAGGTGAGACTGCTTTGATTAGGGCAGCAGAATTCGGCTACGATCACATCGTTCGGCTTTTTATAGACTGGTCGAAAGAAACTGGCGTAAATGTAGATCTCAATGCCAGAGATTTTCTTGGTGAGACTGCATTAATAAAAGCAGCCAAACAGCGAATCCCACAAATAGTGAAAATACTTTTGGATGCTGGCGCTTCAGTCACTTTGGCAGATTATTGTGGACACACAGCGTTGCATGCCGTCTGCTATGAAGAACTTAATCACCGCAGCTGGATCAATTTACGTCACATATGGAAAGAACTCTGCGAAGAAGATCTGGAATTTAACTTTAAACTAGCTATACTGATAAAGATGGCGTACCAATCTTTTTATAAAAAATTGAATCCCTGTTTAAGCTCTCTACTGAAAGAACTTGACGTTGAAAACCTTCCAGATCGCGATCTAGCAGATATGATAGGGAAACTTCCTATCACGGATGTTCCACAAATAATTGCATACTGTTCTACAGAAACCGAAGCGGAATTAAATAAACACAGAACTGTAGAACTCCTTCTTAAAAACGAAGATATTGACGTAAACGCTGCTGACTTCAGAGGTAATACGCCGCTTGACCTGGCCTTAAAGTCAGGAGTGAAAACAAAACCTTGTACGATAGAAGCACTCAAACACCACGGAGCCACTTGTAACACATTTTCACACACACAACAGAATGCAAACTTCGAAATACCAGAAGGTGTGATAGACAAAAAAGGAGGATCAACTTTCCATCGTCTAGCCTTTGGTAACAGATATAGGCGATATGAGAAATACGAAAACAGAGAATTAAAACAAATCCAAGCTAAGTTAGGCCTACATACGTCAGATAAGTCAATAATACATGGAGAAGATTTACATTTGTACAAAGTGCTTGAGAGCATTCACTGTTTCTCCCAACTTCCAAGAAATGCATGTCATCAAATCCTCCAGATCAAAGACAACCGCGGTAGAACCGCCTTCCATGTAGCTGTAATGCCAATGTCTAACTCCTTGAAACAGGTACCTGACAAAGACATTTGGTTCATGGTATGTATTGCGGCTCTACTACTAAGCATGGGCTGTGACGTCAACGCCACTGATAACTACGGAAGAACGCCGCTACACTACTCTTCGCATCATTTATTCACAAAACTTTTAATTGAAAATGGCGGAAACAAAGACATTAGAGATATAGATGGAAAAAGTGCAAATGAAATGGTACAAATGAGAACGGAGGAAGGTATGACTTTTAAAAATGCTCAGCGTGGAAACACTGATGCAGTACGAAAGATATGGTCATTCAAACCCACTGCTATTTCGATATCGGATCTTGCCGAATTGCTACATATTGATTCATCTTTGTTAGAACCAGTGAATGTTCAATATGAATTTTTTCCAAATTCTTCAGAGGAAAAATCAGAATACGCGAAAAATATCGCAAGCACCATATGGAATGAAGAAAAATACGCAGATCGCAATCCAATTTCAGATCTTCTTCAAACAGAAATCAAAAACTTTATCGACAGATTGGTTGATGGTATTAAAAATTATGATCCAAGGTTTAAATGTCGACCAATCTTTGTTGGAAGCGCCTTCGAAGGAACGAAAATTGATTTCCCAGATGAATTCGATTTTGATCTAGTTCTCACAAATTTTAGCGAGCTGTGTGAAGTTTATCCGTCGCCCGTTCTCCCAAGTGGTTTTGTTCATCTTAGAAAAAAGCAAACGGAAGAACATACCACAAAACAGAAATTCGATGATTTTTTCGACTTGGAAGGCATTCTCTTAACAAACAAACTCAATGTACAATTCAAATTAGCTCTTAACGAAGTACTTGGTGATCCGAGGTTTCTGGAAGATGATCTTTTTGAAATTGACTGGCGATGTGATAGCGACTTCAACGATCTTATGTATGTTAGTAATAGACAGCGTAGCCTCTGTACGAATCTAAAAGTGACTCTGAATCGACCGCTTGATGGAAACTACTTGTTCACAGAGGTATCCATCGACATTGTTCCTTGCATTCACATAGATGGTTGGTGGCCAGAAGAAGCATTAGCGGACGTGAGGGAGGACCTAAAAGTGGACGGTTGCAATTTGGTATTTGATCATCCAGATCGCAACTATCCGCAAATTCCGTTCACGGACTCGTGTGCTAGGGTTTCGTTTGCACCAGCAGAAAGCCGAATTATCAAAGAGAGTAATCAAATAGTAAAAGCAGCATACATGGTAGCGAAACAGTTGCTAAAGAACGTTCAAGGACATAAAACTTATGTATTGAAGACATGCGTTTTATACTGCAACGAAGCATTGGATCAGCTACATGCACAGCAAAACGGGCGTGTTGAAGAACTCCAATTCTGGGTGGAAAAATTACTAAAATGTTATCTTGACTTTCGCTTTCGAAAATTCTGTCCGTGTTATATGATGCCTTCATTCATTTTACAGAGTGGCAACAATCCTAAATCGAAACCTTATAGGGCACTATTCTCTGGAATCACAACATGGCATAAGTTGATTTACCAACTGCAGAAACTCGATCCTTCGACCGGCACCAACTATAGTCTTGAACTTCCAACACTTGAACCCTTTGTGGATCGCTTTGACAGAAAAGAACTAATGATAAAACTAGCTACTCCTCTTTCAAACTCTAGACGGTGCCACATAAACCACTTGCTGTCAAAATTTCCTGTCTTCTCTCAGAAAGAAAATAATGAGCCAACAGATAACAATAAAAAGGGAGAGAATTTGAATCATCAAGAAGAAGAGGAGGAAAAAGAGGATGAAGAAGAAAAGGAGAAAGAACAGGAGAAAGAAAAACAGGAGAAAGAAGAAGAGGAGGAGAAAGAATTTCCGGCATCTGTCGAATAGGATGATGATAGTGATTAAAATGAAGCAGTTGGTTTAAACTTCGTTAGTTATCTGTGGCCTGCTCACACCTGTGAACTGTGCGCGAGTCGATTCGATGTTCATTAGAATGCTTTTATTTTATCTTCTATTCGAATGAAGTTGTTCGTTACATTATTAAAAGAATCCTTTTTAGCAATTTTGCCAATAAATTAATTTTCCATGAATATGAAACTGTTCATTCCTGCTTAATATTTAATGTGTATAAGCTTTCATCTGTATCTCAGGTTGCCTAGCTCTAAGTGCAACATGAGTTAAACAAAGGAACTCAGATTTAAGCAGAATAGCCGTCCTTTAAGCTAGCCAAAAGAGCCAGCCGTGTGTATGAAGCGTTATCGACTTAATTTCTTAGCTTCGGCATATGGGGGAGGGTGGCCAGCCCTCTCCATCGCCGCCTAATATTCCCACTGACAGTGTACGTTCAATGTCCTCATTTTTAGTTGAGTTTGCTAAGGGGCGCATGTGAACCATAAATCTCGAAATGTCTTTCTGTGAAGGCTGAAATTTGAACCGACAGCCTCTGCATTAACCGTCCAACACGCTAACCACTAGTATATCGCGTACCATCTTATGAATAAGATGATTAGTAATTGCACAGCGCATAGTTTTTAGCTCGGCTAAATTAATTACTCAAGCCTCCACAAGTGCGGATGTTTCCATGGTTAGCGTTTCCAGAGCTCTTACTGGCATGGGGTCTGGTAATAATGAATTATTGAATAGGTACAAACTCTTCATTCTACAAACACGACGACATTTTGCTCAAGAAACCTGAAAAGTTTATAAAAGAGTACATTTTAGGACAATTCATTAAGTTCAGAAATGTAGACGGCACACCTTAAAACATTACTATGAGACAGGTAACAGATAATACTGTAATAATAATGGCGTAAGCAGAGGTTGAGGGAAAAGTAATCTCACTAAGGAAAGATTTACAAGGACTTTGGGTATCAAAGCATTCTCTGAGATTGAAGTTGTAAATATAAATACAAATCTTCGAAATTCCCCAGCGCCACCCAGAAGACGCGTCAGGGGGACCAGCTTATACACCGGCGCTATATTAATTCAAGTTCTCAAGAGCTTGGTCAGTTTCGAGGCCAGGTCAGAATCCGAGGTCAAACTGGGGAGAAAAATCATGGTGCTACGGTGGAAATCGTTGACGATGGTGGTACATCAGCAAAAGCAGTATAGGATAGCTTGGAAAGTTCGGTTTTGAATCTTGTCTGGAAGGCCGCAGAAGAGAGGTCAAGCGAAGGAGTGCTTGTATAGACAAACTGAAAATGAGGATGAACGAACTGGCGGGGGTCTTTTGAAAGCTTGTTCCAAGGAGGCCGAAATAGAGAAAGGTATGTGGAAGAATGAGTAGATCTGGGCGGTTGGATAGTGAATTAAACAGACATCATTCCGCACTTGATAAATTTGGTGTTCGATGAGTTTAATCAGTCTGCATGTGATACGTCTTGAATGACCACCCTCTATATAGATCTCTACATAGTTCCGCCAAACAACACTTGCAAACAGTTCTCTTTCTTCGGGTCTGAGCTGGACTGAGGACGCTTCTGACTAAGTGAGACGCTATATAAATGCTCTGAATGAAGGAACGAAGTATTGCTATTCTGGGTTATGCTTGTATAAAGGGTGCGTTTGTTTATTTGCCGCCAGAGTTCGACCGTACGTACGGAACGTACGCTATTTTTTCTGCTGAAATGCGTACCTTACGCGTACGCCATTTTTTGGCTAAATTAATAAATAGCGTACGCTAATTTTTTGCATTACGTGTTAGTCGAAATATTTTTTTTATTATAGAATTAACAAAGAATAACAAAAATTAAAAATTAAAGAATGGAAAACGTTTTAAAACAATTCCGTGAACAATTGTGTATTTTTATTCCAATTTTCTAACAATAAACTACGGTCATAAATTGATTAAATTCCAGCAGTGAGTTTTGAATTTTATTTCTGTTGATAAAATAATCAAATTATACAAAATAAAACCAAAATAATAATTTACCTCTTCGCTGAAACTGAACTACAAATCAAAACTCTAAAGTGACGTAATAAAGACTAGAAAAAAACGACGAGAAAATGACGAGAGAAAAAATGTGACGTCACGAGAAGCAACAAATATTAAAGGCTGCTCATACGTACGGAATACGAACGTACCGTACGGCGTACGCTATTATTTTTTAGTAAATTACGTACCGTACGCGTACGCTATCTTCTGCCCTAACGTACGGTCGAACTTTGTTTGCCGCCTTGAAAGGCAACGCTGTACAAGCCACTTATGACCATAGAACCCGAAGGTACGTTTGTCCAGTTATTGCACTGATGTTCTCGCGTCTGCTCTTCACCTAAAGTTCCAATATTTCTGATCTGATCTAATCTAATCTAATGACTTATGTAGCGCCGTTATCATAATGCACGAGGTATCAAGCGATGGTCGCTTCAAGTAGACACGATTCGCCATCCATTGGATATGCACGGTTGGAATCCACTATGTCAGGGAATTCAGAAATCAGGCTGAGGTAATAAGCAAGTAACTTGTGGCGGATCTTCGTAATGGTAATCGGAAACTCGATATTTCTAAAGCGCTATTTATAAGCTAAGCGCAGGGCACCAGCTTATTCACGAGCGCTGCGTCAAGTCCGTGGGGTTGCCGAATGCCGAAGATACCATGTCAAGAACCGTCGGGTTACCAGGAGACCAGAGAAGATACGCCACATCTTAACCACTTAGATGATGATGAGTTCTCTTCCCGAAGGCAGGGCCACTGGCTTTATACCACACGGGGATGAGATGAGTGAGGTGGTTTCCCGTTGCTTTCCTCACAGACAATTGTGGGTGAGCCACTTGTCCAAGGTCGCTACGCAGTGGCTTGAGGCAGATTTGAACCCGCGACCCTCCAGTTACTAGGCACAGACCATACCACCACACCACCCCGTCCTGCTAATTTAAAGGCGCAAATTATTACCTTACCGTCCTTATGGTTATGAACTGCGCCGAAAAAGTACAGCACCGATCTATGAAGCCGATTTTTCACGACATTATCTCATACGCTGTGAGATACTCTCCGTCCAGCTGTCATGCGTAGCCATCTGTCACAGCCCCCAACCAGAGAATATATTAGGCCTTCTGTGTGGGTCGCGCGGCCCAATAATGACAGATCAACCAACCAACGATCTGATCTCGACTGATGGCGATGGTCTAGAAAGAAGAGAATGACAAACTGAAAATGGGGATGAACGAACTGGCGGGGGTCTTTTGGAAGCTTGTTCCAAGGAGGCCGAAATAGAGAAAGGTATGAGGACGAATGAGTAGATCTGGGCGGTTGGATAATGAATAGACTAGACATCATTCCGCACTTATAAATTTGGTGTTCGATGAGTTTAATCAGTCTGCATGTGATACGTCTTGAATGACCACCCTCTATATAGATCTCTACATAGTTCCGCCAAACAACACTTGCAAACAGTTCTCTTTCCTCGGGTCTGAGCTGGACTGAGGGCGCTTCTGACTAAGTGTGACGCTATATAAATGCTCTGAATGAAGGAACGAAGTATTGGTATTCTGGGTTATGCTTGTATAAAGGGTGCGTTTGTTTATTTGCCGCCTTGAAAGGCAACGCTTTACAAGCCACTTATGACCATAGAACCCGAAGGTACGTTTGTCCAGTTATTGCACTGATGATCTCGCGTCTGCTCTTCACCTAAAGCTCCAATACTTCTGATTTGATCTCATCTAATCTAATGACTTATGTAGCGCCGTTATCATGATGCGCGAGGTATCAAGCGATGGTCGCTTCAAGTAGAAACGAATCGCCATCCGTTGGAGAAGCACGGTTGGAATCCACTTCGTCAGGGAACTCAGAAATCAGGCTGAGGTAATAAGCAAGTAACTTCGTCCAGGAAGATGTTTCGAAATTTCTCCTCCACTTGCGCCATCTAGTACCCTCAACTATAAAATGAATACACCGATCGAACACTGTCGGTGGGAAGATCAGGCAGCAAAGAGGAGGGCTGGCCATCCGCCCTCATATGCTAAACAAAATGAAGTCTTTAACACGTGATACTTAAGGCAGCCTCTCGAAGTTCTTAGCTCAAGGTCCTGCTCCTCTTCTTCTTAGACTACGCCGTGAGACTCGTCAATGGGCCAAACAAGACACATGGTCGCTCCGAAATGTCCATCAACGGTCAGTGGGGAACTGTCTGCAGCCAGGGCTTCCCATACGATTATCAGTGCTTTGGTGGCATAGTGGCCACGCCTAATGCGTTTATCTTTGACCTCAGCGTCTGAGGTTCCTATCTGATGCGTCATGTAAAAAAGCATTTCGTTTCTTAGCCATGCAACAATGCAACCCAAAGTCAAGGAAAGGTTTCCCAGCTGCTGCCGTGTTGTCAGTCAAAATATTCTCCAAGCGTAGGACCACTCTTGTAAGAACGGCTGAAAGAGGCACGTAATAAATGAACGATTGTTTTCCTTTCCTAAGTTGAGGTGCCATTCACTCCGTTTGCTTGGGTGCAGTGTCCAGCCAGAAGATGTACCTGTTTAAGAATGCAAGAAATTATGGTTATCTCCTGATGTTGCAATACGATGCTACCAGATGCATTTAAGTGTAGCAGTATGGAGCCGGTTACTGCTCATCCAGATCTGGAGATAAACTTGATTTAGCTAATTATCGTACATTTCTTATTATCCCGTCATTTGGTAAATGTTTTGTATGATTTGGGAGTGTTATTGAATAATTGTACAAGAGGCAGTAGGGTCTAAGGAAAACATTTAACTTTTATGGAAATATTTGACTTTGTTGAAGGAAATGAAATGAACAAGGAGGATATACCGATGAAAACTGTTCGTACTTATCTAAAGATTTTATTGCAGTTAATCGCAATATATAGGCCTATATCTTGTTTGGTGCATGAAGAATTAGTTTGTTTTCACAATGGTTTATGCTTTAATTAGTTGTTCTTGTACTTAAATAAACCTAGTATAAGTTGTTTTCCAGCTTAAGAAGAAACACTTCTTCTCATAACTTAACGGTTTTCATGGATGTGCAGATACACTGAATGGTCCCCCGTCAACTAAATTCCGCAGTGTTAAAATTATAACAAGTTTAAGATAGAAAGACTTTTAGCGATTTAGTGTCAAATTTTATGCCAGTCAAAATAAATCGCTAAATTACAAGCCTAATCTCATCTTCTCATGTATACTAAGGAAAGCATCGGACATGACAAGCGATCGAGTATGCATGCGCACGAAGGAAGAAGAGTAATAGTTTAGGGTGACAGAGTTCCTGTGTCTGAGCCCGAAGTCTAATTTGACGATTCCCGCTGCTACAGAAATTTCACGAGATTACCAGTACAGTTTGAGTATGAACTAAAAAACTGGCCCAAGTAGGACTACACAAGTGGAAATATGGTTCACATGATTGCACATGCAAGTAATTATATATACATATAAGATTTTGGGTATATAAGTAGGCCAAGAGCGCAAACAGTATTACAACCTTATGTGCACGGATGATGAACACAAGTTTTTACTCTCTATATTCAACCGCATGCGGTTAAATAAAATGTCAAATGGAAATAATCCGATGGCGGGTTTTTGGCTAGAAATAGAACTTAGAAACGATTTAAGACAGAGTGGCTAAATGAATATATCGAGACTTAGTGCCGTCACTGAGTACAGAAGCAACCATTATATTAAAGGAAGTTTTTACATTTCGTGACAATTACGAAGACGTCTTTTTGCAATATGTGCGCGAAAGCCAGCGCTCATGGCGATTTCTCCATTGGTAAACGATGGGACCATCTGACACACAAATGCATGTCGATTCCGTTAAGAAAGGTCGGAATGTAGATAAAAGAGGCATTTTCAGGATGTCCAAGAAATCAGCTATGTTACTGCCTAATAGACGTGTATTGCAAGAAATCAGGGTTGATCATGTGTATGCTTCTTGGCTATCGTACAATTTAGGCAAATGAGAGGCAATCAAGTTTAATTTGTCCTTAATCGTTTTGTAGCCTTTTAGTTCAGGCCTAACAGATGCGCAATTGTAAGCGCCACAGCGCAGATCCCATATGTAACCGCCCACGCTTTAGGCCAGTGCTCTCGCGAATAAAAAAGATTAGAGGGAACAATTTCATATGCCAGTACGAAATTCGACTGCACATTTAAGTAATTATAAGAACATAAAAGCTCTCGGCTATATAAGTAGGCCAGGTACGTAACCAGTATTATTACTTTATGTGCTCGGCTGATGATCCCATGATGCTGACCGAGTTAATCCTTACGAAGAATAAAAAGACTAATCCGAGTCTTAATCATGGGGAATTGTCTTAAAGGTACTGATACATACATCGACATATCCCAGTTGCCAACGTAACACCTCCTATGTGCAAACACTTAATTTTCAGAAGGCTGGAAAACGTATTTAGGCCTACTTCCAATTAACGAGTAATACATTTACTTGTAAAACCAAAACTAATAAGTTATTCATTTGAAAAACATAAAAATGATTTTTTGTTATTGAACATTTCTGTTTTGTTGAAAAATACAAAATAAATCGGTAACTTCTAGCACCATGAGGTATTGCTAGATTTTAAGGTCTACAGCGGAGACATAAACATCATGGATTCTGTCAATGGAACAGCCTCTTAAATTAATGGATATGAAGCGTTCACGTCTGTTGGAACTGACTTAGCAAATAAGAGACTGTTGAGATATCACATGTGGATTATCTGCAAATGCAAGACTAGACGACACGGTTCACGAAGATTCTCCAGTTGCTGGATCAATCGTCTGAAATAGCCTACCATCTAGCATCTGCAACCCATTTAATTGTTCCTTTAGGTCTATCCTCATGAATGAGCGAATCCGTGACGGCCAAAGCTGTAATGTAACTACTAGTAACAACTACTGTTTAAAAAAGTGGTTAAGAACTTCTTGGCTAGACCCATTATAAATATGTCAAAACATGAGCACATAACCTCTGTACTCATTTTCCTGCACTAACTTCCTGTTCAGCAAAGGATTTCTTTCAAATTGGGGCTGACAATTTATAAAATATTGAACTCTGAATAACCACGATACTTAAGATCAGACCTCATTCCCCAGACTTATGATGATTTAACTAGGTCATCTTATTGCCTTTCGCTGGTGACAGGCCCACCTATGCCTTTCAATGGTGATCGGCCTACCTAAGCCTAGAACTGTTCTTGATGAACGAGCGTTTTCATTTGCTAAACCTAGATTTTAGAACTCTCTTCTTGTGTCTGTTCGTTCTGCTCAGTAGCTTGTGTCATTTCGTTCTCAACTGAAGACTTAACTTTTCCAATTGCTTATCCACGACAGGCTGCCTCTCTGTCTGAGTGGTCCAATCTTCTGGATATTGACCTGATTGCGGCTTATCGGTTGATGCCTTGTGCATTAGATACTGAAGCCATAGAAGATATTAGGCCTACCTAAGAATAATTAACACTAACATTATTCTTTCTAGGCTTTATTAATATCTGATTAAAGCAGATGACATTGTTTCTTGTAATGCGAACATTAACGTAATTTTTCCTGTGCATTCTATATTTTACTAGGCTACATTAAATGTACCCACAACAAGAACGTAACTTCTAGAGATCCTTATGACCATATAGCCTATTCTGCCCAAACCAGTGTCTTAGTTCTCGATCTAATCCTATCCTCAGATCGAAGTTAAGAAACGCTGACATAACTCAAGACTGTAGGTTACCAAATGACTATCTGATTATTATCAAGAACAGTTCTATGCTTAGGTAGGCCTATCACCAACACCTGGTCTGCTCTTTTTACGCTTTCTCTCTCTGTCTTATCTCTCTCTCTCACTCTTCCTTCCTCGTCGCGTCTCTTTCTCTAGATACTGCGCAGCTCGGTTATCACTAAGGTTTGCGTTGTGATTTCTGATTAGACCAAATGTACCCATATATGAACACATATATACAACACGTTCAGAAATGCGTAGGAATAGTTTAATATGTATAATATGGAACATAGGCATAAAGAATTATGCCCGCAGATCAATAACGACCATACAAGAATATAGCTATAAGAAAGTAAGTAGTCTTTATATGAATTTGTCACGAGCACATGCATTACATCGTGTAGAACAAATACATGGATTTAAAATAGCTATATCACGAGAAAATATAATAGATGGGCATTCACAACTAAATATAACTAAACATCGATTCACAAAACAACTTTTAATCAGTTTAGATTTCAGAAGAGGCGGCATTAATGGTGAAAAGGCTTATCATAAAATGGGAATCCAAATAGCGCCTTTCTAGAATCTATCGAGTGACTAAGATTTATGTATTTCCATATTTCGACTTTAACATAATTTTGGCTGGAGCATATAGAGAGCACCTGTAATTTTTTCCTTTCAAAGCGGCTTCATACAAATTTATAATTACAATTAAAATCACAATTCGGTGAGCTCTGATTAGACCGCATGTTCATAAAGTTTTACGTAGAAATTACCAGAACTTCACAAAAGCCAAAATTAGCACCAACCAAACGATGAAACAGAGAAACAGAAATTCGTCACTTGGCTGCTGACATCACATTATCACCTTACAATAACATTCATTGCCTCAAACTACGTGAAGATAGTTTTCAAATAAATTCTTTCCTATCAAATTGCCTCCACATTTGGTCATAATTCGCATACTTGCAAGTAACGTCGAGATTCCGTTGAAATATAGGTATATCTAATGAGGCGTCATCTGGACATAGGGCAGATAAATGTCAAAGACACCATAGTAATAGAAGGGAATCTTAATGTCTGAAGAAACGTTCAGCTCATCCTCTTCTATGAACTGCAAATATCCACAGTCTGAATTGAGGGCAAAAGGTAAAAAGGATAAACGTCATGTCGAGAAAACTCCGTGTAGCAAAACATGACCCTCTCGACCCAAAAGATAGCTTTCTTAAAAATTCTTCCCTATCAAATTGTTTCCACATTGGGTCATAGATCGCATACATGTCCGCGTAGTCATAATTACATTGGTCTATAAGTATATCTAATGAGGCATCATCTGGACATAAACCAGAGAGTAGTCGATGAACCGACAAGAGTGATATCCATTATGCACTCCTATCACTTGCTGTCTGAATGAGGGCAAGAAGTAATAGGGCTAAACGTCATGTCGAGAAAACTCCATGAAGCAAAACATGACCCTATAGGCCCAAACAGGCGAGTTCCGTTCGCACAATTTCGTCTTCGTTTCGTGTTTGACTACCATTTCTGGCATTGAGAGCTTCCGTGCAAAAGAGAATACAATTTTTCAATTGATAAGAATTTCTCGGATGATCGGAAAGTATCTTTTTGCAAACCATGTAAGCCGCTTTTAGTAAAGGCGAACTTTCTTTGATGATTCGACTTTCCAGCGATGCAAATGAAATCCTAGAAAAGGCGTCGGAAGACAGAAATTGAGCAACCCTTGGGTCGGAGTGATCATGAAAATGGGAAAAATAGGGTGGCCGATCAAAGACCAGTGTACAACCGTCCGCTTTCCCAGTAGCACTAATGCCAACTGGCAGCGGGTCTTTTGGCCACCAGCCAGACACCTGAACACAAGCAACGACGTCAATTGATATCTTTTTGGGAATTTAGACAAATCAGAGGCAATCTAAGTTTTACTCGTCCTTAGTCGTTTTGTAGCCTTTTAATTTAGGCCTAATAAATGTGCAATTGTAAGTACCAAAGCGCATGCACCGTATGTTACCGCCCATGCGTTAGGCCAATGCTCTCGCTATTAAAAAATTAGGGGAACATTTTCATATGCCAGTTAGAAGTTCCTAATTTACCAAAATTCGACTGCACATTTAGGTAATTAAGCTTTCGGCTGTATAAGTCAGCCAGGAACGCAACCAGTATTACCACATTTTGTGCACGGCTGATGAACACATGATGCTGACCGAGTTAATCCTTACAAAGAATAGAAGAAAGCGAGTCTTAATCACGGACAGCTGTCTTAAAAATACTGATATAACGACAAATCTTAGTTGCCAAGGTAATACCTTCGATGTGCGAACAATTAATTTTCAGAAGGCGTCAAAACGTATTTAGGCCTACTTCCAATTAAAGAGTAATAAATTTATTTGTTAAACCAAAATAATCAGCTATTGATTTGAAAAACCTAAAAATGTCGTCTTTTATTATTGAATTTTCTGTTTTGTTGAAAAATGCAAAATAGATCGTTAATTTATATCATACATGAAGTATTGCTAGATTTTAAGGTGGACAGACGAGGTATAAACATAATGGATTTGGTTATGTGGACAACCTCTTAAATGAATAGATATGAAGCGTTTACATCTGTTAGAACCGGCTTAGCACATAGGTGACTGATAAGATATTTCATGTCGATGCTTTGCAAATGCAAGACGCACACCTCTAAAGAACTAGAGGACACGGTTCATGGAGACTTTCCAGTTGCTGGATCAATTATCTGGAATAGCTTACCACGTGGCATCTGTAACCGCAGTCTGTAAATATGTCATTGTTTCTTAAAGTGCACTGTCGTGACTAAGCGATCCGTGACAGCCCAGGCTGTAGTTTAACTACTAGTAACAACTAATGTCAAACAAAGTAGTTCAGAACTCCTTTAGAGGGGTTTTAGGGTTTTTGGAAGGGTTGGCAGGGTTTTTATAGTTTAACGACTAGTTAGAACTACTATTGAAAAACGTATTTCTGAATCTCTTGGAAGAGTTTTTTTAGTTGAACTACCAGTAACAGCTATTGTTGAAAGAAGTAGTTCAGAACTTCTAGGCTAGGGCCATTACTAATATGTCAAAATATGAGCACATAACCCTTGCACTCATTTCTCTGCACTGGTTTCTTGTTCAGCAAAGGATTTCAGTTTATAGAACATTGAGCTGTGGCCAACCACAATATTTAAAAAAGGTCCTCGTTTCTCAGACTTATCATTATATGACTAGGTCATCTTATTGCCTTTCGCTAGTGATACGTAAGACTATAACTGTTTTTAATGAACGGGCGTTTTTGTTTGCTTAACCTAGATTTTAGAGCTGTCTTCCTATATCTGTTTGTTCTGATCAGTCGCTTGTGTAATTTCGTTCTCAACTTAAGACTTAAATTTTCAAATTGCTTATCCGCAATAGACTGCCTCTCCGTCTGAGTGGTCTGATTTTCTGGATATTGGCCTAATTGCCGCTTGGTGTCGGAGCACTGTCGGTTGATGCCTTGTGCATTATATACCGGCGCTAGAGAAGTTAATACTTAACAATAACTAACAGTATTGTTCGTTTTAGACTTTATCAATATCGGATAAAAGCAGATGACATAGTTTCTTGTAATGCGAACATAAATGTGATTTTTCCAGTGCATTCTAGATTTTACGAAACTACATTACCTACAACGAGAACGTAACTTCTAGATCTCCTTAATGACCCTATAACCTAGTCTACCAAACAGTATCTTATTTCTTAATCTAATCCTATACTCAGATACAGGTTATGTGCGAATGTAGGTTACCAAACGACTGTCTGAGCAACTAATTACTCAACTTCTAATCTTCGTACTCTTTCACTCTGTCTCTGTCTCTATCTCTTTCTCCTTCTTTCTCTCCCTCTCTCCCTCTCTGTTTCTCTTTCTCTAGATTCTGGGCAGAGTTGCGTGGTGATTTCTGTTAAGACCACGTGAACACATATGAACACTTCTACATAACACATACATAACACGTTCACAAGTGCGTAGGAATAGGGTAGCATGCATTAAATGGAACATAGGCATGTATTATATGCCCGAACTTCAATGAGAACCATACAGGAATATAATTATAAGCAATTAAGTAGTCTTTATGTGCATCTGTCAGCGCACATGCTATACATTGTGTAGAACAATTACATGCATTCAAAATAGTTATAACAAGAGCAAGTATAATAGATGGGCATGCACACCTAAAATATCGATTCCCAAAACTACTTTTAAGCAGCTTAGATTTAACGAGAGACAGAATTAATGGTGAAACGGCTTATCATAAAAAGGGAAATCCAAATATCGCCTCATTAAAATCTATCGATTGACTAAGATTTCTGTATATCCGTATTCCAACTTTAACATCATTTAGGCTGAAGCATATAAAGAGCGCCTCTCACTGTTTTCCTTTGAAGCGGAGCCTTACAAATATCTGGCTACAATTAAAATTACTATTCGGTGAACCCTGATTCGACCAACTGCTCATAAATTTTCGCCAAGGAGTTGACAGAAACATCAAAAAAGCCATCGCCTCAAATGATGAAAAAAAACACGAATCCACATTCGTCACTTTGCTACTGACATCAGATTATGACCTTAGAATAACATTCACTGCCTTAAATTACGTGAAGACAGCTTACTTATAAATTCTTTCCTATCAAATTTTTCCCACAATGGGTCATGATACGCATTAAGACTTCCACTGAAATAGTCGTAATTCTTTTGGAATATAGGTATATCTATTGCAGTGTCATCTGGACATAGGTCCAGATAAATATCATAGACCGCAGAGAACTTGAAGTCTGAAGAAACGTTCAACTCATCCGCGTCGCCTTCAGATTCATCTCCATAATAGAGTTGTATCACTTCATAATAGAGTTGTATCACTTCCTGTCTGAATGATGGCATAAGGTAACAGGGGTAAAAATGATGTCGAGAAAACTCCATGAAGCAAAACATGACCCTCTCGACCCAGAAGGCGAGTTTCATTGGCGTAATATTGTCTTCATTTCGTGCTTCACTTCCATTTCTGGCATTGAGAGCCTCCATGCAAAAGAGAAGACAATTTTTCAATTGATAAGAAGTTTCCTCATGACCGTGAAGTATCATTTTGCAAACTATGTAAGCTGCTTTTATTAAAGGCGAACTTTCTTTGATGATTCGACTTTCTACCGTTGCAAATGAAATTCTAGCAAATTTTTCGGAAAAGAGAAATTGATGAGTTTCAACCCTTGGGTTGGAGCGACCAAAGCCTGGCCGATCAAAGACCAGTGTACAACCGTTTGTTTTCACAGCAGGACTAATGCCAACTAGGAGCGGGTCAATTGGACACCAATCAGACACCTGAACACAAGCAACGACGTCAACTGATATGTTGACAATGAGAGAGTCACCCTCTCCGTCGACAATGGGATGAAGCATTCTTAGTTCCACTGTCTTACATAGATAAGCTGGCCATTGATATTTCTTTTCGTCTTTTTCTTTTACAATCCCTTCGAACAGATCGTCATCTTTCCAGAAATTAGGGTTGTTTAAGACATCTATGAGAATATCCTGAAATCTAAAATTGACTTCACCAGTCAGCAGACACTGATCTGAGTCAAAGAAGCAGTCAAAGGCCTCGTCATTGAGACTTTTGGCATCGTCTCTTGACTTCCGTCTCAGTTGAAAGTAGCCTTCAGGACCCAACGGATGAGGAAACACTTCGCACATTTGGCTAAATTTAGTTAGTTTAAAGTTATAGTCGAAGTCTGCTGAAATGGTAACTTTTGTTTCTTCGTCGGCGCTACCGATTAAAATCGGTTGGCATTCAAATCGCGAATCCTTTTTCTTTATACTATGAGCCAAACGGTCCACTAAGTGTTGTAGTGGTGCTTTAAGCTGGCTTACGCGTCTGTTAAGGCGAATAAAGTTGTTTTCAATCCATATCTTCCAAATTGCTTCTTCTGACAATTCTGGAGAGCGAGATGATTGGGAGCAAATATTAATCGTGGCAGCCACTTTTTGCTTCGTTAATTCTGTCACATGATTATTGCTAAACATCTTTGGAATGTTACGCGTGCTCATTCTGATTGGAAATTCCACTTCGTGGATTGTTGTCACCAAGTCGTCTCGTATTTCCTTATGTTGTCTAGGAGTATATCCGTATCTGTCTTTTGTGTTTTCATTAGCTCCACAATTAACGAGAAAATTGTAAATATCATTATGTAGTGCATAATGTAAAGGGGTTTTGTCGTAAGTGTCAGCTGCATTTATGCTACAGCCTAATTCTAGTAGCGCCTTTACTACCTCGTCAAATCCCCGGAAGAATAACGATTTCAAAACAAAGTAGTGCAGGGGAGTTCTTCCCTTGTCATCTGTAACAGTAGCTAAACTTCTGAAATTCTCTTTTTTAAAATCGATTCTTTCATGCTCCTGTTCTGTTTCGCAAACAGGAGAGATGATGAGTCGATGCAAGGGACTTCGTTCTCGAAGGTTTCGAATAGCCGCGCGATTCTCAAGTTCTTTGATAGTTGCCGAATTCAGTCGCCTGGCAGATTTTACTGCCAAATCAAGTGGCGTGTTTCCTGTGAAGTCCATGGCATTTATATTTGTTTCGTCAACGCATAACAACAATTTAACTATTTCTTGTTCACATACAGTAGTTTTCTTTTCGTCTTTAATGAATTGCGTTACAAAATAATCCATCCATGTTCTAATCTGAAGAAAATTGTTGATGCCATATTTTTTCTTTCGAAGCCCCTTGCAGAAGAAATGCAAATCTAACCAGTTCCCAAATGGTTCATAAATAGCTGCATGCAAGGCAGTATGGCCGTAATAGTCTTGCAGATTCACGGACGCTTTATTGTTGAGCAGCAGCTTCACTACTTCGACATGATGCCCTGCAGCCGCTTTAATCAAAGCAGTTGCTCCATATTGATCTCTTGCGTCCAGATCGAGTTTCATTCTCGATTTCTGGTGCCAGTCGAGGAAGATTTGAACGGCGTGACAACAGCCATTTTTGGAAGCAATGATCAAAGGCGTTTCACCATCATAATTTTTCATGTTGAAGTCTGCGTCTTTCTCCAACAGCAATTTTATTATACCGTTTACAGTTTGAATCTGCAGAACTCCCTCTCTTGACTTGTTATTAAGGTGACCGTTAAACCTTTTTCCGCAGTTATCTAGCAGCATGAGAAGTGGAGTGTTTAATGTCTCGCCCTGATAGTTTACATTGAATCTGTCCGACTTCACAAGAACTTCAGCAATTTCTTTAATATTTTTGCAAAACATAGTGTCACAATGAGCATCACAGAATGAGGATGTCAAGTAATGAAAGCTGTCTCCTAGATGCTTCTCTGAATATACACATTGTTCTGTTTTGAGCAATATCTCAACAATTTCCGGTTGGACGTACTGCGCTGCCAGTTCAAGTGCAGTGTGTCCACCTGAGTCTCTCATTAGCTCCAGAGATGTGTTTATTTCTACCCAAGTTATTCGAACAGATACGCATCGACCATCGCGCTTTCTAAATTCGTCTGCTTTTATGTCCCTGGTTTCAACCAAGTACCTAACATTCTCTTGAAGTTTGTACCCCTGTTCTTTGAATTTGTCAAAAATCCTGCAACTGTGCTTTAAAATAACTTTAACAACCTCTGTATGACCCTTTTCGACGGCAACGTGTAATGGAGTCTTTTCACGATCGAACGCTATAAAATCCGAAACTCGGCGATGCAATAACACATCTACGACTTCTGCATGGCCATTCTCAGCTGCAAGGTAAAATGGCGTTTTCTTAGATTGTTTCATGACATCGACGGTAGAATGGTTGTCCAGTAAAATCACAACACTGGAAGTGTGACCATTTTGGGCGGCTAAATGAAGTGGAGTCATATTGTCGTTGTTGCACTCATTAACAGCCGCACCGTAACGTATCAAGGCCTTAGCAATTTCTGTATTGCCCTTTTCAGACGCCAGATGAAGTGGAGTCATATTTAATATGTTACACTCATTAACAGCCGCACCGTAACGTGACAAGACCTCTACAGTTTCTTCATCGCCGTTTTCAGAGGCCAGATGAAGCGGAGTTTGACCACCTGCGTTTTTCAGGTCAACCTTTGAGTTATTACTTAATAAAAGATCGATAACATCTTTATGTCCGACTGCAGACGCATAGTGTAAAGGAGTGTTTTTCTTTGCGTCCACTGCATTGACATCGGATTCGGTTGACTGCATCAGTAAACTTCTAACAACCTCGACACAACCATGTTTCGCTGCAAGGTGAAGGGGACTAGGATCATTCTGTAAGCCTTCCTCCTCCTCGTCCACCTCCTCCTCCTCCACAGTATGCAATGGAGTCTTTTTCTTTATGTCCACTGGATTGACATCAGATTTAGCTGATTGCATCAGCAAACTACTGTCAACCTCGACATGACCACTTGGCTGCAATGTGGAGTCCTGTATGATTTTCTTCTTCTTCTTTACTTTCTCCCCGAACGTCATCTTCCTCTTCCTTTTCACCTTAGTGTCAGCTTTGGTCATTACGTTGCGAATGTCATTCATTTCATTTAGTTCTTTACTATCAGATGTCGAGTGTAATTGTTCGCTAGTTTCGGGTCCACTTGATTCAACACACATAGTTTCAGCATCATATTCAATGAACTGCGCATCAGATTCGCGGTGTATTTCAACCGATAAGCAGGCTTTGTCGACATCAGTTGCGTTCTGGGTTTCTCCAGAATCAGTCGCAGTCTGTGTTGTTGATAATTTGTTCATTATTGCGTGATTTAGTATGCCATTCAGCAAATGCAGGAGATGATCACATAGCCACGTGTTCTTGTTTTTCACTTGCTGCAAAATAGACAACACAATTATGATTTAACAGATGAATGTATAAAAAATTTAAAACCCAAGGCCATAGAGAACTGAATAGGCAAGCTTATGTAGCAATCATTTTTAAGGTTCTATTACTAACCGACCGCAAGTTCGCGTTACTATTTGTAACTTCGAACACAATTGTGAACGTCAACGTATTAAGTTCGGACCTCTGTGCCACATACTCAAAAATCTGGTTTGTATTTCAACTTTCATTAATTCAATTTTTCATTACTTCAAAACAGATTCTGTTGCGCAACAGCTATTCAGATTCTTTGGAAAGACATCGACAGAGGTTAATATCAGATGCAGTGTAAAGTAACCGTTCAGTTATTACCACTTCTGTTAATATTAGTCTTCAGAGGCGTAGTTCGAAGGCTGAGGCAACTTTCGGCTAATTGTAACCAAAAAACAGCAATCCAATAAGCTCACAACTTCTCCACACGAGTTACATGGTGTGACCAACTTTCACTGTTGCATGCACCGGGATTTGAAAGCTGGACCAACAGGTGAATGTCAATCGCTCTCACTCATACAAGTGTAGACAATAACTAAGCATACATACTAATTACGCTGTAAATTATTAATTAGCAACTTCTACAGCGCTGTTGCCTAATACCACAGTTGTAATTGTAATTACAATTTTAGTTAGGAATTTGCATAGCTCCTCTTCAACAGAAACTAATCAGAGGCTAGACTTAACGATGTATTAAGAACAGAACATTCATCCAGTAGTAAAACAAGAAGAGTCTCCGGTAGCAAGCTCGCGCACACACGCAAAGCCCTACCAACACATAACTAACTAAAGTTGAAAGGTGACAGTACAAGGCAAATAGTGATCGTACACGAAAACCAAGCCGTTATCAGGTCAACAGGGCCTATACCTGTCAGTCGACAGAGTAGTAGGGGCAGCCTATAGCGGATAAGCCGGCTTAAACGTTAAGTCACTGAGCTGAGACCAAAATGACATAAGAGGCCGAGCAGAACGAATAGATGATGGGAGAGAATTCCAAAAATTAAGGCGCAGCAATCGAAAAAGCTCTTTCACCAAGAAGATTTATA
Source organism: Norana najaformis (assembly GCA_964023275.1). Classification (NCBI taxonomy): domain Eukaryota; kingdom Metazoa; phylum Annelida; class Clitellata; order Crassiclitellata; family Hormogastridae; genus Norana; species Norana najaformis. The sequence continues at coordinate 10,015,612 of OZ029929.1, forward strand.
GTTCTTGCTACAACAAGAGAAAGGCAATTAGAAGACCTAGTTGAATAGTTATGTCTTGGGAATAAGGATTTTGAGAGAGAGATTTATTGATCATGAAAATAATTAACAATTTCAATCACAGTCTGTCACAAACATGGGTGTTAATGAACTGACCTAAAAAAGAACAAAAAGTTCCGCTACAAAGGTCACCTGTTTATATTCATAGATCACAAATAGGTGACAGCATTATGCTGAGCAAATCAATTAATAATGTATAAATTAAAAGTAATCAATGTAATCAATGTAAACGCAAACAAAGAATTTAACTAAGTGTATCGTGTAGATGAGGTTTTAGACTTGTTTTGAACTGGTATAAAGTAAGTACAGTTGGCAGAGAATTCAAAAATCACGGTCCACAAATTATCATATTAAACTATCTACTAGTAATGCGAACAGGACGTTTAAGATACTGTCGCGACCCTCACAATCTGCCGTCGTGGCCTATAGAGGGCGCGGCACATCAATTCTCGAAATGGAGGTTCATTCTTTTAATTTGAAACTACGAAGAAACTACAGCCTACGCCTAAATAACTATTTCTAGATTATAGCGAAGTTCTCAACGAATCTGGTACAAAGCGTCACAGTCTCTGAATCTGTGTGAGAACAGGTCAATGATGTTACTTCGACGCGTGAGGCCGGACCGATCCCTCTTCAGCGTTCCCTCTTGTTTTTATACAGCTAACCGATCACGATTTTTACAGAGTGGCCCGAGTGACGTTGCCTCCCTGGATCCTTGACAGATTATCATTTAACCCGGTATGAAGCCCCTTCGAGTCCGCCCTGTTTGATTCGTTCTCGTTGCGCGAGATTTGTCATTCTCCCGTTTCCCCAGTCCGTGGTTTCGGGTGGTCGTGGGGAGGAAGAGAGTTAGGGAGTCCTTGCGGAGCGTTGTCGTTTCCCCTGATCGGATTTTGTGTCTTATGTTGGCCGTCCGCTCCAGGGTGCTCTTCGCGAACGGCGTCTTCCTGCAAACTGACGTCGCCGCCACGCGCTCAATCATCTTCCCGCTTCTCCCCACCCCACTCCGGTCTGTTGATGATGCATCACAGGCTGACACGGGCGTGTCCGTAGACTCGACCGTGACAGATACATATGAGATGAGCGCGTATAATGACCATGCACATCCGAGTTCATACAAAAGTAATGGTAGAAGTCCACAGGCAACAGAATATTTTTAAGTTTAAACATAAATAAACCTTTTTGTAACTTGTTAATCGAATCAAAATGATTGATACCAAGTGCTATGATTGGCTACAATTCAAAATTTTATACACTATCAGACCTAATTCAAAAATTTCTTTTCCTGAATGGGAAGCCAGTGCAATGATTCAAATATGGATTATACGGTCGTGCTGGTTGTATTAGTTATGACTCTAGTCAATGAACTCTGAACTCTCTGGAGTTGACTGCGATAGCAATACGAAGCGAGTTACTATAAAGGAGCCGACTAAAAACCAATGCAATGGTTCAAGATATATCTTTTAAGGCACTGAGACATAGCAGATAACTGCGTTTGTATATATCTATATATATTTATATGAAGATTCACAAATACTATTTACATAGTCAGTGAGAGTCACAATAGATTTTAAAACAACAACAATTTGAGAGCAGAATCAGCCAACTCAGTAAGTGAGTCACCTAATTTTGTAGATTTAAACCATTCAAATTTCTTGAGCTGCTGTGGAGAGCCCGACAGCAGAAATTTAGTTTTCGATGGGTTGAGAATGAGTTTATTAGCCGCCATCCAAGGCTGAACTTACTCAAAAACAGTAGATAGCTGCTTTACAGATGAACGAAAAAGCAAATTTTCAAATGAAATGTAAATTTGAGTATCATTTGCTGTGGAGCTTCCCTACCTTTGAACCTTTTGATGGCACAAAGATGCTATATTAATTAGCACAGCTGCTTGAAAAGCGCCATGCTTCAATTTAGATCACAAATTGAGTGCACATAACTGAAGCAAGTGTTCTTTACGTATGACTAATCTAGATACTTGGCTCGTTAATAGATAGTCACAGTTTTAGTTTGAAAGATTCGTATATATTGTCAAATCGTTCTTCAGCAATGTCATCAACAATCACGCATTTCGTAGAACACTTAGCTAACTACCTATGGCCAGCTATTCTATCTATATATACAGTTTATATTACTTCCCTTCCCCGTGCGAAGCTCTTTCTGGAGTCCAGTTTCCTTAGTCCTTGGATACCAGTTTACTATTTTGAAACGGCCGCAGAACTGTGTAGAATTCCTATTGGTTTTCTCAGTGTGTGCGAAGATGACGAAATTCGCAAGCGGTCAGTCCTTCTTCTGGGGGGAAACAACATCAAGGATTGGCGTATAATCCCTTTTTAATCGTTCTTGACAATTAGTCCGCTGTCTAAACGCTCTCGTATGTAGACAGTTCGCCTAAGATTCTCAATGTCCGATTGTCTATACGTACTTAGATCAATCGACTACCGCTACGTTGAAGATTTTACAGTTTCTCTCAACAGCGATGATGATAACTGGATACATCCAATGTTCAGTTACTTCGTTCGATTCGACACTACTTCGATCGCTGAGTCTATGGACTTGTTACTACTGCCACGATGACTCATTAATCACGAGTAACGCAACGTTTAATCCTCTTTAAAGTGCTGAAACTCGATTTCATTTCACGAGAAATGTGTAGCCATTTTTTATCGGTCCTATCTCTACCGTGGCTCAACACAAGACTGCCTTAACTTCACCGTTCTACCGACTAATTCGCCGTCATAGTTCGTCATAGTTCGTCTGCTCCGATCTGACGCAATCTGTATACGTGGCAAACGCTCAGTCACCCGATCTGGTTTCCACGGTGATCAGCTGTTTGAGTTTTAACGGTTTCTTCCAATTTTGCCGATTCATCGTGTGCATCAGTCCAATTGGACAACTGACGTGCTCTGTAGCGCTCAGTCAAACCACCCCAACTATCCAGCTAAACTAACTAACATCTAAATATTTACTTATGCTGGCCGATTTATTAATAATAGAACTCTACCTACTGTATAGCTGGCCGATTAACCTTAATCTAAACCTTAATCAGCTACTCTAGTAAGACTATACACTAAATTCAACAATAGCAAGTAAGCAAATCTAACACAGTGTAACTCTAACCAAATGCGCAATTAATGGGGTTCGCTACATTTGCATAGAAATGATATCTCAGCGAATGATTACCAAGCACCGTACCTAATAGTGTGATGTGCAAGAAAACGAAAAAGGACCAAGCACCGAGCCCTGCGGGACGTGTTTTTCCAATTTCCACTCTAGTACGAGGATGCCCAGTATAAAGATGTCAGTGGTTAGGGTTAGGGTTAGTGTTAGGGATAGCGTTAAGGTTAGTGTTAGTGTTAGGGTTAGTCTTAGGGTTAGGATAGATACAGTAGTGTAGTGAAAATTTAGAAAACAATGAGGAATTTTGGTTTTTGCATATTGTAGATCGTATTATGGTGGATAATTTAGCTTATGTGTTTGTGTATTTAATTTGTACGGAACACAGGGGAACAGTTAGGCGAGGCCATCATTAACGCGAGGCGGATAGGACGCCCGTGATTGACAGGTGGAGGTAAACGAGAGAAAAAGAAAGAAAGTGAGGGGGAGAGAGGCGGAACAGAGGGACGCTGATCGGATGGCTAAAGGGAGAAGTTGGATGATTGACAGAGGAAGGGAAAAGTTAAGCAAGGGTGTCAAGCGAAGAAGGCATTTGCAAAACAACGGTCAAAGAAGCGTTAGGTCTGGAGAGCAGAAATAAATTAATATCGCATCTCTTAAACAGCCACGCTAGATTAACAGACCGATGCAAATCAAAAGACTCCGATTTTGCTGAATTTACTGCAAATACGGTGTACATACTTGTAATATACGTGTGAAAGAAAAAAATCGGTTTTACGTCTATGTACGGTCGGACAGATCCACTGACGAACCCGCGTGCTGCTAAAGGCCTAAACTTCCACGAAGATTAAGCCACATCAATAGCACCGCTCGCCACCATATCCTGAAAGGAGATTCGTGTTCGCCGGCGACCCTTGAAGGGGCAGGACTTACAAGCAATCCCTTCTTTCAGTACAAGTAGGAATGGGAAATACGACCCTCAACCCTATTCCTAATTCTCACGTTTGCCAATGACATCCTTCTACAAGCGTGGGAAAAGGAAAGACGCCTGCGGGACACCACTTGTTAACGCAGTCCTGGACGAATAATTGCCACTTAAATATACTGAGAGCATGTTTAGAGAGACCGAATGTAGCAAATCCATTTATGGCAGGACCAGAAATCCCAAACCAATGCTGGAGGTGATGCAAAACAAGATCAAGATCAACATTATAAAAGGCAGCAAACAATTAAGAAAGAACAAACGTTGTAGCTGTGCCTTTGTCCAGTGAGTGCATGTTGTCATTATGAAAGGCAAGAAGGGCAGCTTCTGTTGAATGAAACTTACGGTATGCAGACTGAAATCGAGAGATTAGTGAGTTGAAAGACAAAGGAGTATGCACACGATTAACAACTACCCGTTCAAGAATTTTAGAAATAAAAGTTCAAAGTTGAGATAAGCTTTAAACTTAAGCATATGTTCTTAAGTATAAGCCTTTGATTGAGCGTAAAAACATTCAGCTGTACATCTACGTTGGTCTGAACATCAAAAACATTCTTCCGTTACTTTCAAAACCATTCAAACGGTCTGTTGCAGTCTTTCTCCAGCAACGCCTTGAACTTTAATTGGTATCGAATAAATCTCACTGTCGCTTATCTCTGAGATTTGATCCCCAATTAAGTTTCTTTTATTCAAATTACATATATAAACAGCAGATATTGTAATCCTGGCCTAGTTAGCTATATCGGTAAATGCTTGCGCCAAGGAGCCTCTATGCGTGAGGATCCCCGGTTCGCGTCCCGATCGTGGCGTATTTCAGAGATATAAATCTCAGGGCACGGACCATGCACGGGGACCTTAAATGGCGTGGCGCCCTTCAAACGGGCAGCAAGGATTCTACAGACTTGGCGCGCGGATCCGCCAACAACTCGCTAATCTGAGCAGGTAGCTGACCAATATACCCGATCGCCGACGTGGTGTTACCGTTTGTCCTACGCCACGCCTTTCTCTGTTGTGGTTTTGCAGTCGCCGTAATCGTAATCGTAAACTCGAGATTTCTACGGCTCCCAACGAAAGCTAAGTCGCGGGAGCCAGATTATTCACAGGCGCTCAGTCAAGACAAAATCCATAGGCAAGAAGGATTCGGTTCCAGTCCAAGATCCAAGAGTCAGGCAGGCAGGCAGGCAGGCAGGCAGGCAGGCAGGCAGGCAGGCAGGCAGGCAGGCAGGCAGGCAGGCAGGCAGGCAGGCAGGCAGGCAGGCAGGCAGGCAGGCAGACAGGCAGGCAGGCAGGCAGGCAGGCAGGCAGGCAGGCAGGCAGGCAGGCAGGCAGGCAGGCAGGCAGGCAGGCAGATGTCTACGGTGGGTGGTGTTCGGAATTGGTAGCCGTAGCATTGAGGCCTATATCCTATACCACGCCTTTTCCCCAATGCAAATCTTGAATCGCTGCAACAGCTCCCCTACTGCTTTTGTAAATACTCTGCTTGCATGTTTTTTGGCACTGATTAGCTCCATGTACGCATTTGCACCCTACATGGCTTGCAAAACAACACTCTGCCAGGACTCGCAACCCACACACGCGGCAGGGGTGTGGTAGTCTAACCCCCTCTTCCTCTGCATTATGAACTTTTAAACTGTAACAATTTTTTGTTGGGCTTTCAGAGCGATTTTACATTGTTGCATGACCTTGTATTATATTTTTGTGTATCCATTGTTGTTATAAAATGTGGGCGCTTGTCTTGCGATAACCAAAAGAATACTTATTTGATAAGATGGCGCCAACAATACTCGGCCGAGCAGTTTCTGCCTCATGTAAACCTTTGGCACGATGTAAGTCATGCATTTTGGTTTGTTCGGGGCAATATATTGCTTTGTCATCTGTGGTGGTCTGTTTATTCCACGAAAGATAAGCATATACCTCAGACATCAGGCTATCTTAATCAGGGTATTCGCGAGTAATCGTAATCGTAATCGTAATCCCAAGATTTCTACAGCGCCCAACGAAAGCCGCGCCGCGGGGACCAGCTTATTCACAGGCGCTCAGTCAAAACAAAATCGATAGGCAAAAGGGTTCGGTTCCGGGTCAAGATCCAAGAGTCAGGCAGAGAGACAGCGTGGCAGCTACGGTGGGTGATTTTTGGGGCTGGAGAGCAGAGGCAGATAAGATAAAGAAGGGGTGTCAGGATAGGATCTGTGGAAGAGGAATGTTTTCAGTTTTGAGTGAAAGGCTGAAGCAGAAATTGCAAGAGGTGGAGCATCGGTAAGTTTGTATGATGGGTCCGAAAACTGTCGCAGTTCTGGGGGGAGTTTATTCCAGAGTGGTGGGGCAGCTATGGCTATGCAGCGATTACCAAATTTTAAGGATGAGGTGACTGGAGGGCGAAGAAGTGTTAGGGCAGAAGAAGAGCGGGTTGAGCGAAGCGGTTGTATTGTAAATAACTGACAATGGTAAATTCCGCTCTTGGAGCTATCGGTGTGCCATACTGCCCTGCAATATATTTTGTAAGGGTATTTATAACGGGAGAGTGTTTTGCGTCTCTCTCGTCGATGCGCAAATAAGTGTATTTTTGTGAGTGCGCCGAAAATGGGGCAGTAGGAGGAGTGGGTCCTGTAGCCTGCATGCGACGCTGTGGTAAACCCAGCTGAATTCAATCCGCCGGCTGCTGGCCCGAGCTTTGAGCCCCTCACGTGGTCTGTGCATGCACAGAATGTCACCCAACTAAGGCTAGGCATGAGGCGGGGACGCAGTTTCTAAAGCCAAAATGTGGCAGGCGAGATCGTAATCGTAATCCCGAGATTTCTACAGCGCCCAACGAAAGCTAAGACGCAGGAACCAGCTTATTCATAGGCGCAGAAGCCAACGACTCAGTAGCAGAGGGATTCTTGCTGAGGTTTTTGCTGGAAGAATGTTGCTTTCTCTTTCTCTTTAATATATTAGCACACTCTGGGTCAGTGTATTTTTCAGCACTGTTTTATTTTTACTGCTTAACTCCAATTCTACAGCGATGGATAGAACTTTCATCTTTTAATGCTCTCTTATGGCATGGTTTTCAACTTTTCAGACTCGTTCTCACTACCTTTCAGTTTCATTTTCTGTGTTGAAATTGTTTAAAGTTTGTCTACTATATTTAAATCAATAGAAGTTTAAATTTATTAGCAAGGAAGCCATACCTACGCTAGACTTTCAATTCACCAAATAGATGACCAAAGGAAGGTAAAACGACATACTAGATGAAACTTCCAAGGGCGGTGGAACCTCTGAATTTACATAAAATTGCATCTGTTTTATTGTTTTATATATTAGATTTATTTGACATCTTCCAGTGTTCAAAAATGAAACTTGAAGTTTTAGGATTAAAGTGTGGACATCTTAATTCATATCTGCAAAGGAACACACCTTGTGAAAATCAAACCTAAAATTCCCCATGCCACACAGTCATTTTATTGTCGCTCCGGCACTACTTAATTATTTCTATATTTGATAGCATAATGACTAAATATCAATTGTGTGTGAAGAATTATTCTCCAGATGCTCGTATAGTGAGCTTCGTAGATGGGGATTTAGTCTCCGTACTACACGGAAAGCAACCATCCAACATGGTAAATACTTATCATTGCATAAAACGACTAATAAATAAATGAAGTTCTAACCTGCTGATTTTTGGCGGAGCTCTAGCCTTCAGATACAGAGTGCACATCTGAACCTTTCCTTTTGAGACAGTCACTCTGCGACTGCCTTTTATCCGCAACTCACCATGCGAACCATTATTGTTGCTGGAGGCGCGAATTTCACAAGATCACAGAGGCCACAATAGAGTAAAGACGTATAACGAATGTTGAATAAATGTTTGCACACAATTCTACAGAAAACGAAGAGGTATCAGATAATCACAGAACTGTAGAACTCCTTAAAAACGGAGATTATTCACATAAATGCTGCTGACTTCAGAACTGCAGCCAGCATTGCCACATCCATTGTCCATGCAAAACTAGACTACTGCAATTCATTTTTCCTCAGTATAGAGACCACTCAAATAAATCGCCTTCAAGCCATCCAGAATGCTCTTGCTCGTGCTGTCACCAAAACTCCCCAACACCATCACATAACTCATTATCTCAGATCACTTCACTATCTTAAAATACATGAACGAATAGAGTACAAAGTCTTATCCCTTTCCTGTAACACACTTCTATCCTCCCAACACTCCTAGCTTCGTCAGTTATTTACAATCCAACCACTCCGTTCAACACGCTACTCGTGTGTTCTATCAGTTCATCGCCTTCCAATCACCTCATCCTTAAATTTTTAAATCGCTTCATAGCCACAGCTGTCCCGCCCCTCTGGAATAAACTCCCGCCAGAATTACGACAATTATATGACCCATCACGTGAACTGACCAACACTTCCCCGACTTTAATTTCTACGTAGGCCTTTCATTTAAAACTGAAAACATTTCTTCCCCAAATATCTTATCCTGATTCTTCCTCTTCCCCTTTTCTCTATTCTCGCTTCAACTTCAAGCACCACCCACCATCTCCGTCCGACTATCTGATTCCTGGATCTTGACTTAAAAGCGAACCCTTTCGCCTATCGATTTTGTTTTGAATGAGCGCCTGTGAATAACCTGGTTTCCGCGACTTGGCTTTCGTTGGGCGCTATAGAATTTTCGATATTACGATTACGATTATGATTATCCACAACTCACCGTGCAAACCTGTGTTCAAGAGAGGCGCGAATTTTACAAAAGTTCAGTGGCCACAACCACTGACAGCTAGAGTGTGATTGTTTTTTTCGACAATCGTTTCATACGGATAAGTAGGACGCGAATATAAAAGATTAATGTGAAAACGGATATAAGAACTGTTTGAGATTTTTATGATCAGGTAACCACGGAAAAATCAGTGCGCTGGGAATTTCCCGCAGGACTGCCTCCGTTATTATATATTTATCTCCTCCACCTCTTTCTCCGTTAAAACATCACATGCCTCTTACCAATCATTCCCATTCACTTGCAAAGTGCCACAAACTCCGTTTTTGGACCTCTTCCGTTTTTTCCTTCATTTTACCTCTCAACTGTTTCACCGACGCTGATCATCTTCTTCGTGTAGTTACAAAAATATCCTCCTGGATGGATGACATCGTGGCTTATTTCAGATATTTGAATTTCGGGCTTGTACGGTCAGTACACGGGGACCCTAAGTGGAGTGGAGTCCATTCAAACGGGCAGCGCTGCTGAAGGATCTCACTCGATCACTTCTTCGCAAAATGAGCAATGTCGAGGCCACACCCTCGCTATATAAAACCTGTAGCTTACATTGACATTTATCTAATCTCCTGTGCCTGAACTCATCTAAATTGAATTATTGATACCTATACTGTTTCGTCAGTTATTCACAATTCAACCACTCCTCGCAACCCATTCCCCTTCCCTCTATAGCTTCTTCGCCTTCCCATTACCTCAATCTTGAAATCTGGAATCGCTCCATATATCCATGGCTGCCCCACCCCTCTGGAATAAACTCCCCAGAATTACGACAATTGTATGACCCATCACACAATATCAGCAACACTTCTCCCCATCCAATCTCTGCGCAGGTCTTTCACTCAAAACTGAAAACTCCCTTCTTCCACAATTCCTATCCTGATTCCACCTCTTTCCAAAACACTTCTATTCCACAGATCCTATCCTGATTTCTTTTCTTCTATTATCTATCCTGCACATCCAATTTCAAACTCCATCTCCATAATTGCCTGCTTGCCTGACTCTTGTATCCTAACCAGAATCCGAAACTTTCCTGCCTATCGATTTTGTTTTGATCGAATATCTGTTTATAATCTGGTTCCCGCGACTTGGTTTTCGTTTGGGCGCTGTAAAAATCTCGAGATTACGATTACGATTTTGATTATCCGCAACTCACCGTGCGAACCAGTGTTTCTAGAGGCGAGAATTTTACAAAAGTGCAGTAGCCACAACCACTGATCCCTAGAAGTTAGCAGTATTTCAACAATCCTTTCATTCCGATAAGGACGACGCGAATATAAAAGATTAAAGTAAAAGTGAATATAAGATCTGTTTGAAATTTTTTCTGATTAGATAAACACGGAAAACCAACGTGCTGGGGAATTTCCCGCAAGACTGCCTCCGTTATTATATATTTATCTCCTCCACCTCTTTCTCCGTTAAAACATCACATGCCTCTTACCAATCATTCCCATTCACTTGCAAAGTGCCACAAACTCCGTTTTTGGACCTCTTCCGTTTTTTCCTTCATTTTACCTCTCAACTGTTTCACCGACGCTGATCATCTTCTTCGTGTAGTTACAAAAATATCCTCCTGGATGGATGACATCGTGGCTTATTTCAGATATTTGAATTTCGAGCTTGTACGGTCAGTACACGGGGACCCTAAGTGGAGTGGAGTCCATTCAAACGGGCAGCGTTGCTGAAGGATCTCACTCGATCATTTCTTCGCAAAATGAGCAATGTCGAGGCCACACCCTCGCTATTTAAGACCTGTAGCTTACATTGACATTTATCTAATCTCCTGTGCCTGAACTCATCTAAATTGAATTATTGATACCTATACTGTTTCGTCAGTTATTCACAATTCAACCACTCCTCGCAACCCATTCCCCTTCCCTCTATAGCTTCTTCGCCTTCCCATTACCTCAATCTTGAAATCTGGAATCGCTCCATATATCCATGGCTGCCCCACCCCTCTGGAATAAACTCCCCAGAATTACGACAATTGTATGACCCATCACACAATATCAGCAATACTTCTCCCCATCCAATCTCTGCGCAGGTCTTTCATTCAAAACTGAAAACTCCCTTCTTCCACAATTCCTATCCTGATTTCACCTCTTTCCAAAACACTTCTATTCCGCAGATCCTATCCTGATTTCTTTTCTTCTATTATCTATCCTGCAGATCCAATTTCAAACTCCATCTCCATAACTGCCTGCTTGCCTGACTCTTGTATCCTAACCAGAATCTGAAACTTTCCTGCCTATCGATTTTGTTTTGATCGAATACCTGTGTATAATCTGGTTCCCGCGACTTGGTTTTAGTTAGGAGCTGTAGAAATCTCGAGATTACGATTACGATTTTGATTATCCGCAACTCACCGTGCGAACCAGTGTTTCTAGAGGCGAGAATTTCACAAGAGTGAACTGGCCACAATCACTGACCGCTAGAAGTTAGTAGTATTTCAACAATCGTTTCATACGGATAAAGACGATGTGAATTAAAAAGATTATTGTAAAAACGGATATAAGATCTGTTTGGAATTTTTTATGATTACATGTCGATAACCACGGAAAACAAATGAGCTGGGAATTTCCCGCAGGACTGCCTCCGTTATTATATATCTATATATTCCCGCTCTTTCTCCGTTAAAACATCACATGCCTCTTACCAATCATTCCCTTTCACTTGCGAAGTGCCACAAACTCCGATTTTGGACCTCCTGTTTTTTCCTTCTTTTTACCTCCCAACTGTTTCACCAACGCTGTAGATCATCTTCTTCGGGTAGTTACCCAAATCTCCTCCTGGATGACATCGTGGCTTATTTCATATATTTGGATCTCGGGTTAGTACGGCTCGTACACGGGGACTCTAATTGGGTGTCGCCCATTCAAATGGGCAGAGCTAGTGAATGATCTCACTCGACCAATTCATTGCAAAATGAGCAGGGTCGAGGCCACACGCTCGATATATATAAAACCTGTAGCTCACATTGACATTTATCTAATTTCCTGTGCCTGAACCCATCTAAAGCTGGATTTTTATTTATAGGCCATCGTCATCTTTTAACAATACAACCACTCCGTTCAACCCATTCCTCTTCCGCTCTATAGCTTCTTCGCCCCTCCGTCACCTCAACTGAATAGCGCCATATATCCATGGCTGCCACACTCCTCTGGAATAAACTCCGCCAGAATTACGACAATTATATGACTCATTACACAAACTGAAAAATACTTCTCTCCTTGTAATTTCTGCGCAGGTCTTTCACTCAAAACTGAAAACTCTCCTCCTCCACATTTCCTATCCTGATTCCACTCCTTCCAAAAACACCTCTATTCCGCAGATCCTATCCTGATTTCTCTTCTTCCTCTATCTATCCTGCAGATCCAATTTCAAACACCATCTCCATAACTGCCTGCTTGCCTGACTCCTTTATCTTGACCAGAAACCGAACCCTTCCTGCCTATCGATTTTGTTTTGACTGAGTTCCTTTGTATAAGCTGGTTCCCGCGACTTAGCTTTTGTTGGGCCCTGTAGAAATCTTGAATTTACGATTACTATGAATATCAAATCGATTTTTTCATATATAGATTTCGAAAAAAATCTTTTACTGCAAATCTTGACAGCTAGAGCCACTTCCGTGAGAATTCAGAAGTGCAGTGAATACCGAAGAGGCGTTTATCACAAATGTCAGACAGTTTTCCAGTCTTGTTGTGCACGATCTCTGTGTAATTCGTTGACCATGAAACTCTACTTTATGTATAAAAAAACTAGATTTCTCACAGTTTTTGCACGAGATGACAAAAAAAGAAGCGCGAGGCAAAAACCAAGAACCCAGATGAGTATAAGAAATTACGTAGTGAAGTGCAAAGGATGCTACGAATAGACAAGCAGGCAGAGATGGAGACATTATGCAGCGAGCTGGAGGAGAATGCGGCGAAAGGTAATAATAGGTCAGTTTTCCAAACAGTGAAGAAACTCACCAAGCCGTTCCTACCTCGTACAACAGCCATCAAAGATAGTGCTGGCAAGAAACTCGTCGAACCAGAGAGGGTGAATGAAAGATGGAAAGAATATTGCGAGGAATTGTACAATGACTGAAATGTTAACGTAGTGATTAACATCCCAGAAATGGAGCCTCCTCCACTGAAAGAAGAAATCCGACGGGCCCTACTAAAATTAGCTACACTTAAGGCACCTGGTCCTGATGACATAGCTGCCGAACTGTTAAGGTTTGGTGGGGAAATGACAGTGGCCAAGCTGCATGAGATCTGTGTGGAGGTGTGGAAGACAGGGGACTGGCCAGAGGAATGGACACCATCGATTTTCATTCCTCTCCCTAAAAAAGGGGACTTGCTCCGTTGAGAGAATTACAGAACTATTGCCTTAGTCTCGCACGCTAGCAAAATTCTACAGAGAGTTATTCTAGAGAGGATACAAACTAAGCTTGAAGACGAGATTGCTCAAGAGCAGGCGGGGTTTAGACCAAGAAGAGGCACAAGGCATCAGATTACAAACCTCAGGATCATATTGGAGAAATCTAGAGAAAGACAACAACCACTGTACCTATGCTTCATTGACTTTACAAAGGCCTTTGACATGGTACAACATGATCAGCTATGGCTAACCATGCTTGAAATGGGTTTTTCACCACAACTAGTTCAACTGTTAAGAAACCTCTACAGACAACAACGCGCTGCAGTCAGGACAGATCATCTCGTGTCTGCATGGTTCAGTGTCAAAAAAGGAGTCCGGCAGGGATGTAAACTTTCCCCCTGCCTGTTCAACATATTGGCAGAACAGGTGATGAGGAAGGCACTACAGGGATATAATGGAGGTTTCAGAATTGGTGGCAAGATCATCAGCAATCTCAGGTACGCAGATGACATCGTCTTATTGGCCACATCACCAGAACAACTGCAGGAGTTAGTAAACCGTGTTGAGAATGCTGCAAATGAGTATCATATGCTGATATATGCGAAAAAGACGAAAGTGATGACAAATACAGGCGAAGCACTTGAGGTCAACGTGGTTGATGGAAGACTGGAGAAGGTGGACTACTTCATGTACTTGGGGAGCAGAGTAGCAGTGGATGCGGACTGTACGGTTGAGGTGAAATCGAGACTAGCCATGGAAATGGCAGTCATGGTTAAGCTCACAAAGATGTGGAAAAACAAGTCAGTTGGCATCAAGACCAAATTACGCCTGATGAGGGCCTTGGCATGGCCGGTGGCAACATATGGGTGTGAGGCCTGAACATTAAAGAAGGAAGAGGAGAGACGCATTCAGGCTTTTGAAAACAAGTGCATCAGAAAGTTACTGCGGATTGCTTGGACAAAGAAGATGACCAATGAAAAGGTGTACCAACTGGCCGGGGTGCAAAACGAGCTGCTGGGTCACATTAAGGCCCGCAAGTAGCATTATTTCGGGCACGTGATGAGACATCCTCAAAACACCATCGAGAGTAGTGTTATGATCGGTCTTGTTGAGGGAAACTGAGGCCGCGGAAGGCCAAAGATAAGTTGGATTGACAACATCTCGGCTTGGACTGGCTTATCGGAAACCAGGTTGTTGGATGCTGCGCGCAATCGATGGCTTTGGTCGAAGATGGCCCTATCATGTAGTCAACCGTCGCGATGCGACGATGACGAATTGACATGACATGACATGCTCCTTCTCCGTTAAAACATCGCAAGCCTCTTCCCAATCATTCCCTTTCACTTACAGAGTTCCGCAAAACTCCGTTTTTGGACTTCTTATGTATATCCATCTCTTTCCCTCCCAAAGGTTTCACCGACCCTGAAGATCATCTTCTTCGTCTAGCTACACAAATCATACGGTCGCTATATAAAACCATGTACATTCACATCTAAAACAGTTTTTCAATTTTGTTGTGAACGGCCTCTATCCGTTCGTTGACCATGGAACACACCAGTTGTATATTTTATGTAAAAGTAAATTAGCGTTCACACAGTTTTTGCCGACCCAGGATGCACATGATACTGCATTTTATACCAGGACTTTTTCGTGCATTTACGTTTCATAATAAGAACACTGTGTTGATGGCGAGTCGATGTGGAGCAGCTCACAGTTAGGGGAGTTTCTCTGCTGTTAAAGATTGAATACAAACACAATAACGAGGAAGGCACTGATGGGTATGACGAGGATTTCCAAGTCTTATATTACGGGATGGAAACCTTCTGGGCAATTCCCATCATAGGCTCATGGCCTGAATAACAACATTATAATAATTTCTTGTTAGGATAATAGATATTAACATAACACGACCCATGGAATTCTGTAATATGCAGCTTGAATGAGAAGAATTTGGGTGCCAATTCTTCCTCTTCCCCTTATCTCTCTTCTCGCTTCAATTTCAAGCACCATCCACCGTACCGTTCGACTGCCTGCCTGCCTGCCTGCCTGCCTGCCTGCCTGCCTGCCTGCCTGCCTGCCTGCCTGCCTGCCTACCTGCCTGCCTGCCTGCCTGCCTGCCTGCCTGCCTGCCTGCCTGACTGCCTGCCTGCCTGCCTGCAAGATCTTGACGTGGAACCGAACCCCTTTGCCTATCGATTTTGTTTGTATGAGTGCCTGTGGATAAGCTGTTTCCCGCGACTTAGCTCTCGTTGGGCGCTGTAGAAATCTCGAGATTACGATTACGATACGCAAGAAATTTACCTGATGATAGCTCGTAACTTTAGTAGTCGAACGCGCCTATTTTCGACTTCCTCACATGATCCGAATGTATAACTCATGAATGAATTATGGTGAATTTTTGTAGCGCAGTTACTCAGAAAATCAAATCTATATGATTTATATGTAAAACTCATCTGTGGCCGGATGTTGCTAACGTTCGAAAGAAATAATGGGTCTGCAACCAGCAACGTAACCCAGTAAGCTGAATTCTAACCTCAAGGCTTCAACTTTACACAGTTGAGTTAATCTTCACAAACGACGGCAGGGAGGTCTGTTGTGTTCTACATTCATTAGGGGCAATGGTATTGTATCTGACAAGACCATGAAACTTACGATTAAGATATCCTGGAACAAAGATGCAATTGATAAAACTGTGAAGATTAACTTGACTATGTTGAGTTGAAGAAAATTGACAATTTTTTGTGTCTTTGATCATTTTTATTTTTACCTAACTTTTCCGAAGCTGTGATAACAAACTGACTTTTAAAAATTTACTAACTCCAGTGGGCCCTAATAAAAATACAGGATTAAGATTTTATTAAATATATTACGCTAGTTTTGATAGCTAAATTAAATTTTAAAGCAGGACTTTACTAGAATTTTTCTGAAACAATTAATTGTGTTTAACTAATAAACCGAACCCTTCTTACCTATCGATTTTGTTTTGACTGAGCGCCTGTGAATAAGCTGGTTCCCGCGACTTAGCTTTCGTTGGGCGCTGTAGAAATCTCGAGTATACGATGACGATTACCATTTAAATTTAAAAGTAACACTTCTAAGTATTTGTATACTAGTTTTCAGTAAAGATAAATAGCACAATTATCTGGCTGAAAACTACCTCCCCATATAGGATTAGACAGTGCGTTTTTCTTTCCCTGGCGCTTTTACTCTAAATTTGGGGCATCTCTCACCACAGTCCAGTAGTAGTCTGCTAACATAACAGAACTCGATTTTACTGATACCTGCTTTACATAGCCGAGGTGTTCTGGTGAAAACGTTCACCATGTGCATCGGTGACGTTTAAACCCACAAACAGTGAAAGTACTTCTGGTTGATGCCGGTTAAAGCAGGTTAGCACTTTAGCAGAATTACGACAATTATTTGATTCATCATACGAACTCACAAGCATTTGACCCTTTGAATTTCTGCGCTGGTCTTTCACTCAAAGCTGAACACATTTCTTTTCCAAAAATCTTATCCTGATTCTTCCTCTTCCCCATATGTCTCTTCTCGCTTCAATTTTAAGCACCATCCACCGTAACCGATCGACTGTCCGACTCCTAGATGTGGACCTGGAGCCGAACCCTTTTGCCTATCGATATTGTCTTGACTGAGGGCCTGTGAATATCCTGGTTCCCGCGACTTGGCTTTCGTTGGGCGCTGTAGAAACCTCGAGATCACGATTACAATTATTATTATCAGAAACTCACCGTGCGAACCAGTGTTGCTAGGGGCGCGAACTTTACAAGAATGCAGAGGCTACAACCATTGACCGCTAGAAGTTAGCAGTATTTCAGCAATCCTTAGGGACGACGCGAATATATAAGTTTAATGCGAAAACGGATGTAAGATATGTGTGCGATATTTTATGATTAGATAAGCACGGAAAACCAATGCGCTGGAAATTTCCCGTAGTACTGGCTCCATTATTATATATTTACCTTGACCAGGAACCGAAGCCTTCCTGCCTATAGACTTTCTTTTGACTGAGTGCCTGTGTATAAGCTGGTTCCAGCGACTTAGCTTTCGTTGGGGCTGTAGAAATCTCGAGTTTACGATTACTATAAATTTTCATATCGATTTAATCACATAAAAATTTCGAAAGCAACCTTTTACTCTAAATCTTGACAGCCTCTAGAGAGTCACTTTCTTCAGAATTCAGAACTCCGTGACTATCACGGTCTTCATGTAATTCGTTGACCAACCACGGAATTCACTAGTTACCTACTTTGTGTAAAAATGAAATAAAATTTACATGGTTTTTGCGCGAACCATTAAGAACATGATACTGCTTTTTACACCGCACTCCTCAGTTCATTTCTCTTTCATAATACGACGATTGATTTTAGACGGTGTTCATGCCGAGTCTAAGTGGAGCAGTTGACAGTTAGGCGAGTTTCTGTTCTCTGAAAGATTGAATCTAAACACAATAACTATGAAGAGAGGGTGGCAATGATGGTTATGAAGAAATAAGAAAGTGCTGCACTTATATCATATAACATCTCAGATGTTATAGTAGAACCTCCAGCTCTCTCAGATAGTGGACTTCTTCTATACAAGGTTCCTTTTCTATGTACCCAGCCAACATACGCGCTTCGGCTTGTACGTGGTTGGAACAACTTGGACCGTGAGGCGTTCCGTGCTGGTCTGAACAATAGTCCTCTCTGCGGAAACCTCTCCTCCCTCGCTGGTCGCTCGTCTGAAGAGCTCCTGCCGCATTTTACGTCGTGATGTCAGGCGGCCTGAGCGAAGATATCGACTGGATCCACCATCTTCGCTTAATACACCGGGAGTTCCGCGCCAAAGAAACGGAATACTGGGAGTCGTTGATAGAGCGGGAGAGGAGCAATCCGCGTCGGTTCTGGTCTTCGCTCTCCAGTGTCCTCGGCCGTTCTACCACTTCTAACTCTCCGGCCCAGCCTCCGTTCACAGCGAACGACTACCTCGACTACATGCGCGGGAAGATCGACTCGATCCTCCAATCTACTGATGGTTCTCCTCCTCCTTCCTTTCCTCCTACGTCATCTAGGCTTTCATGTTGGAAGCCTTTGCCTTTGGACGTCCTTCGTCGGCTCCTGCTGGAGTCACCTGCTAAGTCCTGTGAACTGGACTTATTACCACCATTTTTAATCAAGGATTTTATAGTTGACTTAGTTCCATTCTTACACTTGCTATGTAATACCTCCCTGGGTGAGGGTTCACTCCCGGCTTCTCATAAGCGTGCTGTAGTCTTTCCCAATCTTAAGCGCCAGGGTCTTGACCCCAATGATATGTCTAACTACCGACCTATCTCTAACCTTTCATTCATCTCTAAGCTTCTTGAAAGATGTTTGTCCGTCCAACTGGTTGACTACCTTGACTCTAACTCCCTCATGCCTCCTCTTCAATCCGGATTTAGGAAGTTCCATTCTACTGAATCACATTACACGTCTCCTGGCCGACATCTTTGGAGCTTTTGACCGTGGACAGGTTACTCTCCTTGCCCTCTATGATGTTAATGCTGTCTTTGACACCGTGGATCACTCTATCCTTTTGGAGAGTCTAGAAAAATCTTTTGGCATTACTGATACTGCCCTTCTTTGGTTTCAGTCATTCCTCTCAGACCGATTTCATTCTGTTATCTTTGGGTCTACACGTTTCGCCTGGTCCCTTATACCTTTTGGTCTTCCTCAGGGTTCTGTTCTGGCCACTCTGCTTTAAATTCTGTACACTGCCGACCTGGCACGGGTTCTCCTTCCCATGGATGTTGCCGTCCATCAGTATGCAGACGACACTCAGGCCTTCGCTCATGGCCCAGCGGAAGAGGCTTCCTCTCTGGTTGAGAGGATTCTTGACGCAACATCTACCCTTGGTCTCTGGATGTCCTCTAATCGCCTCTGACTGAACTCTGCTAAGACCCAGTTCATCTGGCTTGGTGGTCGTGCTCAGCATTCTAAGATTGATTCATCATCCTTACGCCAGAGGTTTCCGGACATTCTGTTCTGTTCCAGTGTCCGTGATCTTGGGGTTGTTCTTGACCAGGAACTCTCCTTGACCGACCATATTAACAGTGTCTCCCGCTCATGCTTTTACCATCTTCGTCAGCTTCGTACTATCCGCCGCTCCCTCTCCTTTCATGCCGTTACTACTCTAATTCATGCCCTTATCTGCACCAGAGTGGACTTTGGTAACGCTATCTTTGCTGGACTCTCACTTGCCAATATTTCCAAGCTTCAGTCTGTTCTCAATGCTGCTGCCCGTCTTATTGGAGGCGTCCCCAGGTATGGCCACATAACTTCCTTTATGCGGGACATTTTGCACTGGCTTCCCAATCAGCAGCGTATCCAGTTCAAGATCTTAACGCTTATGCGTGATTGTCTCGTTGGCTCTGCTCCATCTTATCTTAGGGACTTCTGCATTCCGGTCTCCTTGGTTCCAGGCCGTAACACTTTCCGGTCGTCCTCCCTTGGACTCCTGACTGTCCCTCGTATGCGCACTGCTACAGCGCAGTCTAGAAGCTTTGCCTATGTTGGATCTAATAGCTGGAATCGCCTTTCCCGGCTTGAATTCCTCAGTTTGTCCCTTCCGCAGTTTCGCAAGCGCCTGAAATCTGTATTATTTGAGAGTGGTCTCGCTGGCTCGGATCGGGAGCGCCTCTGATGAGTCTATTCTTGAAGTGGCGCTTTATAAATGTCAGATTACAATTACAATTGTAATTACAATAGGGATATCCTAGGCTGATATGACAGGATGGTAGGGCTGCCAACCGTCCCGGATTCGACTGAACAGCCCCGAAATCGGCCTTGTGTCCGGATTGATCCCAAATTGTCCCGGAATTTGTTGTGAATATCCACTTCACCAAATGTTGTTCTTCTTTTTGCACACTGAACTCGGACAGCCGGCCGTAAATAAGTTTTACAGAGTGACCAAAGGATAGAGGGTAGTTAGGTTAGTTGACCCAATAAATGACATCTGCAAATTGCGTGCATCATGCATGTATATACGAACTTCGCTCGTGCTAGGCCCTGAAGCCTGGAAGGCAACTGGAATTTAATAAACGTTTTGCCCTTGAAGTTGATTCAAATTTTGTATATATGCCAATTGTTACTTGATGATTTGAGTCAAATCATTTGTCTAAGTTTTAACAACTATTTGCAATAGATCCTGCATTAGGCTGACGCAACATCCGTTACATACAGTGATGTGGAGAGGGTAAATTGGTACTGGCATATCGAATGACTATGCGGGCGTCCCGGATTGGCAGAATCAAGAACTGGCAGCCCTAAATGTATCACACCATTTCTTCGACTAACACCGAGTTTAGTCTTGACTTCCCAACGCCTGAATCTTTTGTGGAACTCTTTGACAGAGAAGAACTACTGAAAAAGCTAGCTACTCCTCTTTCAAACTATTGACGGTGCCACGTGATGCACCTGCTCTCTAAATTCCCTCTACTCTCAGAAGGAAAATGATCCAACAGATAACAATAAGAAGGGAGAGAATTTGAATCAAGAAGAAGAAGCGGAGGAGGAAGAAGAGATGGAAGAACAGGAGAAAGAAAAACAGGAAAAATAAGAATCGGACGATTAAGAAATTTGAGGTATCTCTCGAATAGACGATGATAGTGATGAAGCAGTTGATTTAAACTTCGTTAGTTATCAGTGGCCTGCTCACACCTGTGAACTATATGCGACTCAGTTCGATGTTCATTAGAATGTTCTTAATTTGTCTTCTATACGAATGAAATTGTTCGTTACATTATCAAAAGAATCTTTCTGAGCAATTTTGCCAATGAATTAATTTTTCCATGAATATGAAACTGTTCATTCCTGCTTAACGTGTATACGCCTTTGATTTGTATGTCAGGTTGCCTAGCTCTAAGTGCAACATGAGTAAAACACAGGAAAGCAGATTTCCTCAGAATAGGACCTGTCTGTTGATGGATTTAGGGGTGGATTGGCTGTCGAAACCTTGTGATCTGCTTGGCCATACATGCTCCGTCGTTCTGAAAGCTAAGTAGAGCTGGAATAGGGAGTCAGCAAGGGATTATGTCATTGGGTGAACAATGGGTAAGGAAAATAGTTATGTTCTCGGCTGTATGAAGCACGGATACTGGAAAGGAGAGATGGAATAGGGAGTCAGTAAGGGATTATCACACTGGGTGCACAATGGGTAAGGTAAAGTGTTATGTTCTCGGCTGCATGGAGCGTGAATGCCAGTGTTATTTATCTGTTGCCCAAAACTGCCTGGGATCGAATGTTACAGTGCTAGCTGGACCTTATAAGATGTGGATGGGCTGAGAGATAGGATTAGACTACACTTTAGTTCTGCAAGACTAGCATTTCGAGTTCCGATTTATACCTTTCTTGCTGAATCTTACTGCATTTGGTGTCTTTTATGGGTTTTGTTAAGGATCCGAAAACACCCGGAAGAGTAACTGTGTGCAGACCCGGAAAATAATTTTGTAGGAAAAAGGGGAAGATTGGATAAGATGCTGGCAAAATAGGTAACCTACATAGGAGAGGAAGAAGACTGAAAAAAGAGGAACTGAGAGAATAGATTGATCTGTAGGAAAGTTAAAAGGTCAATCGAGTAGACTGAGGAAATGGCAGAAAAGAAGAAGAGCAGTCTCTTAAGCTACCCTCGCATATTCCATACCCTTGGATACCAAGAGGTAGCCAAGGGCAACAACTGTTAGCGACTTTACTTTCTTAACTTCGGCATATGAGAGCTTATAGCCAGTCTTCGCTCTTACTTCCTGATCTTCCCACTGACAGTGTGAGTGTAGTTGCTGTTTAACGACGCTCAGTAATAGCGAAGATGATTAACGTCGCTATCCCTGGAGTTGTACCCACACGCGTCTTAATAGACGACGCTATACAAATGTTATGTTACAACAATTAGACATGTTTTACAATTATGCCTTGTAGAGCACACTGAAAGTCGTCCTTTGAAGAGGACAGGCGCGTCTTTACATGGCATAAGGATGTTTGCTTATACACGTAATTTATGCCGGTCTTTGAATCGGGCGAGAAAAAGTTGAGATGAATTACTAGAGAGGGCACTGACCAATTTTTCGAACGGCACTAGCGGGGTAGGCTTCCGTAGCGTTACCTCTCGTTTTACACAGACCGGTCTTATATTTAATTATTTCTCACGAACTGGATTTACCCGAGTTCCGCACAGCCTCTTATCTTCCCACTATCAGGACTAGGACCGTCTCGCGATCCTACAACAGCGAAAGCCTGTAATTACTGGTGCAAGAGATCCAAAACCACCACTCCACTGGCAACCTGTATAATCCACCATGTCCCCAACCTTGGCATTGCCCTCTATCACGAAATTGAGCTCTGCTTAACTACATCCGGTAAAGAGACCTAGACAAGAAAACTACCCCGACTTTGCAAATACCAATCAACGCCAACAAATCATGTGCAATTCAAAAAAAACTTAAAACAAGCAAGCCTCACAAGTTTATGACCCTTTGGCTTCGTGACAGACAATTGCCAGTGTCATAAATTTGAATATATATATATATCTATGTGTATATGTATCTGTATACTGTATGTGTGCATGTGTATTTGTATATATGTATCTGTATATGAGTTAATGTGTATTTACAAGTATATGTGTATATACAACATATAAAGCGTAATTGCGTAATTATACAGGTACAATTTATAACTGAATATTTGCTTGTCATTCTACCAAGCTATATAAACGTCACAAGTTAACGTTACACTTTTCCTATTTCAATGATGGCAAACACTCCTACTGTTTCAAGCCCGGCTTCGTGTTCATTTAACGGGTTTTATGTTGATTGATGGGACGTGTGCTGCAGGAAATAAACTGCGTGTGAATGTGTGCGTGACCGAAAGAGAGAGGGGGACAGACAGAGACAGACAGACAAAGACAGACAGACAGAGACAGAGACAGACAGACAGTAGGAGAGAGAGCGCGAGTCTGTGCGCTTTCATGCATACGATAGAGAGAGTGTGTGTGCGTGTGCGTGCGTGTGTGCTAGCGTATGAGGCTGTGTACTTGGACTTCTGCTTGCATGTGTGCGAGAGACAGAAAGAGAAAGAGAGAGAGAGACAGAGAGAGAGCGGGAGAGAGAGCCAGAGAGACAGAGATTAGGAGGGAGGGAGGGACCGATAGCATGTGTGATAGTGGGTGCGTGAGTGCGTAAGTTCTTTGGTGGCGGTAAGGGTCCTCATATAACTTCATGAGGACAACAGCCCAGTTCTACAAACAGAGCCACTCACCCACATCACTGCCCCTACTACTCTCGACGTAAAAAAGATCACTGATGGCTACAATAAGAACGAGACAGAAGAAATGAATTGAACACATACTGAGAGGTGATTCCCTTCTGAAAGATATCATAGAGGAAAGAATGGAGGGGAAGAAAGAAGAGGAGGACTTAGACAAATGCTACTAGACTGTCTATCTCGGGAGGACATCCAGTCAACCGAAGCACAGGCGGACACGTACTTACACACAAATCTGACACATACGTAAGCACACTTTGTGTCTCTATTTCTACTGTCCCTGGTCGCCGACTGGTGCGATCGGCTGATCAGGGAATCTATTGGTTCCTACTGTTCGCACTACTACTGTACAGCGCCTCAGCTTCGCAGTTACTGGTTCTGCCTCATGGAACGACCTGTCTGGCGACCTTAGGCGGGAATTTCTCTCTTTTTCTCCCTCTCTTTCCCGAAAGCGTTTGAAGACCGTATTATCGCCCATTAGTTCTGGGACATTGGGCCGGGAGCGCCTCTTATGAGTTTATCTTGAAGTGGGGCTTCATAAGTTTTTGATTACAATTACAGTTACACACATACAGCCGTCCGTCCATCAACCACCTCGTACAAACGCACCCTCAAGAGCCCTGTATATCATTTTTATTAGCATCGTAAATATTTCTGCGATCAGCTATATTAACTGTTATTAAGATGATATACGGTGCCGCCATGAGGGCCCGTTCGAGTGACTGAGTGTAAAAACGTCACGGGACTCGAGTGCCGCCCGTTCAGAACCCACAGGCTCGGTTTACTGGGGCTTCAGTCCCCTCCCCTCCCCGCTCGCCGCCGCCACCGCCGACGCCGAAACGCTAAGTCAGCTGCACCCAGTGCCTCTAACTACGGACGAGAAAATGAATCGAAGGGCACCTCGCCCACAACAGGGTTCGCTGCGGTATGAAGTGACGGAAAATCGGATGGCAAAAAATGAGGGAAGAGGAGGAGGAGTTGGAAGAAGAAGAAGAAGAAGAGGAGAAGCAGCAGGAGGAGAAGGAGAATGAGGAGGAAAATGGAAAAGATGAGGATGCGAAGGATGGGAAAAGGGAGGAGGAAGTGAAGGATGGAAGAGGATGTGGAAGATAAATAGGAGAAAGGAAGAGCAGAAAGAGGGGGAGAAAGAGGAAAAGAAGGATTAATTGGATAAATAATGAACCTTTGAAAAATGAGGCCTATAAGACCCATTTGAAACTCGTAATTTAATTAGAGTGAAGCAGTTGAAATAGAAAAGTGGAGGATGAGGAGGAGAACGAAGAAGAGAATTTATCATCCAATGGAATCCCTATCTTAAGACTTTTCTAGTTCTTCTTCTGCTGCCATGTGAGATCAGAGTGCAAATTCTACGACAAACCTTACAGTGACAACCATGTGAAGTCCAACCTATGACCCCTTTTCTGCTCGGTGAAGTCTTTAAATGTCCACAAGCCGTCAGATCCAAGCAAAAGTTTTGTCCGAAAACAGCAGATATTAATGCAGTCAAAACTCTCATCCAGACATCAAATTACTTGGCATGCTTACAGATATTCATTATAATCGGTAATCAGACATTATCGTGGTCTTTTGTGGCAATTAGCAAAAGTTGTCTGAACTAGTGAACATTAAACTCAGAATTTTTTATGTCTTGGAGTGTCCTAGCCACATTAATGTCCACTGTTTTCAGGTATTAGTTTTGATACACGTGTATGCAAAAGAGACAAAGAGCGGCTGATAAAAAGACTGGTCATTTAGA
The DNA here is from genome assembly GCA_964023275.1 of Norana najaformis. Lineage (NCBI taxonomy): Eukaryota > Metazoa > Annelida > Clitellata > Crassiclitellata > Hormogastridae > Norana > Norana najaformis. The sequence goes on from OZ029929.1 coordinate 10,040,937, forward strand.
TAAGCAGGTCACTTTGATATTCAGTATATAGGCTGCTGTAAATTTTCTCTTCCCATAAATTGTTATTAGCCCATAATTCGCGTTTTAGTCAGTTTTGATTATACGTTACTTTATAATATTTGTATAAACTTGTTAGGCCTGAGCCTAATTGTTTTCAAAAGTCCGAGGGCGAATTCACGGATTGGTGGGAGCAGCAAAAAGCCCTAAAAGGATTTTCCCGTCAAGGGATTGGCGCGAAATGTTGGTGGCAGGGAATTCCAATCACAGCTAGAAACTCTTCACGACTCAGAAACTGTTTGCGTGCACATTTCTAGTTTGTCAGTGTATACCCCAGAGTTTGGTTTAAATGTAAATGTAAATGTACGCGGTTTTCTATAGCGACCGACTTTAGCTATGGTATCACTTATTACATCGATTGTATTGTATTGTAGTTTTAATCTACATAGTCCTGTACAGAACAAACTAGGCTATTCAGAGGCGATTATTATGGTTTGGTTCGGTACGTCAGGGAGACCATCTCATTCACCAGCTTTATATCAAATCAATTCCGCAAGAGCCAGGTTCTTTGGTCAATTTCAGTGCCAAGTCAGAATCCGTTGGGGGGGGGGGGGGTCAAACCGGGAGAACACGTGGTGCTACGGTGGGATTCGTTGGTGATGGTAGTCGCGGGTTGGTACAAGAGCAAAAGCAGGATAGGATACTTTGAAAAGTTTGGTTTTCACTTTTCAGTCTTGTGTGAAAGACCGCAGAAGAGAAGGCAAGCGGAGGAGTTCTCCTATTGACAGGCGATAAAGGGGGATGAGCGAACTGGCGGACGTCTTTCGAAAGTTTGTTCCAAAGACCTGGGACCGCGTAGATTTTAAGGAGCAGTTGCAGAATTTGAGAGACGAGGAGATTGGAGGCCGAGATAAAGAAAGGTATGAGGAATAATGAGTAGATCTAAGGGGTTGGATAGTGAATAGCTGGAGAATGTAAGAGGGTTGAGAAGTTTGAAGGACATTGTAGGTAATTGTTTGTAGTGGATGCTTTGGGGGACCTATAGCCAATGAAGCGATTTGAGCCATTTGGGGTTATATGGTGAAGCTGGGGACTTTTGGTATCGGCACAAGCAAGAGCATTCTGGTCGTTTGAAGTCGTTTTATTTGAGACAAGTCGATGCTATAGAAGAGAAAGTTGCAGTGGTCAAGTTTAGAGTGAACAAATGATGTGGCTATTGTGCGGTAAGTTTCATAATCAAGTACGGGGCGAAGTCGGCGGGGGTCACGACTTCATGTTGTGCTGCCGTTAACATTTATTCTTAAAACCGAGCGCTTTTTTACATTAGTCATCGCCATCGTCAACAATGAAAACAAAAACCATTAACACCATCATCATCAACATCATCGTCGTCGTCGTCATCATCATCGTCATCGTCATCGTCTGTTCTGCATTTATTTTAAGCCACAATCAAATGACGCATTTACAGTCAGTGGTGCTCGCTCTTTGTTTGCCTCCCGTTTGAAAATGCTCACTCTCCCCGAAACAAGTCGAGCGAGAGCTCAGCAGATCGTACGCCGTATCGCTCAATGAAACCACTGCAACACTTCGAACCCTTAGGCCAGGGTTTTCTGGCTTGGCGAGAGTTAGGCTACAGTAGTCCAGCCTTTCAATGCCTAAATGCTTTTGCCTTTGGTTAATACGGCGCACGTAACAATTTCGTAATTTCTGTAACAATGCTGAAACTTGGCTGACGGTGATGGTCGAACGAGCTTTAGGTATGCATTTATTGGAAACTTCACACGCTTACCTTGCTGATGATAGTTTTCCATCGAGCAACACTCCCAGGTACATGACAACTCTGGCCGGCGAGATGATGGTTTGCCCTCCTATGACCATAGAACCCGAAGGAACGTTAGTCTAGTTGTTGCACTGATGTTCTCGTGTCTGTCTTTCACCAAGAAGCTCCAATACTTCTTATGTAATCTAACTACTTCTGTAGCGCCGTTATCATAATGCACGAGGTATGAATTGGTCGTGGCTTCTAGTATTCAATCCGTTGAAGAAGCTCAGTTAAAATCCAATTGGTCAGGGAAATCAGAAGGCTGGCTAAGGTTGGCAAGGAAGTAGCTTTGGCGTATCTTCGTTACGATACGCCACATCTTAACCACTGAGAGGCGCAGAACCCTAAAGCTACTCATGTACTGCGCCATTTTTGGCCTTGACCGTGCTATGGCGCTATATTAATTGTCTTATTATTCTTATTATCGTCTTTATGGGTTATAAACTGCAACGAAAAAGTGTAGCACTGATCTATGAAGCCGATATTTAACTGTGTTTTCTCGCTTGCTGTGAGATACTATCCGTCCAGCTGTCATTCGTAGCCATCTGTCGCAGCCCCCAACCGGCGAATATATTAGGCCTTCTGTGTGGGTCGCGCGGCCCAATATAAACAGGTCAACCGACCGACGATCTAATCTCGACTGATAGCGATGGTGTAGAAAGAAGAGAATGACGGATATTTTGCGGTCGACCGGGTGTCGCATTTTATAAAACGACGCCAGACATGGGTTCGTTAGGTTTCGTCGCATGTTGCTTTGCGCTGCTGATGTTTTGTACAGGTTGGTCTTTGTTCAGTTTAGCTGAGCTGAGCTGAGCAACTGTAGTGTAGGCCTACACGTTGTGAATGAGTTCATGGCAAGAAAGAAATGATGTAAGAAGGAAGGAAGGCAGGAAGAAAGGAAGGAAGAAAGACAAACATATAGAGGAAGACAAAAAGAAAAATGGAAAATAAAAGAGTAGATGAAAAGAAAGAATTAAACGACGGATGGATGAATGTTACAGTTACAGTTACAGCTAATAGGCCAAGTAAGATGTATTGGCTTTTATTACCTATATCTATGCATCCACCTGTCAAGTTTGTTCATATGGCATCCTAGCAAGACTTTTGATAAGTTTAATAGCTCTTTTTTGTACTTTTTTCAGGTATTCCATGTCTTTTTCTAATAAGGACTCCAAACCTGGATGCAATATTCTAGATGTGGTCGAATAAATGTATTGTACAATATCTTGAAACTATCATTATCTATGTGTTTGAAACTTCTTTTTATCATACCAAGTGGATGGAGTGAAAGAAACGATCACGGCATCAATAGGAGAACAAGTGAAACTGGTGACTGACTTCTCGGGTGTGCGTTTTGGATTTAGGAATCAATCCATCTTGGATGAATGTAACTCCGGGGCTTCGATCGTTGTCGATTTCACATGACTAACTCAAGATTCGAGATGAAATTTAGATGTGTTAGATAATACTCCGTCACCGTGCCACATCAAAATCTCCACCGACGCCGGGAATTAGTCGTTTTGATCAGATCAGGAATTGAACCGGAGATCTTAAGACCTTCTTTCAGTTAAAGCCCTTCGAGCTGAGTTATTTGAGCGAGTATCAGACCAATCAGACAAACAAACAGATAAGCAAAACTAAGAAAACATCTTAATAATCATTTTAGTAACCTGAGCAATACGAATTAATTTAGAAATTAAATTGTGACCAATTTTGCAGCGGATCTTTAATAGGAAAGCCTACTATGCCGCCACGATATCGATGTCTGCATTTGACCTACAACTTATTTTGCAAATTGTCCGATATGTCGATGTTCTTTGTTATAAACAACATGAATGGCGCACTGCGGTAGTTGCATGGATATCAGTTTCACAAGTCACCTCAAAAGTTTAATGCTATGGCTGCGTTTATTTTTGCATCTGCGCCTACTCGGGTGAGAATGTACACTGGCGCGGATACAAAAGTGTAATTAAAGTTCTGATGCGAAAATAATCCACAGTAGAGCCTGTGTCTGTCTAGTTTTTTAGAAGCTCGTTAAGCAAGTAGCTAAACCGCTTTCTGCGGGTGAGAAGCTTAATGACTTATCCAACCTTAATCATGAGCAACGGGAATAACAAAACGGCAGCTGACAAAACAAACGTTGACGAAATGGACAAACAAAGACACCTTGATCATTTGGACTACCTTGAAGCGCCGATGGCAAGCTCAAGCAATAAGCTTTCGATGATGATTCTCTGCGTACGACGCAAGCAAAGCGTTGCAATCGCCCCTATACCGACCGGCGATGACGATTTCACACGAGTCGAAGTCTTCTCTTCTCCGTCCAGCCATGAAGACTTCACAAGAGCGTCGGTGTTTATCGCTGCATCCGTCTTTATCTCCCAGTTTCCGATGGTTTGTTATAAACCACTCCAAGATTTTCAATATTGGGAAATCATTATCTTTATCATTTCATATAGGCTGTCTTTCCCACTAGAATTGATTATGCGCGCTCACCTTATTGTCGTACCGGTGTTATGTCTTACTGTCATTACCAATATGCGACAGGAACTGAGGCCTTTGATGTGCGGTAGGCCTAGATGTTGCCAAGGAATAATCTGCTACAGAAACCTCGAAGAAAACGAGAACATCAGGCTATCACTGGAAGCCATCAAGAACAGTTCAACTCTCGATGTCCTAGATGAATTATTACTATGAATAGAATCATCGTATAATATCTGCAACAGTGAGGCTAAGCGGGCTTTGATTAAAACGTTTTTCCACGCATATTAAACGGTTAAAGACGGATAATAAATCTACTTTAAATATCTATAAATCTACTTCAATCGTTAGAAGATTGCATTTTTAGAAACTTTTAAGAGAGGATAAGGTAATTTGTTGAAATGAGTAGCCCTACGATAAACACTAACTCTTCGAATTGCTATAAACTTCTTATTCATTTGTCGTTTTAATTAACCGATTTCGTAATATTATAGAGACATTGCCATAATCGCCATTATATATATATATTATATATTTTATATTATATATTATAAATATATATATATTTATGTGTATATATCGCTGCAACTACTATGTAACTGAAAGGCACTTCGTGTGTTAGGAAGGTAGAGTTAGGCATTGAAATATAAATTGAAGTCAAGCTTGTGAAAAGATTGAGTGGTGCGTTAAATGATATTAAAGCATATTATTTGATGTTCTTCAAATGGTGTTTACTAGAGTAAGATCATCAGTGCTTTGCTGGCATAATGGCCAGTGGCCAATGCGTTTGCCTTTAAGCTCTGCGCCTGAAGAACACACAAAGTGCCTTTCGGTTATATAGTAGTTGGATGCGTCATGTAAAATTTGCATTTCGTTTTTGAGTCATGTAACAATGCAACCCAAAGTCAAGGAAAGGTTTCCCAGCTGTTGCCGTGTTGTCAGTCAAAATATTCTCCAAGCATAGGACCCTGCCGGTAAGGACAGCTGAAAGGGGCATGTAATACATGACCGATTGTTTACCTTGCCTAAGTTGAGGTTATATTTACTCAATTTGGCTTGGGTGTCGGTGCCCAGTGAGAAGATGTACCTGTTTAAGAATGCAAGATATCAAGGTTATTTCCTGGTGTTGCGATACGATGTTGGCAAATGCATTCACGTGAAGCAGCATGGAGCCCTTTAATTCCTCATACAGACCTAGAGATGACTTAATAGATCTAATTATTCCATATTTCTTATTACACCGTCATTTCGAAAATGTTGTGTATGAGTTGTGAGTGTTAATGAATAACTGTACAGGAGGCAGTATTATGGTTTTAAGAAAGCATTAAACTTTTGTGGAAGTATTTGACTTTGTAGATGTTGTTGAAGCAAATGAATTGGAGAAGAAAGTTATATTGATGGAAACTGATTCTACCTATCTAAAGATTTTGTTACAGTTAATCGCAATATCTAGACCTATATCTTGTTTGGTGTCTTAAGAATTACGTGTCTATTCACAAGGACTTTTGATATAATTAATAGTTTTTGAACTCTAAAGTTACCTGAATATGTTGTTCTCCAGCTTAAGAAGAAATGCTTCTGCTCATAACTTAACGGTTTCCATGGATGAGCAGATACATTGAATGGTCGACCGTCGAATAAATTCCGCAGTGTAAAATTTATTACAAGTTTAAGATAGAAAAAGTTTTAGCGATTTTAATATCACTGTGCCAGTCAAATTAAACCGATAAAATTACAGGCCTAATCTCATCTTCTCATTTATACTAAGAAAGGCATGGGACATGACAAGCGATTGAGTATGTATGTGCAGAAATAAAGAAGAGTAATAAAGACGCTCAAAGGAGCATGAATACCTGAATGAGTGTTTTGCTAGCCTTAGTTGAGGAACCATCCACTCCGTTGGCTTGGGTGCTCTGTCTAGCCAGAAGATGTGGGCCTATCTACCTAGAATGGAAGAGGGTCGCCGCCTGGTGTTGCAATATAACGCTTGTAGTCTGGTAGTGCATTTAAGTGAAACATCATGGAGCTGATCAGTTACTCCTCATCAAGATCTGGAGATCAACTTGATATATCTAATAATCGCATATTTCTTATTACCTCGTCATTTGGTAAATGTTGTGTACAAAAGGTAAGTGTTAATGAATAACTGTGCAGGAGGGAGTATGGTCTTAGGAAAACATTTAACTTGTGCGGAAATACTTGACTTTGTTGACGTTGTTGAAACAAATGAATTGATGAATAAATATCTACTGATCAAAACTGTTTGTATTTATCTACAGATTTTGTTACAGTTAATCGCAATATATAGGCCTATATCTTGCTTGGTACATGAAGAATCATGTATCTTATCACAATGGTTTATGGTTTAATTAATTGTTCTTGAATTTAAATAAACTAGAATAAGAAGATATGCTTCTTCTCATAACTTAACGGTTTGCGAGGCTGTACAAATACGCTGGATGGTCGGTCGTCGACTAAATTCCGCAGTGTTAAAATTTTTACGAGTTCAAGATAGAAATACGTTTTGCGATTTTAGTTTCAATATGCCAGTCCAAATAAATTTCATTTCATTTCTTTTTATTTATTGCTCCCAAAAACTACAGCATAACATATAGTCCATTGGCTTATTAAATCTTTTAGAGTACGTGGACTTGATTCAAGCCCTTGCGATTAAATAAAATGTCAAATGGAAATTATCCGATTGCGGCTTTTGGCTAGAAATAGACCTTGCGAACGATTGAAAACAGAATGGCTAAATGAATATATAGAGACTGAGTGTCGTCACTAAACACAAAGCAAACCATTTTGTCAAAGGAAGTTTTTACATATCATGACAAATTCCGACGATGTTGTTTGCGACATATGCGCAAAGCCAACGCTCATGGCGATTTCACCACTGGTAAACGATGGGACAAAATGCGGTACCTGACAACACACATGATGCTTGTCGATTCCGATAAGAAAGGTTGGAATGTAGATATACAGCCATTTTCAGAATGCCCAAGAAATCATCTATGCAGCTTGTTATAGGGTAATAGACGCGCATTGCAAGAAATCAGAGTGGATCATGTGTACGCTTGTTGGCAATCGCATAATTTGGATAAACGAGAGGCAATCTAAGTTTAACTTGTCCTTAGTCTTTTTACAGCCGTTAAGTTTAGGCCTAATAGATGTGAAACTGCATGGATCACAGCGCAGGGCTCATATGTTACATCCGACTACCCGCTAGGTAGTCAGCACCCTTCTTCGTCTTATCTGTCTCTGCTCTCCAACCCCAAACACCACCCTCCGTAGCTGCCACGCTGTCTCTCCGTCTGACTTTTCGATTTGATCTGGAACCGGACCCTTTTGCCCATCGATTTGCTTTGACTGAGCGCCTGTGAATAAGCTGGTCCCCGCGGCGCGACTTTCCTTCGGCGTTGTAAAAATCTCGGAATTACGATTACGATTACTATAAGGTCAGTACGCGCACGATAAAAATTAGATGGAATATTTTCATACACCAGTCGAAGTTCCGTTTTTACCACATTTCGACTTCGCATGTCAGTAATTATATAAGCTCTCGGCTGTATAAGTAGGGCAGGAACGAAAACAGAATTACGACCGTATGTGCGCGGCTGATGCACACATGATGCTGATTAAGTTAATCCTTACGAAACATAAAAGGAACTAAGCGGAGTCTAAATCACGGACAGCTGTCTTAAAAATATTGATATATCGACATACCTAGGAGACAAGGCAACATCTCCTATGTGCAAAGAATTAATTGTTTTATAAGATGAGAAAACGTAGGCCTATTTGCTTCCAATTAACTTGTTATAAATTCATTCGTTAAACAAAACTGATTAGTAATTTATATGAAAAAACCTAAAAATAACGTTATTTGTGATTGAATTTATGTGCTTAATTAAAAAATATAAACCAAATCGGTGATTTTTAGCACACTAAGGTATTGCTAGATTTCAAGTGCACATCCGAGGTATAGGCCTACACATCATGGATTCCATTACTATGTGTAGTCCACGAGTATACACAACAATTTTCTTCCACTGGCGGTGCTGAGAGGACTACATTAATGTGAATTGACTGAGTGCAAGGGATAAGGTCACTCGTGAACCAGCTGAGAGAGAGATCCGAAAGCCAAAACCCATGTTCTAGATGGCGTAGAGGTATGTCGCTGTTATATCTGACGGCGTCAGATACAGCCGATTTGATAGAAGAAACAAAGATTGAGAAGACAGATGACATTTGAGCGCTGAACAACAACCTATTTAAGGACCATAATTAGACACACTTCAGAGTAGAAATTATATTGTAACTGAAGAAACGCATCTCTTCTTACTTTACGTAGCACTCTCCGGTCGGCCTCCCTTGGACTCCTGACTGTCCCTCGTATGCGCACTGTTACAGCTCAGTCTAGAAGCTTTGCCTATGTTGGACCTAATACCTGGAATCGAGAGCTGCTGCTCGAGTTCCTCAGTTTTTCCCTTCCGCAGTTTCGCAAGCGCTTGAAGTCTGTATTATTTGACAGTGGTCTCACTGGTTCGGGTCGGGAGCGCCTGTGATGAGTCTACTCTTGAAGTAGTGCTTTATAAATGTCAGATTACAATTACAATTACGATGGGTAGATCAACTGTTTGCTAGAAAGAAAGCGCTCTTCATTAAGAGAGAGGCTAACAAATGAAAAATAATCGGGTCGAGAACTTCAAAGAGCTTATGGATTTAAGTCCAGAGAACACTGATTGTTAGAGGGCAAGAGAATGAGAATATAAATTACATATACAGTTGCTGTTGGAGTGAGCCTAGAGCAGGTGGACAGCAGCATTGTAAGAATAAGTCTTGTAATAAGTCCATAGATAACGGGGAACCTATCAGAAAAGAAGTTGAGAAATATGAAATCGCTGCCTGCTAGTAGCAGATACTAATTTTTTATTCCTTTATAAATACGTCGATTAAGCGATTACATGAACCGGACGATGGAGGTGGATCTACACCCGCTGAACTTTGGGCTACACACTGCATGGGTACAAGCCCAAGACTGGGGCGATAGGCAAAGTTGTAGAAACGGCAATGCTACTGATGAGGATGCTGATGATTAACTGATTCCATCAGTTACTGCAGTGCTTTGGCAGTCGAGTCGAATCCAGCAGATGCTCCGCATCGATGTTTTACAAAACATGTGTTCGTAAACTCAGATTAAGCAGAATCCTAAGACCGGTCTGGAACATGCATAGCCTACAAGTCGGCGTCTATCTGCGAAAATGCACCCTCATACGGGATTTAACGCTCACTTGGTTTCTGTTTTAATTTTATACGCATCTTCATGTAGACTATACCTGTTTGAATGTCAGCCTCCATTTTGTCAGCTACGACTTCGAATTACACGAACTGCTTAGAAATATAGCTAGGAATATTCATTGTTATGCATGTCATACTGTACAGTAATTATTATTATTACACAAGTCGTTTAGCTAATTTGCGGGGCAATATTAGTCTTGTCGTTTATCTGAATACTAAAATGTTTTACGTGCATGCAAGCATCGAAGTCGGAAGTCATACAGTTGCCTTCTTATCAGACATCCATAATGGATGCTACAATTAAAACCTGCGTCTTACTTTACACCCACGCTGTTCCCGTGATAATCAGTTTCTGCAATTTGTCCAACATCATGGCGCTGATGATTCTAATACGACGTCGACTATGGCTTCAACTTGAAGAATACATTTACGTGGTTGCAATTAATCAAAAGTAATGTCGTCTTTCTGACTTTAATGTTTGGGACGATTTGGCTCTCCTTACTTAATTTCAACTACCACATTAAGAATTCTTCAGACATTGCTTACAAGACTTGGAACTTCTTTGCAAGTCAGACGACAGATTGGATGATGGTTGGCTTTCTCATCGAAACCGAAGGCGCATCAAAGCCAGGCCCCAATTAAAAACAGAAATACAACGTTAAAGCAGTGTTACCAATTGAGATAAGCTGGTAAATATGCAACGGAAAAACGTTTGCTAAAAAACCATTAGAAATGAGTAGTTAACTACAAATTGAGTTTTTCTAGTTTAGTTAACTACTAGGAACAACAAATATTGAAAAAAGAAATTCAGAGCTTCTTGGTTAGAGCCATAACTATTTTGTCAAAATATAAGCACATAACCCCTGAACTCATTTCTCTGCACTAGCTTCCTGTTCAGCAAAGGATTTATTTCACATAACCCCTAAACTCATTTCTCTGCACTAGCTTCTTGTTCAGCAAAGGATTTATTTCAAACTGGGGTTGACAGTTTATAACACATTGAACTCTGACCAACCACAATACTAGAAATCAGTCCTCATAACCCAGCATTATCATTATATAACTAGGTCATCTCATTGCCTTTCGCTGGTGATAGGATGACCTAAGCGAAGAACTGTTTTTTGGAGCTCTCTTCCTATATCCGTTTTGCTCAGTCGCTTGTGTCATTTTTTTTTCTCAACTTAGGACTTAACCTTTCAAATTGCTTATCCACAATAGGCTGCCTGTCTCTCTGCGTGATCTGATCTTCTGGCTATTGACCTGATTGCGGTTTGGCTTTGGTGCTCATCGGTTGGCGCTATAGAAGTTATTACTTAAAAATAATTAATGATAACATTTATTTGTCCTTGGCTTAATTAATATCGGAATAAAGCAAATGCGAGCATAAATGTTATTTTTCCAGTTCATTCTAGATTTGAGTAAACTACATTACTTATAACGAGAAATTAATTTCTAGAGATCCTTTATGACCATACAGCCTGATGTACCCAAACGAATAAAGTAGTTTTTACGCTAATCATATGCTCAGATACAGGTTAAGGAATATTGACATTATACTCGACTGTTACTTGCCAAATGACTGTCTAAGCAACTAACTGAACTTCTAGTGTGCTCTTCGTAATCTCTCTCTCGCTTTCGCACTCTCCTTCTGTTTCTCTGTCTCTATCTGTATTTCTGCTTTTCTTTCTCTGGATTCTGCGCCGCACGGTTGCCTTTAGGAGTTGCGTGATGATTTCTGATTAGACCAAGTGAACATATATATGAACACGTATATACAACACGTTCACAAGCGCGTAGGAATAGGGTAACATGTATTACATAAAACATAGGCATATAGAATATGTCCGCATTTCAATGAGAACCATGCAGGAATATAACTATAAAGCATGTAAGTACTCTTCATCTGCATCTGCAATACATTGTGTAGAACAGTTTCACACATTTAAAATAGTTATAACACGAGCAAGTAAAATAGATGGGCATGCACCCATAAACATCGATTCCTAAAACTACATTTAAGCAGTTTAGATAAAAGAAGAGACAGAATTAATGGTGATGCGGCTTATCATAAAAAGGGAAATCTAAATATCGATACTTAAGAATCTGTCGAATGACTAAGATTTCTGTATATCCGTATTTCAACTTTAACATTATTTAGGCTGAAGCATACAAAGAGCGCCTCTGGGATTTTTCTTTTGAAGAGGTGCCTTACAAATATCTGACAAAATCACTATTCGGTGAGCCCTGATTCCACCAACTGCTCATAAAATTTCGCCAAGGAGTTGACAGAAACATCAAAAAGCCAAGTTAAACACGAACAGTACTCCAAACGTTGAAAAAGAGAAACACTTATCCACATTCGTCACTTTGCTAATGACATCAGATTATGACCTTAGAATGACATTCACTGCCTGCATGAAACAACGTGAAGATAGCTTTCTAATTAACTCTTCCCTATCAAATTGTTCCCACAATGGGTCATGACGTACACTGAAAAATTCATCAGTTTCTAGGCGTATTGGTATATCTATTGCAGTGTCATGTGGACATAGGTCCAGGTAAATGTCATAGACCGGAGAGTACATGAACATTGAAGAAACGTTCTGCTCCTCCCATTCGAGGAACTCCACAGATCCATCGCTATTATGTATATGCATCACTTTCTGTCTGAATGAGGGCATAAGGTAACAGGGATAAACCTCATGTCGAGAAAACTCCATGAAGCAAAACATGACCCTCTCGACCCAGAAGGCGAGTTCCTTTGGCGTAATTTTGTCTTCGTTTCGTGTTTGACTTCCTTTTCTGGCATTGAGAGCCTCCATGCAAAAGAGAAGACAATTTTTCAATTGATAAGAAGTTTGCGAATGAACTGAAAGTATCATTTTGCAAACTATGTACGCTGCTTTTATTAAAGGCGAACTTTCTTTGATGATTCGACTTTCCACTGGTGCAAATGAAATTCTAGCAAACGTCTCGGAAGACAGAACTTGAGCAGCCTTTGGGTTGGAGCGATCAAAGCGTGGCCGATCAAAGACCAGTGTACAACCGTCTGTTTTCACAGCAGGACTAATACCAAATGGCAGTGGATCTCTTGGCCAACATTCTTCCAAGTTAACACAAGCAACGACGTCAATTGATATTTCAACAAAGAGAGAGCCACCCTCTCCGTCGTCAATGGGATGAAGCATTCTCAGTTTCACCGTCTTACACAGACCAATGGAATGAAACATTCGTCGGTCCATCTTACTCATACCAGCTGCTGGCCGTTCATATTTCATTTCGTCACATGTTACAAACCTTTCGAAAAGATCATCGTCCTTCCAGAAATTAGGGTCGTGTAAGACTTCTTCGAGAATAAACTGGAATCTAAAATTGACTTCACGAGTCAGCAGACAGTGATCTGAGTTGAAGAAGCAGTCAAAGGTCTCGTCATTCCGACTCTTGGTATCGTCTTTTGACTTCCGTCTCAGTTGAAAGTAGCCTTCAGAACCCAAAGGATGCGGAAACACTTCGCAAATTTGGCTAAATTTAATCAGTTTCATGTTATAGTCGAAGTCTCCTGAAACGGTAACTTTCGTTTCTTCGTCGGCGCTTCCCACTAAAATCGGCTGACACTCAAATCTCGGATCCTTTTCCTTTACATTATGAGCCAAACGGTCCATGAAGTGTTGTATTGGTGTTTTAAGCTGGCTTACGCGTCTGTTAAGGCGAAGAAATCCGTTTCGGATCCATAACCTTCAAATGAATTCTTCTGACGATTCTTGACCGGAAGACGATTGGGAGCAAATTTGAATCGTGGAAGCCACTTTTTCTTTCGTTAATTCTGTCACGTGATTAGTGTTAAGCTTGTCGGGCATCTTATACGTGCTCATTCCGAATGGCAATTCCATTTTGTTTTCTGCGTCGATTGTTGTCACCAAATCTTCTCGTATTTTCTTCCCATCGCTGCGAGTATATCTGAGTCTCGAGTCGTCTCGTATTTTCTTCAGATCTCTAGGAGTATATTCGTATCTGTCTTTTGTATTTTCGTTAGCTCCACACTTGACGAGCACATTGTATTTCTCATTATATTCTGCGTAATGTAAAGGGGTTTTGCCGTAAATGTCAGTTTCGTTTACGCTGCAGCCTAATTCTAGTAGCAACCTTAGCACTTCCTATACTTCATCGACGCTGATGAACGATTCAATAGCAAGGTGGTGAAGAGGAGTTCTTTCTTTGTCATCTCTTACAGTAGCTAAATCCCTGAAAGTATCTTTTTCAAAGTCGAATTTTTTATGCTCCCGTTCTGTTTTGCAAACAGGAGAGATGACTAGTCGATGCAAGGGAATTCGATGTCTTAGGTTTCGAATAGCCCCGCGTTTCTCAAGTTCGTTGAAAGTTGCCGAATTCATTCGCATCGAAGACTTAACTGCCAAATCAAGAGGCGTGTTTCTTCTGAAGTCCATGGCATTCAGGTTTTTTTCGTCAATGTCTAACAACAATTTAACTATTTTTTCTTTATTAACAATAGTTTTCTTTTCGTGTATAAACTCTTGTGATATACACTCATCCATCCAATTGGTAGTCTGAAGTAAATTGTTGAGGAAGTATTTTCCCCCTTCAAGCCCCTTGCAGAAGAACTGCAAATCTAACCAGTTACTATTTGGCTCGTAGATAGCTGCATGCAGGGCAGTATATCCGTAAAAGTCTTGTATATTAACGGATGCTTTATTGTTGAGCAGCAGCTGCACTACTTCGACATGATGCCCTTCAGCCGCTTTAATCAAAGCAGTTGCTCCATATTGATCTCTTGCGTCCAGATCGAGTTTTTTTCTCGATTTCTGCTCCCAGTCGAGCAAGATTTGAACGGCGTGACGAAAGCCATTTTTTGAAGCAATGATCAAAGCCGTTTCGCCATCATAATTTTTCATGTTGAAGTCTGCTCCTTTTTCTAACAGCAATTTTATTATATCGTCTATAGTTTGACTCAGCAAAAGTTCCTTTTTTGACTTTTTAATAAAGTAATCGTGATACCTTTTCCCGTAATTGTCCAGCACTTTGTGAAGTACAGTGTTTAATTTTCTATTTTGATAGTTTACATTGAATCTGTCCGACTTCACAAGAACTTCCGCAATTTCTGCAATATTTTTCCATTTGGTGGTGTCAAATTGAGCATCATAGAATGACTTTGTCAACGAATGAAAGATCTTTCCAAGATGCTCCTGAGAGTATATACATTGGTTTGTTTCGAGCAATATCTTAACCATTTCCGGATGGAAGTTACTCACTGCTAGTTCGAGTGCAGTGTATCCAAACAAACCTCGCATTAGCTCTAGAGGCGTGTTTGTTTCTGCCCAAACTATTCGAGCAGCTACGCATTGACCATCGCGCTTCTTAAGTTCGACTAGTTTGATGTCCGTGGTTTCAATAAAGTACCTGACATTCTCTTGACATTTGTACCGGTCTTCTGTGAATGTTAATTTTTCATAAGTCTTGCAGCTGTGCTTTAAAATGACTTTAACAACCTCTGTATGACCCTTTTCGACGGCAACGTGTAACGGTGTCCTTTTATAATAGAACTTTATAAAATCCGAAACGCCGCGAAGCAATAACTCATCTACAACTTCTGCATGACCATTCATAGCTGCAAGGTAAAAAGGTGTTATCACAGATTGTTTCGTGACGTCGACGGTAGCATGGTTGTCCAGTAAAACTTTAACAATAGAAGTGTGACCATTTTCGGCGGCTAAATGAAGTGGAGTCATATTGTCGTTGTTGCACTTATTGACAGCCGCACCCCAACGTATCAAGGCCTCGACAATTTTTTTATGGCCGTTTTCAGATGCCAGATGAAGTGGAGTTATAGTATCGTTGTTGCACTCATTAACAGCCGCACCGTGACATATCAAGGCCTCGACAATTTCTGTATGGCCGTTTTTTGACGCCATATGAAGTGGGGTAAATTTGACGTTGCTACACTCTTTAACAGCCGCACCACCACTTATCAAGGCCTTTACACTTTCTGTATGGCCGTTTTCAGATGCCAGATGAAGTGGGGTCATAGTGTCGTTGTTGCACTCATTAACAGCAGCACCGTGACATATCAAGACCTCTACAATTTCCTTATGGCCGTTTTTAGATGCCAGATGAAGCGGAGTCATATTCAATCTGTTACGCTTATTAACAGCCGCACCGCAACGTATCAAGGCCTCGACAATTTTTTTATGGCCGTTTTTAGATGCCAGATGAAGTGGAGCCATTTAAAATCTGTTACACTTATTAACAGCCGCACCGTAACGTATCAAGGCCTCTGGCCGTCTGCGTTTTTGGAGTCCACCCTTGAGTTATTACTTAGTTAAAGATGACAACATCGTTGTGACCCACTGTAAAGGAATGTTTTTCTTTCCGTCCACTGCATTGAGATCAGATCAGTTTGATTGCATCAGCAAACTCCTAACAACCTCGACATGACCATCTTTAGCTGCAAAGTGAAGCCGACCAATCTTGTTCCTCTTCCTCAATGTCATCCTGTACTTCCTCCTCGTCGCCTTCACCGTCCTCCTCCTCCTACTCAGCATTGGTAATTACGTCGCGAATGTCATACATATGAATTAGTTCTTCAGTTTCAACTGTAGTGTATGAATGTCCGTTAGTTTCGCATGCATTTGATTCAACACGCATCGTTTCAGCATCAGACTTAGTATACATCGTATCAGATTCGCAATGTACTTGCACGGATGACCAAGCTTTATCGATATCAGCTGCCTTTTGGGTTTCTCCAGATGCAGGCACGTCCTGTATTGTTGATAATTTACTCATTAATGAGGGATTTAATGTGCTATTCAGCAAATACAGCCGTTGATCACAGCCAAATGTTCTAGATTTTCATTTGCTGCAAAACAGAGTACACGGTTATGATTTAACAGAGAACTGTATTAAAAATTATGAACTAAATGTCGTAGTGAACTGAATAGGGACGCTGATATAGCAGTCTTTACAATGGTTTTTATGGCTCTATCATTAATTGTCCGCAAGTTTGGTTTTCAGATTGCAACTTCGAATACAATGATGATCGTAAACGTATTAAGAACGGACCACTGCACCAGTATGGTTTGAATGGTAACTTTCATTAATTCAAAGTTTCACTGCTTCACCACAGATTCAGTTACGCAACAGTGATTCAGATTCTTTGGAATGTCATCGACACCCCACTACGAATAGGTTAAAATCAAAAATAGTGCAAAGTAACTTTGTCTTCCCTTTATCTCTCTTCTCGCACCAATTTCAAACACCAACCACAGTAGCCGTCTCACTGTCTGCCTGCCTAACTCCTGGATCTTCACTTGGAACCGATCTTTCTGCAGCTCGATTTTGTTTTGACTCAGCACCTGTAAATAATCTGGTTCTAGAGACTTAGCATTGGGCGCTGTGGAAATCTCGACTTTACGATTACGATAACAGTTCATTTTTTACAACTTTCATCAATATTATTCATTAGAGGCGTAGTCCAAGTAGCTGAGGCAACTTTCTGAAGTAACTTCGCAAAAAAGAGCAATCCAATAACCCGACAACCTTTACACCTGGGTTACACTGCGTGACCAACTGTCACTGTTACATGCACCGGGATTTGAAACGGAGATCCACAGGTGAATGGCAGACGCTATCATTCACGCATGCTGAAAATAGTAACTAAATATGCATACTAATAGACTGTAAATTATAAATTTCAGCAACTTCTACAGCGCCGGTGTCTAATTCACAATTGTAATGGTAATAAGAAATGTGTATAGCGTCTCTTCAAGATGACTAATCAGAGGAGCTCTCTGCTCTAGCCTTAACGATGCTGAATGTTATTAAGAACATATCATTCATCCAGTAGTAAAACTAGAACAGTCACCGGCGGCAAACTCGCACACACACGCAAAGCCTTACTAACCGCTCGTTCACCAAGAAGAATACTAGTTCTTGGTGCAACAAAAGAGAAAGGCGTTGAGAAGACTTTGTTGAATAGTTATGTCTGGAGAGCAAGGATTAATTCTAATCACTGCGATTGGCTACAATTTAATGTTTTGTATACTGATAGACTCAATTAAAAAATATCAAACTAACTTTTCCCTAAATGGCAAGCCAGTGCAATGATTTAAATATGAGGGTTATCCTCTCGTATCTAGGTCAGCGTCAATGAATAAGCTAGTTCCCGCGACTTAGCTTTCGTTGAACGCTGTAAATATCTCGAGTTTACGATTACGATAAAAATCAAGTCGATTTATTCATGAATATGTTTGAAAACAAACATTTACTGTAAACCTTGACAGCTTATAGCAACTTCCGTCAGAATTCAGAATTGCATGACCATTACACGAGGTCTTGCAGTGAATATCAAAAAGGCGTTGCTCGCAAATTTGCTATCCATCCACGGGGACCTTAAACGGCGTGGCGCCTATTCAAACGGGCAGCGCTGGTGAAGGATCTCATCCGATCCATTCACTGAAAAATGATCCGAGTCGATGCCATACGGTCGCTATATAAAACCGTTTACATTTACATTTAAGACAATTTTCCATTCTTTTTGCAAACGGCCTCTATCGACTTCGTTGAAAATGGAGCTCACCAGTTGCCTACTTTAAGTAAAAGTAAATTATATTTCACACCGTTTTGCGCGAGGCAGTAGGCACATGATACTTCCTTTTATATCCGGACTTTTTCTTGTATTTCTATTTCATAATGCGAACATTGATTTCGTAGACGTGTGTTCATGCTGAGTCCAAGTGGAGCAGCTCACAGTTAGGCGAGTTTCTGTGCTGTGAAAGGTTGAATCCAAACACAATACTGTAAATCCACAAATGTTGGCGGACATTTAAGTTTGCGAATTTGAATAAAAAATTATTTTTCACCATGAAAGTTTGCGTTTTGCAGTAGTTGAGAACTTGTAATAAATTAAAGCCTACGCAAGTGTTCTGTGCAGTATGTACGCCTGCACTTGACCATCCAGATCGTCCAGCTTAGAAGGTCGCCTCCGACTGCCATCATATATTTCAGTGGAGTCATCGTCAGTTTTCAATTTTTGTTGGCATAACTGCTTCATTTTTCTAGCACTGCTTTCTGGCAGATTGTTCTGCTGTGACGCCTTCGTATTTCCCTGCTCTGCTGCGCTCTTTCCTGCTCTGCTGCGCTCTTTCCAATAAAAAACGATCAGCAGGCTTGTACACAGTGTAAGGACCTCTTTTACCGCGTTTCGATTTACCAGCCGCCGCCGAAGCCGAAACGTTATTGCTAGCAGTAACGATTTTGTTTCCAACTTCGATTAGTTCGCGCATTTCTTTCGGTACATCATCTGCATTTGGTAATCCCGGCTTAGCAGAACTTTTTGTAAGAATTTGGTCATTAAAGACTGCTGCTTATTTGAACTCATTTTATCGCTCACGCATTTACTAGAAACAAAGATACTGTATTAATTTGTAATTGTGGTGTCGGTAAATGACGGACGCCGTACCGGAAAATGTTGGCGGCCAGAAATGTTTGCGACTTTTAGCCACTCGCGAAATTCGCTTAATAAATGGCGCTTTAACGTTTGTGGATTTACAGTAACTAGGATGGCATGGCAATAATGGGCATGATGAAATAACAATGTGCTGCACTCATGGGGATTTCCAAGGCTTACGACTGGACGGAAACATTCTTGGGAATTTCCATCATAGGCTTATGGCCTGAATAACATTATTTCTTATTAGGATCATGCATATTAACGATGCATGGAATTCTGTAATATACATCTTGAATGAGAGTAACTTGGGTACCAGTCCGGATTTATTCACCTCTACCGATTCTTCCTCTTCCCCTCATCTCTCTTCTCGCTTCAGTTTCAAACACCATCCACCGTAACCGTCCGCCTGTCTGCCTGCCTGACTTCTGGATCTTGACCTGGAACTGAACCCTTTAACCTATCGATTTTGTTTTGTCTGAGCGCCTGCGAATTAGCTGGTTTAGCTCTCTTTGGACGCTGTAGAAATCTCGAGATTACGATTACGATTCGCATGAAATTTACCTGATGATGGCTCCTAACTTTAATATATATATATATTGATGCAATTGATGCAGACGGCATGTACTCGCCATAATCTGCTAAAGTGACTGAAGCGCCATCATCCAGAAGGACTTTCTCTGTTTTGGGTTTAAGCGTTACCGATGCACATGGTGAACGTTTCTACGAGAACATCTCGGCGATGGAAAGCAGGTATCAAGAAAATCGAGTTCTGCTATGTTAGCAGACTATTGTTGGACTGTGGGGAGAGACGCCCCAGATTTAGAGTACAATCGCCAGGCAAAGAAAGAACGCATAGTCTAATGCAATATGGGGAGGTAGTTTTCAGCCAAATGGTTATGCTATTTCCGTTACTGAAAACTATTCTACAAACACTTACAAGTGTTATTTTACAATTTAATTCGTTATCGTCATCCTAAGCTCGAAATTTCTACAGCGCCCAACGAAAGCTAAGTTGCGGGAACCAGATTATTCACAGGAGCTCAGTCAAAACAAAATCGAAAGACAAGAAGGGTTTGTTTTAATTTAGTAATTGAAAAGGGCCTACAATTAATTGTTACAGAAAAATTAGAGTAAAGTTCTGCTTTAAAATTTCCTTTTAACTATAGCGTAATATATGTAATAAAATCTTGAGCGAATTAATTTTTGAAAGTCATTTTGTTATCACATCTATGGAAAAGATAGTTAAAAATTAAAATTGTCAAAGAAAAAAATTGTCGAATTTGTTCGATTTTACACAGTCAAGTTACTTCTTTACAGTTTTATCAAATGCATCTTTGTTCCAGGATATCTGAATCGGAAGTTTTATGGTCTTGTCAGATACAATATCATTGCCCCAAATGAATGCAGAACACAATAGACCTGCGTAACGTCGTCTGTGAAGTTTAGGCTAACTCGACTGTATAATGTGTAAAGTCGAAGCTTTGAGCCTACAATTCAGATTATTGGGTAACGCTGCTGGTAACAGACCCATGAAGTTCTTTCGAACTTTTGAATATCCCGCCACAGATGAGTTTTATATAACTCATACACATTCGATTTTCGGAGTAATTGCGCTACAAAAGTCCACCATCATTAATTCGTGAGTTACACTTCCGGATGATTTGTGGAAGCTTTAATTAGGAGCGTTCGATTATATACATGTACGTTACATATTGAGAGAACACTGAGAGGGAAACCTGAAAGTTAACCCTGGAGAAGCTATACTAAATGAAAAGTTCCACCAATCTTCAGAGGAAATATTGAATCCAGATGTATCTCTACTTACGCTACCTGCGGAGAGAACACGATGAAACCTAACAGCGATCTAACAGCTAAAATAGAGAAAAGTCGCATAACGAATGTTAAAAAAATAGTTGCACAGTGTTCTACAGACAGCGAAGACATATTAAATGAGCACAGAACTGTAGAATTCATTAAAAACGGAGGTTATTAGCATCAATGTTGCTGACTTCAGAACTGCATCTAGCACTGCCACATCGCTCAATAACCATAACTGTCCCACACCTCTGGAATAAACTCCCCAGAATTATGACAATTATCTGATCCTTCATAGAACTCACCAGCGCTTCACCTTTGCAATTTCTGCGCTGGTCTTTCACTCTAACTGAAGACATTTGTCCCAAAAATGTTATCCTGATTCTTGCTCTTCCCTTATCTCTATTCTCGCTTCAATTTCAAACATCATCCACCGTAGCCGTCCGACTGTCTGACTGCCTGACTCCTGGATCTTGACCTGAAACCGAACCCTTTTGCCTATCGATTTTGTCTTGACTGAGCGCCTATGAATAACCTGGTTCCAGCGATTTGGCTTTCGTTGGGCGCTGTAGAAATCTCGAGGTTACGATTACGGTTATGATTATCCGCAACTCACCGTGCGAACCATTGTTGGTAGAGGCACGAATTTTACAAGAATGTAATAGCCACAACAACCATTGACCGCTAGAAGTTAGTAGCATTTCATCAATCTTTCATACGGACAAGGACGACGCCAATATATAAGATTAAAGTAAAAGCGAATATAAGAACTGTTTGGGTTTTTTCTGATTAGATAACCACGGAAAACCAATGCGCTGGGAATTTCCCGCAGGACTGCCGCCAATATTAGATATTTATCTCCTCCCTCTCTTACTCCGTTAAAACATCGCAAGCCTCTTCCCAATCATTGCCTTTCACTTGAGAAGTGCCACAAACTCCGTTTTTGGACCTCTTCCGTTTACCCTCCCAACTGTTTCACATAAGTTGTAGGTCATCTTCTTCGTGTAGTTACATAAATCTCCTCCTGGATGACATCGTGGCTTATTTCAGATATTTAAATTTCGCGCTAGTACGGCTCGTGCACGGGGACCCTAACTAGGCTGACGACCATTCAAGCGGGAAAATGAGCATGGTTGAGGCCACACGGTCGCTATATAAACCTGTATCTTACATTTGCATGTATCTAATCTCCTTTGCCTGAACTCATTTAAAGCTGGATTTATATTTATAGGCCTTCGTCAGCTATTCACAATCCAACCACTCCGCTCAACCCACTCTTCTTCCACTCTAGCTTCTTCGCCCTTCCGTCACCTCAACCTTAAAAATCTGAATTGCTCCATATATTCATGGCCGCCCCACCCCTCTGGAATAAACTGCCGCCAGAATTACGACAATCATATGACCCATCACACAATATCACCAATAGGCCTACTTCTCCCCTTGCAATTTCTGCGCAGGTCTTTCACTCAAAACTGAAAACTCTCCTCTTCCACAATTTCTATCCTGATTCATCCTCTTCCCAAAACACTTCTATTCTGCAGATCCTATCCTCATTTCTCTTCTTCCTCTGTCTATCCTTCAGATCCAATTTCAAACACCATCTCCATAACTGCCTACTTGCCTGACTCCTGTATCGTGACCAGGAACCGAACCCTTCCTGTGTATCGATTTTATTTTGAGTGAGTTCCTTTGTATAACTGGTTCCCACGATTTGGCTTTTGTTGGTACCTGTAGAAATCTCGAGTTTACGATTACTATAATATCAAATCGATTTATTCATATATGGATATCGAAAACAATCTTTTACTGCAAATCTTGACAGCCTAGAGCCACTTCCGTGAGAATTCAGAAATGCGTGACCATCACGAGGGATCCGACAGTGAATACCGAAGAGGCGTTTATCGCAAATGTCAGACAGTTTTCCATTTCAGTTTTGAACGGTTTTTATTTAATTCGTTGACCATGGAACTCACCAGTGTGCCTACTTTATGCAAAAATAAAATGAGATTTCACACAGTTTTTGCGCGAGCCAGTATTCACATGATACTGCTTTCTCAACAGGATTTCTTCGTTCATTTATGTTTCATAATACGTCGATTTTTTTATAGACGGTATTGATGCCGAGTCTAAGTGGAGCAGCTCACATGTACTAGACTTTTTTGAACATATCTTAAGACTTATTAGACTTATTTTATATTATAGGCCCTATATTAGACTTATATGGCACCTTCCACTGTTCAAATACTGAAACTTTAATTTTTACCATATACGTTGTACACCATAATGCATTGCTGGCGTGGATGACAACGCTGGGTAAAACGTACGTCAAGGCGCCTCAGAGCGTGAGGATGCCGGTTCGCGTCCGGGTCGTGGCTTATTTCAAAGATTTAAATTTCGAGTCAGCACGGTCCGTACACGGGGACCTTAAATGGCGTGGCGCCCATTCAAACGGGCAGCGGTGGTGAAGGATAGCACCCAATTTTTTCATTGAAAATGAGCAAGGTGGAGGCCATACGGTCGATATGGAAAAACGTGCATATCCATATATGCAAAAGAACATACTATGTAAAAATCAAACTTACGCTTGCCCCTAAACTTCCCCCTGGCACCTAGATATTTTATTATCATACCAGCACTGCCTATTTATTGTCATTGTTGATAACATAATGACTTAGCGTCAACTGTGTGTGAAGATTTTTACTCAAGGTACTTGTTCGGTGAGTTTCTTAGACGGGGATGGAACTTGTTGTCTACGTGTAACGCGGAAAGCACTCAACAAACATACTAATTTCTTATCATAGCAGGAAAAGCCTACAGGTAAATGTAGGTCTAACCTTTTGGTGGATCTCTAGACTTCAGATGCAGAATATTCACATAATAAGACCTTTTTTCTTGAGACGGTCACTGTTTGAGAAGGCCACAATGTGAATGCATCATATCCCGTAACTTACCGTGCGAACGATTGTTGATAGAGGCGCGAATTTTACAAGAGCGCAGAGGCCTCAGCCATTGATCGCTAGAAGTTAATATTATTTGTGCTTCAACAAGACTTCCATACGGAGAAGGATAATGCGAATAAATGAGATTACTGTCGAAATGGATATAAGAACTGTTTGGGATTTTTTATGATTAGATAACGACGGGAAGCCAAAGCTGTCGGAATTCCCATTCCCATATTATGCTCTTTCACTTGCAGAGTTCCACATGGCTCCGTTCTTGGACCTCTTCTGTTTATCCTCTATACACTAACTGTTGTATTTTTCCTTTTTTATTGCCTGGGCTGTCACAACATTATACTACCCCACTCAGTTCACTCATTAAAGCATTCTGTTAATCTATGCTGGTGACAACCAACTATTCATCTCTTTCTCTCCCAACTATTTCACCGACGTTATTGATCATCCTCTTCGTGTAGTTACACTAATTTCCTCCTTCTGGATGACTTCTAATCTCCTGTGCCTGAGTTCATGTAAAACTGAATTCATACCTATATGCCTTCGTCAGTTATTTACAATCCAACCACTCAGCTCAACCCATTCCTCTTCCGCTATAACGCTTCTTCGCCCTCCCATCACCTCAGCCTTAAAATTCGTTAATCGCTCTATAGCTGCTCTCCCCTCTGTACTACACTCTCCCAGAATTACGACAATTATATGACCCATCAAACTAACTCACCAACATTTCTCGGCTTGCAATTTCTGCTCAAGTCTTTTATTCAAAACTGAAAGCATTCCTCTAGCACAATTTCTATCCTGATTCCACCGCTTCCCCAAAACACTTCTAACCAGAGATCCAATCCTGATTCTTCTTCTTCCCCTTATCTATTCTGCAGATCCAATTTCAAACACCATCCACCGTAACCGTCTGACAGCCTGCTTGCCTGACTCTTGTATGTTGACCCGGAACCGAACCCTTCCTTCCTATCGATTTTGTTTTGACTGAGTGCCTGTGAATAAGCTGGTTCCCGCGACTTAGCTTTCGTTGAGCTCTGTACAAATCTTGAATTTACTATTACGATTACCATAAATATCAAACCGATTTATTCTCACATAAATTTTGAACACAAACCTTTACTCTAAATTTTGACAGCCTAAAGCCACATCCGTCAGAATTCCGTGACCATCACACGGGATGCTGCAGTGAATACCGAAAAGGCATTGCTCGCAAATGTCAGACACCATCCACCGTAACCGTCCGATTGTCTGTCTGCCTGACTCCTGTATCTTGACCTGGAACCGAACCCTTTTGCCTATCGATTTTGTCTTGACTGAGCGCCTGTGAATAACCTGGTTCCCGCGACTTGGTTTTCTTTGTGGGTTATAGAAATCTCGATATTACGACTACGAATATGATTATCCGCAACTCACCATTACAACCAGCGTTGCTAGAGGCGTGAATTTTTCAAGAGTGCAGTGGCCACAACCATTGACTGTTAAAAGTTAGTAATATTTGTGCTTCAACAATCTTTTCATATGGATAAGGACGACGCGTTAATAAGATGTGAAAATGGATGTAAGAAGTGTTTGGGATTTCTTGTGATCGGGTAACCATGGAAAGCCAATGGAAATTTCTCGCAGGACTGCCTCCATTATTATACATTTATCTCCTGCCGCTCTTTCTCAGGTCGCTAAGAAATGGAAAATGATACGCAGTCTAACAATCATTTTGACACGGTGGGAGGAACCTGTGGACATCTGATATTTCTACGTGAGACAAAACAGGCAAATAACACTCATCACTCCAATATGCAATTTCTCTTCTTTCTACTGAGCCCTACGAGGTTCAGGGTTCAGAGGTTTACGTAACATAGCCTCGTGATCTAGTTATGATGCAAGTAAAAATAGAACATATACATTTCTGTAATGCCACTACAAACAAGGCGATGGAGATCTAAATTTTAGATTGAGTTCTCCATAAGCAGGGGACAAAACTGGAGAAACGGGCTGCTTAATATGCATCTTTGCAATAGATAATATGGTCCCCAAGGCTGAATTTCCTCAAAAACAGTAGGTAGATGACGGACAGATGAAAGACAAGGAAAACTGTCAAAGGAAATGCAAATTTGAGTATCAACCGCATAGAATTGACATCTCAGCGAATAATTACCAAGCATCGCACCTAGTGGTTTTTTAAAAATGAAATCGAAAGAGGAAAAATCACCAAACCCTGCGAGACACCACATGTTAACTCAGCCTAAACGAATAATTGCCACTTAAATATACTGAGTGTGTCTTTAGAGATACCGAATGTAGGAAACCAATTCAGGGCAGGACCAGACATCCCAAAACAATGCTGGATGTGAAGCAAAACAAGATCATGATCAACATTATAAACGACAGCAATCAATTAAGAAAGAACCAGCTTTGTCGCCCTGCCTCTGTCCAATGAATGCATGATGCCAATATGAAAGTCAAGAAAAGGAGCTTCTCTTGAATGAAACTTACGGTAGGCAGACTGAAATGGAGAGATTAGTGAGTTGAAAGATAGACGAGTATGCTTACAATTTTAAACTACCCGTTCAAGAATTTTAAATACAAAATTCAAAGTTAAGATAAACATACACCAAAGCATATAAGTGTAAGAAAAAATTCAGCTGTATATCTAAGTTAGTCTTAACATCAAAGACATTCTTCCGTTACTTTCATAACCATTCAAGCAGCCGGTTGCAGTCTTTTTCCAGCGACGTCTTTAACCTTAATTGACATCGAATAAACCTCACTGTCACTGATCTCTAAAATTTAATTGCCTATTAAGTATTTTTAAATTATAATTACATTCATCATATGTTATATAAACAGCAGATTTTGCAATCCTGGCCTAGTTAGCTACATCGCTAAATGCGTAGGCCAAGGAGCCTCTATGCATGAGGACCCTCGGTTGGAGTCTCGATTGTGGCGTATTTCAGAGATTTAAATCTCAGGCCACGGACCATGCACGGGGACCTTAAATGGCGTGGCGCCCAATCAAACAGGCAGCAGTGGCGAAGGTCCCGATAAATTCATTGCAAAAATTAGCAGGGTCGAGGCCATACGGTCGCTATATAAACCTATACAGTTACGTTTACAATTTATATTGATAATGCATACGGAATAAGCAGGCATATAATGGATGCCTAATATCCTTAACACATATGACTAAGGAAGTAAAACTCGCTTGTCCATGGGTTTCGTGTAATGTAAACCGGTCTATCGCACTTCAGTAAGTAGGTGATGTCTTTAAAAATATGTAATACATGCAAGTACAAATAACTTATGAATCTATACAGTCAAAGTCTTACACTTATATGCTTTGGTGTAAGTTTATCTTAACTTTGAATTTTGTTTCTAAAATTCTTGAACGGGTAGTTGTTATTTGCATGCATACTCGTCTATCTTTCAACTCACTAATCTCTCCATTTCATAACACCGTTAATAAAACGGAAAAGCCTTAAATAATTAACTGTAATAATTAACTTAATAAATAACTATTAAATGTATCCATCGTGTAGTTTATGTATAATGATTATTATATCTAACTTATCCTTTTGGCTCAAACTGAAATATTTAACCATATACTGGTACTCAGTATAATGTATAATCATCAGTTAAGCTATAGATGTCATTAGTTTTGATTAGATTAGTAACAGGCCCAACCGTTTGTTATCCATCACTGGTACTTTGAAAATAGACATGTCTTTGTTAGACTTTCAACCATTAGAACTACGGGGATTATAAAAGAATTATGTGGTGAACTGGTGCAAATTGAACAGTAAATAAAAAATGTGGATTTATTTAACGCAAAGGACGATATTTCAGTAAATTGGTCATATGATATATAAATTTTAAAAAGTTACAAGCTTATCATTCAAAGTAAGCACGAATAAACAGAAAACGGAAAATATCACTATAAAGAAGGAAATACGAATTATCGAGGAAACAACAAGTTTGTAGAACCGGAAGTTATAAATCGGTTGAAAATAAGGATGCAAATGCAAGACGTTACTATCAATTTAGATCAAGAACATCCAATGACTTGTTAGATAAACAGACATTTGTATCATAAAGCGAATCAAATAGGTGAAACAGAAAAGATGAATTTGGGAGGTCATTTATGTCGAGTGGTGATGAAAATGCATCAAGCGAGGTATTGCACCAGATGGCTTCTCCGTCCTTCACATTCACCGCCGTGGAACCCAAGGTCGCCCTTTCGCTGGTGGTGGCCTCGCTGTGATCTTCAGGTCCTCGCTGGACATCAACGTCCATCCTCGGGCAGAAACGCTCTGCTTTTCCTCATGTGAGATTCAGCTGTTACGACTCGGCCGATCGTCGACGTCAGTTACTCTCGCCAACAACTACCGTCCTCCTGGTGCAGTCGACGATTTCTATAATGACTTGTCGACTCTTCTATCAACTGTTTACGTTGACTTCTACTCTGAGGCGATCTTAACTGTCTACATCTAATGGTTACATCAATGATGATCTCGTTGATATCTTCTCCAGCTACGGCCTTCGTCAGTACGTCGACGTTCCAACTCGAGGGAATAACCTCCTAGACGTCCTAGTTTCTGATGACAGGACCACTGTGTACGATGTCCAGGTGAGCGACGCTTGTCTTGTTTCAGATCACAAACTTATACTGTGTAAGTTCACGACCTCCTGCCACTGCCAACCTGTTAGGCACACTTATCGTAACATCAAGGCGGTAGATCCTGTACAGTTATTCAGTTACTTGTTGATTCTGATCTGTTCACTGCGCCAGCAAGTACTGCAGACGATTTTGCTGAACAGCTCAGGAGAATTGTGTCACTCACATTGGATAAAGTCGCCCCTATTCACATCTGCTATCGGCGACCCTTTAGAGCTATAACAAGGTGGCTCTCTCTAGAAGCAATAGAGGCAAAGAGAGAACGCCGTCGACTAGAGCGAAGATGGAAAAGTTCAGGCGTTGAGGAGGACAGACAGCTTTACCGTCATCAGTGTCGCCTCACAAACAAGATCATTAATGACCCTAGGAGTTCTTACTACTCCAGTCAGCTGAAAAATGCTCAGACATCTCGTGACCGATGGCGCATCTCTCAGCATCTTCTGCATTCAAAGGATGCTGTCATCTGCCAACGCTCCGAACAAGAAAACCAGAAACTATGTGCTAACTTCGCCTCATTTTTTGCCAACAAAATTAACAATCTTAAATGTAAAATTGCACAATGTACTAGTTATCTAATTTGGAATAACTTGCTGCATGACTCTGACCTCTCTGGTACTGCCTTCAATGACATTCCACCTGTCACATACTTTGAAGTCCTGTCTCTTCTTAATCACACTGTTCCCAAGTCCTCTCCGGTGGACTTCATACCAACATCACTCATTGTCTGTTGTTCTGATGTTTTCTCACATCTGATCGCACACTTGGCCAACTTATCTTTAACTGAAGGCTGTTTTCCGTCATGTTTTAAATCAGCATTAGTTACGCCTTTACTTAACAAAGCTGACCTAGACACCAACAACCTCTCAAATTTTAGACCCATCTCCAACCTCAATAACATTTCTAAGATTCTTGAACGTCTCTTCCTTGCACGAATTAAGAAACACGTCATTTCGTCTCCTAACTTCAGTCCTTACCAATCAGCTTACCGTGAAGGCTACTCAACTGAAACTGCTCTCACCTTCACACTGGACAACATCTTTTCAGCTATCGATACTGGACAGGCGTGCCTTTCAGTGTGTCTCGACCTTAGTGCTGCTTTTGACACTGTCGACCACCATCTACTTCTTTCTAGACTCAGTCAAAGCTTTGGTGTGTCTGGAACTGCCTTAAGCTGGTTAGCTTCTTAGTAGGTCTCAGCAAGTGGGCATTGGTTCTGCTCGGGCTGATCTTTCTGCACTGCTGGTGTTCCACAGGGATCTGTCCTTGGCCCCTTATTATTCACAATCTTCACATCACCAATCAGCCGCATAGCCAACCACTTTGGAGTGAAGTTACAGCAGTACGCTGATGACACTCAGCTTTACATTGCTCTGTCACCCAGTGATCTGTCAGGCAAAGCAAAGCTTGAAGAGAGTCTTTCTTCCATTCACGCATGGTTCTGTTTTATTGGTTTGGTCATAAATCCTGATAAATCTGAAGCGATCATGTTTGGCTCACGCCAACGTCTGTGTTCTCTCTCTTCACATTCCAGCATTGACCTTGCTGGCACTTCTGTTCCGCTATCAAACATGGTCAAAACACGGGGTAATTTTGGACAGCAATCTCACATTTCGACCTCACATAACAAACCTCTGCAAATCTTGTTTCTATCATATTAGGACATTACGTCACATCAGGTCAGCTCTTACCAAAGACATGGCACAAACTGTAGCCTGTTCTCTAGTCTGCTCTCGCCTCGATTATGCCAACGTGGTTTTTACAGGTATCTCAAATCTTGAACTCAAAAAATTTCAACGCATCCAAAATTCCCTGACTCGTGTGGTGCTGCGTGCACCTCCTCCTAAAAATTCCTTAGCTCTGTTAAACCAGCTGCATTGGCTTCCTGTGGAATTCCGGATAAGATTTAAACTAGTCTGTCTGACCAACAAAACTCTTACTATGAGCACTGCTACCTACCTTCAGTCTCTAGTCTCTCCTTACATCCCTCCACGCAGCCTACGATCTTCAGGTACGGGTCTCTTGGCTGAGCCACGATGCAGAACTGTCCTGGGCTCTCGTGCATTCCACATCGCTGCTCCAAAGGAATGGACTCGTCTACCAATGTTTCTCCGAAGTTCGAACTCCTTTCCTTCTTTCAAGAAACGCCTGAAAACTCATTATTTCTCACTGGCTTTCAAGCATCTGGATATCTAACTCTTTCACCTGGAGAATGACTATCCGCGCCTCCGATTCACACTTCGGTGTGACTTTGCGCGCGTTACAACTTTTCGTAATAATAATAATGTATGCGTGTGTGAGGATTCTACAGGCCTGGCGCACGGAACCGCCACCAGCTCGTTAATCTCAGCAAGCAACCGACCAATATACCCGATCACCGATATGGTGTTAGCGTATGTCCTACACCACGTCTTTCTCTGTTGTGGGTTTGTACTGTAATCGTAAACACGATTTCTACAGCGCCCAACGAAAGCTAAGTCGCAGGAGCCAGTTTATTCACAAGCGCTCAATCAAGACAAAATCGTTTGGCAAAAAGGGTTTGATTCCAGGTCAAGATCCTAGAGTCAGATAGGCAGGCAGTCATATGCTTGTGGTGGATGGTGTTTGGAATTGATAGCCTTAGCGTAAAGGTGTACATCCTATACCACACCTTTTCCCTAATGCAAATCTTGAGCAACTGCAACAGCTCCAGTAGTACTTTTGTAAACACTCTTCTTGCCCGTTTTTCGGCACGGATTAGCTTCATGTACGCATTTGCACCCTACATGGCATGCTAAACGACACTCTGCCAGGACTCGCACCTCACACATGCGGAATTGGTGTGGTAGTCTAGCCTATTCCCACCTGAATAATGAACTTTTTAACTATAAATTTTTTTGACTTTCAGACTGATTTTTACATTGTTCCAAGACCTCATATTATATTTCTGTACATGTATTGTTGTTGTAGAGTGTGGGCTCTTGTCTCGTGCTAACAAAAGATTACTTATTAGGTAGTGGTACAATGGCGCCAACAATACTCGGCAATGCAGCTTCTGCCCGCAAGTAAGCCTTCGGTCTGGTGCTTGCCATACACGTTGTTTTGTTCCGCGCCCATAATGCTTTGCCGTCTATGGTGGTCTGTTTATTTCACACCACAAATGCATATAACTCATAAAAGAGGTTCTCATTGAGGGCATTCGCTAGTCAAGGGGTAATTCCCAAATGTTTGGCCTTATCGGTGTGCCTTACTGCCCTGCTACGTATTATGTAAGCATATTTATAAGGGGAGAGGGTTATGCGTCTCAGTCATCACAAAATTACGTTGTCCGCTGTAACGGAAACTGACCACTTTCGTTGCGACAAAGTTCCGCGACGCTCGGGAAGGGTAGCCAGGAGGGAGAAGGCAGTGGTGGCTCCTTCTGTGGCCATGGGTAAACCCGGGCGAATTCAAGCCTCCGGCGGCTGGCCCGGGCTGCGAGCCCCTGAGGTGGGCTGCGTATGCACAGAGAGGGCACCAAACTGGGGCTGGGGACGCGGAGGCAGCATCTATAAGCAAGATATGGCGCTCGAGAAACAGATGCGTTGCTTCCATGACAGTGACTTTTTTCTATCGTAACCTCGAGATTTCTACAGCGCCCAACGAAAGCTAAGGTCCATGAATCAGCTTATTCATAGGGCTCAGTCAAAACAAAATCGAAAGGCAAATAGGGTTCGGTTCCAGGTTAAGATCCAAAGTTCAGGCAGAGAGACAGCGTGGCAGCTACGGTGGGTGGTGTTTAGTACTGGAGCGGAGGGAGATATAGGAAGAAGAAGGGAAGAAACAGATAATCTCGAGATTTCTACATCGCCAACGAAAGCTAAGACGCTGGAACCAGCTTATTCTTAGGCGCAAAAGCCAACGACTCGATGACTGAGGGATTCCTGTTGAGGTTTTTGCTGGAATATGTTGCTTTCTCTTTCTCTTTGATACATTAGCACACTCTGAGTCACGGTATTTAACAGCTGCGTTTTACTCTTACTGCTTAACTCCAACTCTACAGAAATGGACAGAACTTCCATTTCTTTAATGCTCTGTTATGCCATGGTTTTCGACTTTTCAGACTCTGTCTCATTACCTTTCAGTTCCATTTTCAGTGTTGAAATTGTCGAAAGCTAATCTATAATATTTAAACCAATAGAAGTTACAAATTTACTAGCAAGAGAGCCATACCCATGCTAAACCTTCAATTCACCAAGTAGATGACCAAAGGAAGGTGAAACGACATACTGGGTGAAAGTTCAAAAGGCCTGTGGAACCGTTGAATTTACATAAAATTGCAAATTTTTTATTCTTTTACCTATTGGAATTATTTGACACCTTCCAGTGTTCAAAAAGTGAAACTTTAATTTTTAACCATACAAGTGTGGGCACCCTGATGCACATATGCAAAAGAACACACTTTGTGAAAATCAAACTTCGGTTTGGTCCTAAAATTCCCCATGAGACAAGTCAATTTATTATTGCGCCTGCACTGCATATTTATTACTATATTTGATAATATTATGACTAAGCGTCAATTGCGTGTGGAGAATTTTACTCAAGGTCCTCGTGTAGTGAGTTTCCTAGACTGAACATTTCTAAGACTGAACATATAGTCTCCGTATTACACGTAAAACATCCATTCAACATGGTAATTTCTTATCATAGCATACAACGCCTAATAAATAAATCATCTAACCTTTTGATTTTTGGCGGAAATCTAGCCTTCAGATACAGAGTCTGCACATTGAAATCTTTCCTTTTGGGACGGTCATTCTGCGACTGCCTTTGCTCCTCAACTGTCTATGCGAACCAATGTTAGTAGGTATAAAAGGCCGATTCTGGCGCAAAACCATATGAATCAGTACTCTAGGTTGTGTCTGAACCTATAGGTTCCTCTTCAAAAATAATCACGTGATGACGTCATCGAAACTATGGGAAATCCCCAAATCTAAAAATAGATCCTGCACGCATCCATATTATAGGTTCATCGAAACCATCGGTTCCCCACCTACGTTAACGTTCGGGAATTTCTATACGTATCATCTTTTTTGCTAAAAGTAGCTTCTTGCTTTTACTTAAAGAAATAATTTATTATAATAAAATGGCAATGACGGCGAATTATAAAACATTTGATATTAACAGAACAGAACCTACACCCATTATAAAATCTTTGATACATATAGACCCATTGTTAACATTAGCTTCCAAAAACGCAAAACTTATAGCCTCTTTCGTTTCTGAAGTGAAAGACGCCTGTTATGAATTTGTAACCGAAGTTTTCGACCTGATCGGAGACGAAAGAGAATACAGTAGTAGTGAATACAGTAGTAGCGAATACAGTAGTAGCGAATACAGTAGTAGCGAATACAGTAGTAGCGAATACAGTAGTAGCGAATACAGTAGTAGCGAATACAGTAGTAGCGAATGCAGTAGCGCGTGTAACAATGACGAAGAAGTCTCCGATGACGATCCTAACATCGAGCTTACTAGAAGGAAAAGATGTACAAGTATTTTTCGGCTAATTCTACCAACAAATATATAGATGTTTTAAACGATATGGTAGATCGCTACAATAACGCTAAGCATAGGTCTATAAAAATGACCCCGTTAGAAGCTAGCGAAAAAGAAAACAAAAGTAGAGTAGGCCCTATGGATAAATTTATACCCAACCGCTTTTAACGAGCGTGCGTCTCCGAGACTCTCGATCGGCGATAAAGTAAGAATTACGAAAAAGAAGAAAACATTCGAAAAAGGGTTACGCCTAGATGGTCCGAAAAAGTATTTACTATATCGGGAGTTCAATACACAGATCCTCCAACGTATAAAATAACCGATTATAACGACGAAGAAATAAAAGGTACATTTTACGAACAAGAACTACAAAAAACTAACCAAGATATTTATAGAATCGAAAAGATAATTAAAAGACGCGGAAATAAGACTCTCGTAAAATGGTTCGGTTACCCAGACTCGTTTAATTCCTGGGTCAATAATGAGAGCCTATTGACATTATAAACAAAAGTATATTTTAAAAGATACTTTTGAAAGAAAGCACCTTTTAAAATATGTATTAACGCGGTAAGACTTGCCACTATTCATACGCGCCATCTTCTTCAGCATCCGTGCCCAAATTTTCGTCAGTCATCGCTAATATTTTGGGATTATCGATAGCGAATAGCCTTCGTTCACGAGTTAATCTATCAACCACTATGACGTCGTTTACTTTCAACTGTATAGACGGTTGTTTACCTATATAAATATCGGATATAGATATATCGGCTATAACTTTACACCGCGTGCCCATTAACGTTACAGGATCTATTCGCGCATCATCAGTACCCCAGAAACCGGTTTCGATGTCGGAGGGGCAAGTTCCACCGTCTTCCCGATATTTCTTAAGTAATTTAGGATATATAACTGGTGGCGCCCCATCTACTGGCACGCCACGTTCGGTCTTGTAGCGTAAAATTTCTAATTTATCTACATCGCTTTTCATATCGTATTTATTCAAAGCGTCTTTAGTAGTTTCTAAATTTAAATGCGCTTTACATTTTTCGGTACATTGGCGTAAAATATCGATAGTCTTAAGTTCTTCCGTTGTAGGGCCTTCCGGGGAATTGTGCATGACTAGCGATAGAGTATAAGAATCTATCGGTCTTTCATGCCATGAACAATTGTCTTTGCTATTAAATCCTCTATTTTCTTGGATAGGCCTACCCCACGTCATTAATTCGGGCGTTTCTAAATGTAAAATATCTATTCCGCCAACAGGATATTTATATTTGATATAAATTCTTTGAAATTTAATATCATTCGTATTTCGTTTAATTGGTTCGGAAAAAATTAGTCTGTTAATATCAAATGTTTTATAATTCACTATCATTGCCATTTTATTATCGAAATTCATCTCTTTAAATGAAGCCAAGAAGTTATTTTTAGCATAAAAGATGATACTCATGGAAATTCTCAAACGTTAACCATTTTATTATAATAAATTATTTCTTTAAGTAAAAGCAAGAAGCTACTTTTAGCAAAAAAGATGATACGTATAGAAATTCCCGAACGTTAACGTAGGTGGGGAACCGATGATTTCGATGAACCTATAATATGGATGCGTGCAGGATCTATTTTTAGATTTGGGGATTTCCCATAGTTTCGATGACGTCATCACGTGATTATTTTTGAAGAGGAACCTATAGGTTCAGACACAACCTAGAGTACTGATTCATATGGTTTTGCGCCAGAATCGGCCTTTTATACCTACTAATGTTGTTGAAAGCGCTAGTTTTACAAGATCGCAGAGGCCACAACAGCTAAAATTTAGAAATATTTGTACTCGAACAATCCTTTCCTACCGAAAATAACGACGCAAGTTTAAAAAATCAATAAAACGATGGCTATAAGAACTTTTTGGGATTTCTTATAACCTGGTAACCACGGAAAACCCATGCGCTGGAAATTTCCTGCAAAACTGCCTCTATATATATACGTTTATTCTTCACCACGAAGGTAGACAATACAGAAAGTACAACAAACTATAATCAAAAAAGAAAGAAAAAAAGAAAGAAAAATTATATATTTTAGTTTTGACTCAGAGTCTATGAATAAGCCTGTTTCTGCAACTTAGCTTTCGCTGAGCGCTGAAGAAATCTCGAGTTTACGATTACGACAAAGATAAATATCACATCGTTTTATTCATGTATAGATTTAGAAAACAAAGTTTTACTGTAAATCTTGACAGCCTAGAGCCACTTCTGTCAGAATTCAGAATTCCATGGCCATCACACGGGATCCTGCAGTGAATACCGAAAAGGCGTTTCTCGAAAATGTCCGACAGTTTTCCATTCTTCTTATTGACGTTCTCTATTGATTTAGTTGATCATGGAACTCATCAGTTGCCTATTTTATGTAAAAGTAAATTAGAACTTCACATGGTAGGCACAAGGTACCGTTTTTTATACCATTACTGTTCCTTCGTTGACTTCGAACTTTGTAGACTTGCGTTCATGCCGAGTCTAAGTGCAGCAGCTCACAGTTAGGCGAATTTCTGTGCTGTGATAGATTGAATCCAGACACAATAACAAATAGGAGGGGAGGCAGTGGTGGTTATGATGATGTAAGAGCAAAGTGCTGTACTCATAGGGATTTCCAAGGTTGATATGACGGAATGGAAACATTCTTACGAATTCCCATCACAGGCTCATGGCGTGAATAACAACATTATAATAATTTCTTTTTAGGATAATCGGAAACTTGAGATTTCTATAGCATCCAACGAAAGCTAAGTGATGGGATCATGCTTATGCACAGACACTCAACTAAAGAAAAAATCGATTGACAAGAATAGTTAGGGTCCAAATCAAGATCCAAGACTCAGGCAGGCAGTCAGAAGGCCTCGGTGGGTGGTGTTTGAAATTGGATCTGATAACAGGATAATAGATATTAACATAATACGATGCATGTAATTCTATAATATGCAGCTTGACTGAGAGAAAATGGACTGTATGTGAGTTGTGAAACGCTCATCTGTGGCCCTATGTTGCTCACATTCCCTCATGAAAGTTGCAAATTCTCTGTTCCTCTGTTCTTTCTCTCATTCAATTTTTGTACCCCAGTAAAGTTTTAGCAGATGTCAACTTACACCTGGAAGGCATCTGGTTCGTCTCATTATCATGCAACAGAGACTTTCCTTCAAGCAAATCATTAGCAGGAGTCAAGGCTGTTCTAAGGGTGAACTGTTACATTTTTTTTGTCTAACAAAACTGAAGACAAGTATGGATAGATGTTCTTGTCGCGAAGATATGGAAAACGATACGCCGCCTAACAATCATTTCGACAAGGTGGGAGGAACCATATGTCTACGTGAGAAAGAACAGGCTAATAACACTCATCACCCCAATATGCAATTTCTCTTCTTTCTAATAAACCCTTTAACAACGGTCAGGTTCAGAGGTTAACGGGAAAAAACGTTGTTTTCTAATTACAAGATGCAAGTAAACAATATAACAGATACAAGTGTAGGCTGTAATGCCAATACATAACGAGGCCATAGAAATTCAGATTTTCATAAGCAGGGCTCAAGATTGGAGTAACGGGCTGGGTAGTAGGCCGAATACATGTTTTCAACAGACTATATACGATATTGAGACGGAGAGACAGCATCTATAACAGTATGTTATTTTGTAAAATGAATGGAATCGCAAAATTCGTAATATGTAGTATTTTAATGGATTACAATGAGGTTTCATGTTGTATTCCGGCCCTAGTTTGGGTCTTCCGTCCCAGCACATCAAACAACGGGGGTCATGGTCCCACCCCTACATCCGCCATTGGTGTCTTAGACTCTCTTATCGATACATATCACACCTGCTGTTCGTTTTCCACACTAGTTTTATGTATCTAAACGTATCCGCTGCAAGCTTGCACTTTGTATGAACAAAGCTAGCACACCTCATATACAAAGAGCATGCAAATCATTCACCATCCTAGATATCATCGCTGGTTACATCCTGTAGCTCTGTTAAAAGTCGTTCCTGTCTTTAGTCAGCATCTTCCGGAAAGTATGTTGTTCCTTGTGTCCTGGTGACGTCTTGTCTTTGGCAGACGTCCATTTACAGTTGCTAGTCCGTCCATCTGGAACTCTATACCTTATCATGTTCACAACTCTCTTACAGTGAATCTCCTTCGATCAAAACTATCTATTTGTGGTTCTTAGTGTTTTAGTTGCCCAACTACAATTTGCTTCTCTAAAATTTTAAGGAGGGCATTATGAAATTACCGTCTCATTGTATTGTAGGCGTATGTATACATCTGGGCATTTATTTAACGCCTGTTAAAGACATCTGAATGTCTTATCTCTTGTTGCTGTCATAAGCAAAGAAAATATAGTACTCAGGCTCTATAGATTTAGCACACAAGACTGTAACATTATGAGTTAGCTAGTTAGAGCTTGATTGCCAATCGAATCCCTTCCGCTACGCTAATGTTCCAATCGCTAACACGTCTTGCTTTTGATCATTTGAAGGCACTCAATTAATTGATCATATGCTGTCTCGAATGAATGCAGGATACCTGCCCATTTATTACTCGCTTGTGACGCGGAAGTCCAATCAG
This sequence comes from Norana najaformis, assembly GCA_964023275.1. Classification (NCBI taxonomy): domain Eukaryota; kingdom Metazoa; phylum Annelida; class Clitellata; order Crassiclitellata; family Hormogastridae; genus Norana; species Norana najaformis. Next base: position 10,079,549 of record OZ029929.1, read on the forward strand.
CAATGGCCTCGCCTCGTTATCTAACGATTGTGAGTACAGGTATGCTGAGCAAACTCTTCGTGACCTACGGCAAGTTGTTCACGCACGACTGCCTCTGCTACCAAATAGCAGAATTGGATTGTGAGTACAGGTATGCTGAGCAAACTCTTCGTGACCTACGGCAAGTTGTTCACGCACGACTGCCTCTGCTACCAAATAGCAGAATTGGAACCACCTTTGGCTGGAGGCAAAAAATGTTGTGCATCTGAAGGAACGTTGAAAAAGTATGTAGTCATATTAGCTGATCTCTGAGTCTGTTTGATCGCCAAATGGCTGCGATATTGCTTGGCCCAGCGCTAACCGGTATGTCTGCCCTCATTGTAAAGCTAGCGCTGGTCACTGAAGATGTAAACATTACAATAGAAAAAGAGAGGAATTTGACTGTGAGTCTGTGATCGATGTTGTGTAAGGGCTTGGCTGTACATTTCAAAAACCTGCGGACTAATGGTTGTATCAAGCATGCAATAATCCATATCAAGATCACTTCATGGTCTGCGGGAAATGAAATCCAGAAGAAGCAGGAAAAAATTGACGCATTAACTATTGAACAAACCACTGTATGCATGAGCACAAAGTTCGAGGAAAAGACTGTCATTGCAAGTACGCCAAGGATCGCTTAAAAATAGAAACTGGGAGCACATGAACTTCACTTTTTAAAGTAATGTCAGCGAACAATAAACACTAATGTATATAGACACTATATGTCTGATAATGGGAGGGCAGTTTAACATGCACTTGTACAGCTATATGCACAAGTCCAGATTTCTGTCCGGTTATTGGCTTAAGTGTTCGTCTTTTATTTTCAGACATCTATGTCTATAAACAATCTAACAAAGTCCGTATTTTATATTGATACAAATTGCTTTTAATAGATTCTCAAATGGTAACACTGTCATCCTTCGGGCTTAAAAGCAAGGCATCACGATTAATCTATCATTGGAGGCCCCACGCTGTCAACTTTAATAGCCTTCTTACATATTGTGGACTGGTATAGTCGGTCGTCGGATGTTCGTTCGTTTCTCTGTTCACTTTTCAGTAAGCTAACATTCTTTAATATTTTCATCATCTTTGGTTAAGGTTAGATATTAGCTCGTTTGTTAGGCGCCTGTATAACAAATACAGCAATGAGGCGTGGCAACAGGTAAACTGCCTTTCGCGTATATAGTTCTTCAATATTTAACAGTTAGAGCATCCAATGTGACTGGCTTCAGATGTCACCGAAATATATGGCAATGAGAGTAACCACAGTCAAATGTAGCATCTGTGCGTCATTATACTCAAATATTTGCCACAGCGATGTGGCGTGAAATAACATTGCGCGAGGTTATAGTATTATATTATACACGCTACGATGTTATCTGAAATATCAATAGTCTTAAGCAGACGGCGTTTTTAGGAGCATGGAGCAATATGGCGTCATTTTATCGTTTTAATTATGGGTTTGAGGGGGAATACGATATTACTATCCCTATCAAATTTGGCTTGATTGCAGATTTGACAAATATTATGCATACATACATGAACGCATATTTACTTTCACATATAGGTCTCCATTCGTACGCTTTAATAACCAGCAAAGCCTACTATGACACCAAGAGATACTTGGAAGAAAGCAACTTACCTAGACATTAAATTATTCGATAGCTAACGAAGTGTAGTGGTATGTTTTACTTTCAGTTTTATCTTGGAAAGGTCTTCATTTGGCCTACAAATTTCTTTTGCAAAATATTCGACATCTCGATGTTCTTTGTTACAGCAAAATGGCGCAATGAGGTATTTGTAGGGATATAAGTTTCACAAGTCATCGCAAAAGTGTAACACTAAGGCTGTTTTTCCACTTCCGTCAGAATTCAGAGTTTCATGACCATCACATGAGTTCCTGCAGTGAATACCGAAAAGGCACCATCCACCGTAGCCGTCCGACTGCCTGACTCCTGGATCTTGACCTGGAACCTAACCCTTTTGCCCATCAATTTTGTCTTGACTGAGCGCCTGTGAATAACCTGGTTCCCGCGACTTGGTTTTCGTGGGGTGCTGTAGAAATCTCGAGATCACGATTACAATTATGATTATCCGCAACTCACCGCGCGAACCAGTGTCGCTAGAGGAGCGAATTTTACAAGAGTGCAGTGGGCACAACCGTTGATCGCTAGAAGTTAGTAGTATTTCAACAATCCTTCCATACGGATAAGGACGACGCGTTAATAAGATGTGAAAATGGATGTAAGAACTGTTTGGGATTTCTTATGATCGGGTAACCACGGTAAACCAATGAGCTGGTAATTTCTCGCAGACTGCCTTAGAATATGTTGATGCTGAAAAGACTGTCAGTGCATGTACACCAAGAATCGCTTTAAAATAGAAATTGGCATAGCACGTGAACTTCACTCTTTAAAGTAATGTCAGCGAACAGTAGACAATATTGTGAATAGACATTACATGTCTGATAATGGGAGGGCCGTTCAACATGTACTTAGTCAGCTATATACACAAGTCCAGATTACTGTCCGGCTATTGGCTATTAGCGTTTATTACCAGACATCTATGTCTATAAACAGTCTAACAAAGTCCATGTCTTACATGAATATGAATTGCTTTTAAGAGATTCCAAAATATTAACACTGTCAACCTTCTGGCTTAAAGACATTGCATCTATTAACAAATCGTTGGAGGCCCAACTCTAAGTCAACTTTATCCTTCTTACATGTGCCAGACTGGTATTATCGTTCGTCTCCCTGTTCACTTTCAGTAAGCTAACCTTGATTTTTAACATAATATTATTCATCATTTTGGGTTAAGGTCTTTCCTAACCTAACTCTTCTGGTTTCCTGCTTTTGTAGCCTGTCCCGCTTATCCCGAATGTCACAATATTACAGAGCAATGAGCTTCTTAGACGGAGATTGAACCTGTAGTCTCCTTACTACACGGAAAGCACCCAACCAACATGGTTATTTCTTATCATAGCAGGCATCTTCTAATAAACAAATGTAAGTCTAACCTGCTGAAATCTGGCGAAGCTCTAGCCTTCAGATACAGAGTGTGCGAACATTTGTTTCTAGACGCAGGAATTTTTTTACAAGGGCGCTTACACCCCGCCCCATGTGTTGGCAGTTACCTCAAGCAGTGGTCACAGCTGTTGACCACTAGAAGTTAGTAATATTTGCTCTTAAACAGAGCCTTTCATCGGATAAGGAAACCGCGAATTGCTTAAATTTATGCAGAAACTGTTAAACAAAATTTAGAGTTCTTATATTGATCCGATAACCACGAAAAATCCAGGCGTTGGGAATTTCTTGCAAGACGGCTGAGCTCTAGCGGACCCAGACACGTGGATAGGCCTACTCTTAATGTATATGTACACTGCAGTTCGAAATCGTCTCCTAAATCGATCGATTGACTGCTGATGGTTATGGATCCCAGGCGGTAAACTATTACAGACAGATGGTACAGCAATTGCGAATCTCCGTGAATCGTTATCGTCTAGTTCAGACTAGTTGTTGCTGGAGTGTGGAGGTTAGAAAACGCCAGTTGCGGAAAGTAGAAATTGACGTACACTGTAAATGTAATTGTAATGACAACAGTTTATATAGGCTTCAAATCGTAAGTAGCGAACTACTTCTCGAGTGCTTTACGCCTACAATTTCATTTGTCAGAGCAGGTGATAAGAGCTAAGTAATTGGAAGAATTCCAATATTTATAAAAAGCACGAACACTTGTGGCCTCCTGAATACAGTAGATACCGAAAAACTGTTCCACTCACGCGGGCCAGCAACCCACAGGCCCGATCACCCGTTTTAGTCTTAGCTGCGGGCACAAAACATTGGCAGACTTTGATAATCGCAGCCATAGACGATGACAGTTATCAGTTATCTGTTTGATGCGTTCAGCGAGATAGTGAGGTGCGCAGTTATTCAGACATTTGTAGGCCCTATACGAGAAAGCAAAATTCAATTTGACGCGCTCGCCAATCTGAGCCACTGAAACTCGTCTCGTAGCAAATCTGTGGTGGTCGAACTCTTTTATTCGAACGGCCAAACGAGCAGCGGCGTTGGTGACCGCCTGACAACAAATGATACTTCCTGTAGCAAGCAAGCAAAGACGCCATTGTAGTCAGGCTGTGGATGGGCCATGTGGCCAGGGCATCATATGGTAAGTGGTCTCATCTGTACATACTGTTTTCGTCTGCTTTAAAATAAGAAAGAAATGTGCTTATTCGAACCAAAGATTTTCTATTTATGTTTCGGTATGTAGGAACAAATCTTTCGAATTTTGTAATTTATTTTATTTTTAATTAATAGCATTTATTTCTCATTTTTTGTTACAATTCACAACTGAGATTTTGTAGGCTTACGATGTACATCCTTCGAGACTGGGACCTCGTATTTGCAATGGGCCGGGCCTCTCTGAATCTATGTAGAGCCCTGATTGTAATAATCGATTCGGCTCACGATCAAACGTTACACGAGTTGGTGGTTCACATTCTTTATAAGAGACCTGTCTGCGATGTCACTAATGCAGAGGGCCTCCTTTTCTACTTTTGTGAGTGTCCCCGGTGTGACCTTATTAAGCTTATCGTTCTTACTGCAACATAACCTGAAACTCCACGTATTACTCTCACGTGACCATAATTGTAACCATTCATAAGAGATTTATTCGTGCCATCTGTAATCTACCTAGCTACAAAGAAAGTTTTACGCAGTTTAATTAGGCCTAAATTGACATGTAAAATTAAATAGTAAATTCATGTATATATTTGAAAACAAACTTGTACCGTAATTCTTGATAGCTTGAAAAATGAGCAGGATCGAGGCCAAACGGTCGCTATAGAAAACCGTGTACATTTACATAGGCCTACATATATCCTTTAAAATTCAGAATTGCATGACCACAGCCTGCAGAGAATACTGAGAAAACGTTACTCACAGATATAAGACAATTTTCCATTATTGTTGTGGATGATCTCTATCTCTGTGAAGTTCGTTGAATATGAAACTCACCTCTTTGTGTAAAAGTAAAATTAGCTTTCACGAGGTTTTTACGGTAGCCAGTATGCACATGATACTGGTTTTTGCACCAGGACCATTTTCGTTCATTTCTGTTTCGAAGTGGAGCAGCCTACACCTAGGCGAGTTTCTGTGTTGTGAAAGATTTAATCCAAACAGAATCACAACTATGAAGACATGGCAACGGTGGTTATGATGAAATATACCAATATGCAGCACTTATAGCGATTTCCAAGGTTTATATGACGGGCTTGAAAAATTCTTGGGAATTCCCATTAAGGTTATAGGCTCCTGACCTGAAAAAAGCAACATCTGTTGTAAGTAGATTGAATGAAAGAAAATCGAATCATCATTGATCTTCACAGACGACGGTAGGTAGACTATGCCTATCGTGTTCTGCATTCATTTGGGTCAATGATATTGTGTGTCTGATAAGACCACGAAACTTCTGATTCAAAGATCCTGGAACAAAAGAGGCAGTTGTTAAATTGCAATTGTAACTGTGATTGGGCATTTATATAGCGTCGCGTCTAGAGAACTAATCAGAGGCGCTCTACGCTGGCCGAAATGTTGTCAAATCCGTTAAGAACAAATCGTAATCAGTTATAGCAATCAATGCTCATTTAAATAAAAATGTCGCCAGTAACAAGCTCTCGCACACACGCTGAGCTTAACCAACGGGTTCCCAAATAGAGTTCATAGATGTTACCTTGTTCAGAGCCCCTGGACCGAACGGCGTCAAAGTTGAAGAACGATGACGGGCGATAGTGTTCGCGACACATGATAGCACCACAGTCCAACCCAGTCCCTCCCAGCTGGTAGAAGCGCGGGGTGAGGACATTACACCAACTCGAACCACCAGGTCGATCTGTGTCGGACAGCAATTCGATAGATGGTAAAACCCCTGTCTGATAGTAGTTCGAAGCAATTCCAAAGCCTCTCCTCGCCTTTCAGGGATACGTCTGCAGGTGTAAGCCGACACCATCGTCTGGAACCTGTCATCCCCATGAGTAGAGATAGACTCTTTCAAGGTCAAACAGCTTTAATCACGAGCAGAAGCCGTCCGAAAGCCCCAAATCCACAGAACATCCGTGTTTGCTGTGGATTTAAGCTCAATGAATAGAATCGCAAACCCTCTTTTACATAATTGAATTGTAATTGTAATTACTTGGACATTTATATAACGCCGCTTTGTAATAATTGGACAATTATATAGCGTCAAGAGAAAATAATCATATGCGCTCTCTTCGCTAGTCGAAATGGTGTTAAATATTATTCTAAAACTATAGGTAGTAGTGCCACTGGTCAGTGCAGGCTCGCGCACCCACGTTGAGCCCAACCTACGGGTTCCCATCTAGACAGGATAGATGACACGGTGTTCAAAGTTCTTGGACCAATCAGAGTCGAACGCGTAGAACGACGACGGGCGATGGTGTCCGAGGCACACGGTTAAACGGCCGAGGAAAAAAGTCCATAAAATTCTAAAGAGACAAAAAGTTGTTGGAAGCGTTCTGATTGCTGAAAAAGGTCGTCACAAATTTTAGGAGAAATAAAGTACCACCTTGCCTATTTGGCTCATACTAAAAACGTCTGGCTCCGCCACTGCCCCGTGCCGATGCTCTTGTGGGACCTATTGCAGTGTGTACATATTTAATCAGGGAGCTGTACATAATTATAAGTTATTAAAAAGATGTCATACAAATGTCAGTTACATCACATTGCATTCATTTACATCCATTCACATTATAATAATTAATACAAGCCACATGAAAAGATACAGCTATGCTGGATCGTGAACTCATTTGATTTTGTTTCTTCCATTAGCATAAACAACTGTACACACTTTTGTTTAAATGGGGCCACGTTTAGTACTGCCTCAAAGGCCTTGAAGTATTATCATACTCTGACGCATGATTAACTTCGCTGAATTTTTATTGATAATATATAGGCCTGTTGTCATACCTCATTGCGCTTATTTACATTGTGCATATAGGACAGCAACAAGAATACAAGTAGTAAATAAATGAACAAAATACATGAATTTTTAATAAACATGATATTGTAATTGTAATTATGATCACAAATTTGTATAGCGCCACTGTCCTGAATTGACAGCACTAAACCACAATCAAATAGAATGGTTTTCAAGCGCTTGCGGAAAAGAGGCATGTCGCAGGTTGCTAAGCAACCTATTCCAAAACGATGGACCATCCACAGCGGAGCTTATATGGGGCGCTGATGCACGGACAAGCGGAGGGTAAATAGATACATAGCTCCCCAGGATAAGCTGTAGCACTGCCTGAAAGACAACATGTATATGTATATGTGGTTTACATAAGAGTATCAGAGAGTGTTTAAATGCTTAACGTGCTTGTGTATTTGAAGTTTTAGCAAAGAATCCGTGACGGCTCAGGCTGTAGCGCAACTACTAGTAACAACTATCATTGAAAAAAGCAGTTCAAAACTCCTTTGCAGACTTTGTCTATTAACTACTAGTAACAACTGCTGTTCAAAAAATAGTTCAGAATTCTTTGGCCAGAGTTACAACTACTACGTCAAAATATGAGCACATATACTGAGACGTTAAGCTAATAACGACAGGATATATTTATAATATTTTATTTTAATACTGACAATCTACTGTACGTTCAGATTACATGTTCCACTGGCTACCAGATGTATTCTAAGTGTTCCGTGTTAGTGTCTTTTGGACGGGCGTCTGTATGCGAATGACATGGATGCCTAAGGCAGTCCGTACCGCGCTGGCTCTGCGTATGGGCGTGGCCTATGGCTGTCCAATCATATCCTTACATAATCTCTGTACTCAAATCTCTACATTGGCTTCTTGTTCAGTAAAGGATTTATTTCAAATTGGGACTTAAAATTCATATAGCATTGAACTCCGGCCAGCCACAGTACTTAAAATCAGTCCTCATCCTCCAGATTTGTCGTTATTCACCCAGATCATCTGATTGCTTTTTCTCTGGTGATAGGCCTACATAAGACTAGATTTGTTATTGATAAACGAGAGTTTTCGTTTGCTTAACCTAGATTTTAGAACTCTTCCTGTATCCTATCGTTCAGCTGAGTCGTTTGTGTCATTTCGTTCTCAACTTAAGACTTACCTTTTCAAATTGCTTATACCCATAGGCTGCCTATCTGTTCTAGTGGTTGCTCGATGGATATTGGCCTGATTGCTGCTTGGTTTTGGTGCGCCATCGGTTGATTCATTGTGCATTAGACACCGGCGCCATAAGAAGTATTAATTAACAATAGTTAAAAATAGCATTATTCGTTCTAGGCTTTATTAATATCGGATTAAAGAAGACGACATTGTTCATTGCAATGAACGTAGTTTTCCAGTGCATTCTAGATTTGACTGAACTTTATTACCTAACACGAGAGCGTAACTTCTTGAGATCCTTTACGACCAGATTGTCTATTCTACCCAAACGGCTATATTTATTTTTAATATAATCCTGTTCTCATATACAGGTTAAGGAATACTGATGTTATGCCCGAGTGCATGTATGTTACGAACAAATTCAACTGTCTGACCAACTAATTCTAGTCTACTCTTCGTACTCTCTCTCTCCTCTTCTACTAGATTTGACTGAACTACATTACCTAAAATCTGCTCTCTGCCCAACTCGGCAGCTACAAAGGGTTACGTGTTGATTTCTGATTGGACCAATGGAACGCATATAAGAATTCATATACGAACACATATGTGAGCACATATATACAACACATATATTAAACACATTTATGAACACATATACAAAACACATATGAACATTTATGCACATATGTGGAGCACATATATAAAACACGTTCACAAATGCATAGGAATAGTTATATGTGTAGGTGGGACATGGGCATAAAGAATTATGCCCGCAGATCAATAAGAATCATAAACGAATATAACTATAAGCAAGTAAGTAGTCTTTATTTGCATCTGTCAAACGCACATGCATTACACGTGTAGAGCATTTACACACATTTAAAATAGTTAAAACACGAGCAAATATAACAGATGGGCATGCACAACTAAAAATAACGAAAAATCGATTCACGAAACTACTTTTAAGCTGTTTAGACTTGAGACGAGGCAGCATAAATGATGAAACGGTTTACCATAAAAAGCGAAATCCAAATACCCCTTTAAGAATCTATCGAATGACGAAGATTTCTGTATGTCTGTATTTCAACTTTAACCATCATTTAGGCTGGAGCATTATAGAGAGGGCCTCTAATTTGTTTCTTTTGAAGCGGCGCTATACAAATTTGATTATAATTAAAATCATAATTCGGTGAAGCCTGATTAGACCGACTGCTCATATAATTTCGCAAAGAAGTTGCGAGAACCTTCACAAAAGCCAAGATAACCACGAAAAGCGTTGCAAACGTTGAAAAAGAGAAACATATCCAAATTCGAATGAATAAATTTAGAATTACATTTGTTATTTGGAACTACGTGACGATAGCGTTCTAATAAATTCCTCCCTGTCAAATTGTTCCCACATTAGGTCATAATTCGCATTAAGACTTCTTTTGACACACTCGTAATTCCTGTTGAGCATAGGTATATCTACTGCAGTGTCAGCTGGACATAGAGCCAGATTTATGTCACAGGCCGGAGGGTTTTTGATGGGAAACAGAGATAATGACGACGCATCATCCGGATTGATGAGCCGCAAAAATTCAGAGTAACCTTGAAGCCGTATCACTTGTTGTCTGAATGAGGGCATGAGGTAACAGGGATAAATGTGATGTCGAGAAAACTCCACAAAGCAAAGCATGAGCCTCTCGACCCAGAAGGCGAGCTTCGCTCGCGTAATTTTGTCTTCGCTTCGTGTTTGACTTCCATTTCTGGCATTGAGCGCCTCCATGCAAAAGAGAAGACAAGTCTTCACGTGATAAGTAGTTTTCGGTTCACCATGAAGCATCTTTTTGCAAACTATGTACGCTGATTTTATTAAAGGCGAACTTTCCTTGATGATTCGACTTTCCACCGATGCAAATGAAATTCTAGCAAATGTTTCGGAAAAGGGAAACTCATGAAGCCTTGGGTTAGAGGGATCAAAATGGGGCCGATCAAAGACCAGTGTACATCCGTCTGTTTTCACAGCAGGACTAATGCCAACTGGCAGCGACTCTTCTGGCCACCAACCAGACACCTGAACACAAGCAACGACGTCAACGCATATCGCGGCAAAGAGAGAGCCACCTTCCCCGTCGCCAATAGGATGAAGCATTCTTAGTTGCAGCGTCTTACACAGACCAGCTGGCCGTTCATATTTCTTTTCGCCTTGAAATGTTACCATCCATTCGAGCAGATCGTCGTCTTTTCGGAAATTGGGGTCCTTTAAGGCTTCGTCGAGAATAATCTGGAATCTAAAATTAACTTCATGAGTCAGCAGGCACTGTTTTGAGTTGAAAAAGCAGTCAAAGGCCTCGTCATTGAGACTCTTGGCATCGTCTTTTGACTCACGTCTCAGTTGAAAGTAGCCTTCAGGACCCAACGGATGAGGAAACACTTCGCAAATTTGGCTAAATTTGGTCAGTTTAAAGTTATAGTTGAAGTCGGCTGAAACGTCAGCTTTTGTTTCTTCGTCGGCGCTTCCGACTAAAATTGGCTGACACTCGAATCGCGAATCTTTTTCTTTTATACCATCAGCCAAACGGTCCATGAAGTGTTGTAGTGGTGTTTTAAGCTGGCTTAAGCGACTGTTAAGGCGAATAAATTCGTTTTGAATCCACACATTCCAAATAGCTTCTTCTGACGATTCTAGACTCGAATATGCTAGGGGGCAAATTTGAATCATGGCAGCCACTTTTTGCTTCGTTAATTCTGTCACATGATTAGTATTGAGCTCATCGGGCGTGATAAACGGACTCTCTCTGATTGGCAATTTCACAGCGTTGTCTTTGATTCCTCTAATCCCGTCTCGTAGTTCCTTAAGTTCTCTAGGAGTATTTCCATATACGTCTTTGGTATTTTCATTAGCTCCATGGTGGAGGAGCAAATTGTAATGATCATCCTCTTCTGCGTAATGTAAAGGGGTTTTGCCGTAAATGTCGCTTGCATTTACGCTACAGCCTAATTCTAGTAGTACCCTTACTACCTCGTCATGTCCCCTGCTAAAGATAAGCTGTGGCATAATATGGTAGTGAAGAGGAGTTCTTCCTTTGTCATCTATTACAGAAGCTAAATGCCTGAAATACTGGTTTCTTAAGTCGAATATTTTATGCCCCCGTTCTCTTTTGCAACCAGGAGAGACGAGCCGATGCATTGGACTTGGATTTCGCAGGTTTTGAATAGCGCCGCGGTTCACAAGTTCGTTGAAAGTTCCCGAATTCATTCGGATGGAAGAATTCACTTCCAAATCAAGTGGCGTGTTTTCTCTGAAGTCCATGATATTTACATTTGTTTCGTCAATACCTAACAACAATTTAACTATTTCTTCTTTAGATCTATTAGTTTTCTTTTCGTCTTTACCATATTGCATTTCAAAAGTACCACACCAATCGCTAATCTGTAGAAGATTGTTGATGCAGTATTTTCTCCCTTGAAGCTCCTTGCAGAAGAAATGCAAATCTAACCAGTTCCAATTTGGCTCGTAGATAGCTGCATGCAGGGCAGTGAATCCGTAATAGTCGTGAAGATTCACGGATGCTTTATTGTTCAGCAGCAGCTGCACTACTTCGACATGATGCCCTGCAGCCGCTTTAATCAAAGCAGTTGCTCCATATTGATCTCTTGCGTCCATATCGAGTTTTATTCTCGATTTCATTTCCCAGTCAAGCAAGATTTGAACGACGTGATGACAGCCATTTTGAGAAGCAATGATCAAAGCCGTTTCGCCATCATCATTTTTCATGTTAAAGTCTGCGCCTTTCTCTAACAGCAATTTTATCATATCGTCTACAGTTTGAATCCGCAGAAGTCGCTTTCTTGACTTTTTAATAAGGTGATGATCGTGAAACTCTTTCCAGCATATTTTGAGGACTTTATTAAGTGGAGTGTTTAATTCATCACCCTGATAGTTTACACTGAATCTGCTTGACTTTACAAGAACTTCTGCGGTTTCTTTAATATTTCCGCATTGACAGCTGAATCCAAAATTATTCCAAAGGAATGCTTTTATCAAGTGACTAAAGCTGTCTCCAAGATGTTTCTCTGAATATACATCTTGGTTTGTATCAAGCAATATCTCCACCATTTCCGATTGGTTGGAACGCGCTGCCAGTTCGAGTGCAGTGTAACCATTTGATTCTCTCATTAGCTCTAGAGGCGTCTTTGTTTCTGCCCAAACTATTCGAGCAGATAAGCATCGACCATCGCGATTCTTAAGTTCGACTGGTTCGATGTCCTTCTTGAAGTTTGTACCCCTCTTCTGTGATTTTTTCAAAAGTCCCGCGGCTGTGCTTTAAAATGACTTTAACAACCTCTGTATAAACTTTATCGACTGCAACGTGTAATGGTGTCTGTTCATCATGGAATAATACAAAATCCGAAACGCAGCGATTCAATAACACATCGACGACTTCTGCATGTCCATTCTTAGCTGCAAGGTAAAACGGTGTTTTCTCAGATTGTTTCGTGACGTCGACGGTAGCATGGTTGTCCAGTAAAACCACAACACAGGATGTGTGACCATTTTGGGCGGCTAAATGAAGTGGAGTAAATTTGACATTGTTAACTTCATTAACAGCTGCACCACCACTTATCAAGGCTTTTACACTTTCTGTATGGCCGTTTTCAGATGCCAGATGAAGTGGAGTCATAGTGTCGTTGTTGCACTCATTAACAGCAGCACCGTGACATATCAAGGCCTCGACAATTTCTGTATGGCCGTTTTCAGACGCCAGATGAAGTGGAGTAAATTTGACCTTGTTACACTCATTAACAGCCGCACCACCACTTATCAAGGCCTTTACACTTTCTGTATGGCCGTTTTCAGATGCCAGATGAAGTGGAGTCATAGTGTCGTTGTTGCACTCATTAACAGCCGCACTGTAACGTATCAAGGCCTCGACAATTTCTGTATGGCCCTTTGCAGATGCCAGATGAAGTGGAGTCATATTCAATCTGTTACGTTTATTAACAGCCACACCCCAACGTAACAAGGCCTTAACAATTACTGTATGGCTCTTTTCCGACGCCAGATGAAGTGGAGTCATATTGAATTTGTTACACTCAATAGCAGCCGATATCAGCTGGGTTTTGGGTTTCTCCAGAATCAGCCGCAGGCTGAGGTGTTGATAATGTGCTCATTATTGAATGATATATTGTGCCATTCAGCAAATACAGCCGATGATCACATCCAAGTATTCTTGTTTTTCATTTACTGCAAAACAGAGCACACGATTATGATTTAACACAGTAATGTACAAAAATAATTAGAAAGTAAGTGTCGTAGCGAATTGAATAAATAGGCTGATGCAGCAATCTTTTCATTGGCTTTTATGGCTCTATCATAACTTAATCGACCGCAAGTTTGCCTTACTGATTGGTACTTCGAACGCAGTGGTAAAGCCCAATCGATTAATTATCGACCACTGTGCCACACGCTCAACAATCTGAATTGGATTTCAACTTTCACTAATTCAATGCTTTATTACTTCAAAACAGATTCAGTTACGCATTAGTGATTCAGATTCTTTGGAATAGCATCAACAACAACACAACGAAGGGGTTAAAATCAAACGTAGTGTAAAGTAACCGCTCATTTATTCCAGCCTCTATTAGTATTAGGCTTCAGAGGCGTGTTTTAAAGAGTTGAGGCAATTTTCGAATAAGTGCAAGCAAAAAGAGCAATCCGACACCTGGACAACCTGCCCACATGGGTTACAAGACACGACGAGTTGTCAGTGTTACATGCACCGGGATTTGAAACCTGGACCCACAGGTGAAAGACAAACGCTATAGTACTAATATGAGGCTATGGGGGCAGTTTGCACTCGAGGACCCCGCCGCCGAGCAGAGCGGGGGTTTGAATGCAGTCTGCACTTGATGACCCGCCGCGCGTGCCGCTCCAAGCACGGTTGGTCTGCTGCGTGTGGCGCAGACAGCGCAAGCGCAGCCCGTGCTGCATTCCATTTAGACAATTGCGGAGCATGCGTATATCTAACGCACATTATACCTCCAGAATGGTTGGAAGAAATAAATCTGTATGGCTCTTGGTTGGAAGAAATAAATGTGCATGGCTCTTGGTTGGAGAGACGGCAACATGCGGCATACAATGTGTGTACTAGCACTGTGGGCAGCACAGAGCCCGTCTTAGGCGTGGTTCGTCCTACCCGTGCCATGCCGGGGCTGTGGTGTAGGCATGCAGTCCATGACTCGGTTATGGGGGCGCACGAGTACCGCAAAAGCTGCATGAAATTGAGATACGCACTAGAAGGCACTATAAGAAGGTCCTTGCTGAGCTTCTGAACAACCAATTAGAGAAACGGGTGAGGTGGTGAATAATGATAGCGACGATATGGATGAGTACCATGAGCTTTTGGCCATAATCAAGCAGCCGGCTATCCGGGCCGTTGTGCAGAACTTCTTGGATGAGCCCATCCCTGAAGCGGTTAAACAGTTCCTACTGAAGTCGACATCACGCAGTTGCCACACTCTTTGGCCGATAGAAATTAGTACTATTTGCCTTTCTTTGAATAAGGACTCCGCGAATTCCTAAAACTAATGCAGAAACTGATGAAAAACTGCTGAGAATTGTTACGTAAAGAATTATATAGATACGTTACCAACGAAAAATCGACGCGCTGGGATCGACATCACACTAAGCAACCCAGTAGCAATCATAACTAAAAGCGCGCCGACCGTCTGCTTACCTCGTTCGCTCGATGACGTCAGAATGCACGCAAACGACATCCGTCGTCGAAGGTCGTCTGCTGCCGCAGTGGCTGAAGGTCGGTCGTCATCTACGGAATTTCGGCGCAATTACTGTCGGCCAAATGCGCAGTTAGGACGGAGAAAATCCGTCTGCCAGACTAAAACACGCCTGCATGTTTATACATAGATCGGGCCGTCGATACCCCCGAGGCAGCAAACAACCGTCGACGCAGTGCTAGCTACAGGCAAGGCGCTCAATCGCCGCCCGACCGACCGACCGACCGACAACTGTACGCCACCACCGCTTCGAGCAGACATCTTTTGCCTGACCGTCTGCTTGTTCGACGAAGGCGAAGGCGGGAGTCTGTGCTGTATGCAAATGGTGTTCATGCGACCATACGTGCAGATGTACGAACGTAAGGGAGGAAAACTCAGAGCATGTACACAGGAAACTGAAAGCGAATAATGTCTATAGGACCCGTGAGACTTTCTCTTGAATTATCGTCGCCCTAATCAGGCCACTTTATGATTGTTTTTGTATTTATCACCCGCCCGCTGGGAGAAAAGGCACCAAATCTGGGCTTTCTTGACTAAGTAGCATATACCCCGAGGTTTGTTGATGATGTTGAGACAAATGTAACAAATTTTATCTCAGTGTTTCCCCGAAACACTTATCAAACTAAAGCCCCAGGGATGACCGTGCAAAACTGCGTTTCTGAAGAAATTTATTTTAAAAAATTGCAGTTATTTAAAAACCACAGCTTGGAAAATTATGCATAGTTACGGCCTTGTGCATGTGCTATGTAAAATGTCCGTGTAAGGATTCAAAAGTTTCACCCGCAACAAATCAACTTTTCATGCTGTGAGCTACAGAAATTGTCTAATCATCTAAAACCGGGCACAAAAGCAGCATAGTCTAGCATTCAAGTCGTTTTATTAGAGATCCCAAAGCTGTTGATAAGTTTCAATGTAATCTCCCAGTCAAAAATCTAATGTTAAATGCACTCTAAACCATTCAAATGTGCAGCTTAGTCTGAAGTTTATAAATTTCGACACTTGTAGGACTTCTTTTTTTCGCTTTGGACAATGCCATGCCAAGTTTCTGTGTACCCGATTTTGCAAGTAAGTAAGTAAGTAAGTAAGTATATTCTTTATTAACCAATAGCTAATCGCACATCGGTTTACAAGTATTTAAGAACACAAGAAAACTTAATATTCATACAACATCCTAACAATAAAACATTTACGCGTTAAATTGTCAGCAGGAGGAATAATACGATCATGGGTGTGGGGCCTTAGGGAATAACTGAGGGTTTTAATTGGTGGGAGTAGCTGATGTAAGACATGATTTGGGTTGTTCGAGATTGCTTAGGTAAAATTATCTGCTGATTTCTCTTTCTTGGCCGGTGAATTATCATTTCACGTGTCTTTTATGATTAAGTTTTAAGTTACACTTATCCGCGCAAAGGGCAACATGGTCCAGTTCAGCCTGAACCATCAAGCTATTGCAGGATGGTACAAGAAGGTAACTGTCATCAGCGTATTTAAATAACCTATTGTTGGGTGCTAAAGGCTTATACTTGGATATGGCAACTAGGAAGTTCACTGGTCCCAAACCCGAACCCTGAACAATACTGGAATTTATGCCAACTAAGGTAGAGACACTATCACTGAATTTGGTACAGTGCTGTCGGTTGGTTAGGAAGGAAATTATCCAATTGTAAATGTGATCAGGAATAGCGAGATCAGCAAGTTTATCAGCAAAGGCGTGGCAACCATTCGAACGGGTAGCGGTGGTGAAGGATCTCGCCCGATAAATTCACTTAAAACTGAGCAGGGTCGAGGCCATACGGTCGCTGTATAAAATCATGTGCATTTACATTTAATTGAACTATTAGAACACTTTAGTGGCTTCGCTAGGAGTCGCAGTAGTCTGTTCAAACTGATGGTATATTTGAAGCTCGTAGGCATTCACTGGTATGGCTTGTTCTGACTACAGAACATGTGTGATACAGCTAGAATCTTGCACCAGATTTTGACTAGTTGAGCTACTTTTGTTGGAAACAGGCTCTGCATCAGATTCAGTAAAGACTGCGTGGTTCTGGCTGTAGACATAGTTTATAAATTTTAGGGAGCAAATACCACTGAAGGTGGTGGTGAGACAAACCCATCTGCAAGGCACTGTATTATCATCACTCGTTGGAGGATGTCATCACTAATTAGCATAATAATCGGATAATTCGCATCAAAGACCACTCTTGGGAAACATTAAATTATTAAATGTATAAGGGTGTAGTCGGATGCTGCGTCATTCACTGTCCGTTAGATGGCGGTCACTGTCACGGCATGGCCGACGAATGCTGCAGTCGCATTTCGTTGAATACGGGAGTCACACACTAGCCAGCAATAAATTAAATGTAAATGTAAGTCTAGGGGCCTACACGATTTTGCTACAGCGACCGTATGGCCTCGATCATGCTCATTTTTCAAAGAATTTATCGGGTAGGGTTCTTCATCATCGCTGCCTGTTTGAATGGGCGTCACGCCATTTAAGGTCCCCGTGTACGGATTGAGGCTTGTGGGCGTCTTCGTTATGCAGACCACGCTAATCCGAGCAATGATATAGCTAGGTGGTTTGGCGCCCAGGGCAATTATGGCAATCGTCTTCCCCAATAAAAATTGTGATATGTAAGTAATGCAACTCTATACTCTAAAGTCTCCCTAAATTCACTCTGCTTTCTCTCACTAAAGTCAGGCTGTACGACTGTGTCTTGAACATTTTTACAGACTCTATTTCACACCGCTCTTCTTTCTTTACACTGGCTTCCTGTATCTGAGCGTATTCGCTTCAAACAGGCACTCCCCATGTACAAAGCGCGTTCAAATCATCTACGATCCTACCTATCATCTTTGGTCACATCCTATTGCCCTGTTAAAGGGCGATTCTCTCTTAGATCAGCTTCTTCTGGAGATGTTGTTACTGGCACACATCTTGTTTTTGGCCAGCGTTCATTTACAGCTGCTGGTCCTTCCATCTGGAACTCTAACTCCTCATGTTCACAAACCTGTTACGGAGGCTATCTTTCGCTCTAAATTGAAGAGAGTCTGTGGATGATACTTAATGTTTCCTGTTCCCAACTTCAATGTTCGCCCCTGAACTTTGTAAAGGAGAGCATCAAATTTCAATTGTATTGTAATATTTGACCGCGCAGTCCATTAATGTTCTTGGGTTCCAGCCAGCATTCCACTGACGGTCCAGTGCTAATTAAGAATCTCACCCGATAAATTCAATAAAAAAACGAGCAGGGTCGAGGTCGTAAGTTGGCTCAGACAAACGTGTACATTTACATTTACTTAGAGCTCAGTCAATATGACTGTTACTATAATCAGTGCAGTTTATCCAAACACATCTAGACGAAGACTGCTGTTTAGTCCTCAATGACTGGCAATCCGGATTAATTACTAATCAGCCAATCCAGTGCCAGAGTAGACTGTCTAGCCGAACTCTTTATGCGGATTATTAGACGGGATAGATTGGGGCGGGAAGTGTCGCTGCGCACCCTTTCTCCTTCAAACTCCCTAGAGCTGACCCTCAGCTGAACCCTAGTCGGCGTGTGCAGATAAGTTCTAGCCTAAGTAATTATGATTATCTTAGGACTACCAACTTTTAATTCTGCAAATCCGGGACGCCCCCATAGTCACTCGATATGCCAATACCAATTTACCCTGTCGCATGACTGTATGTAACGAATGTTGAATGTTGCGTCAGCCTAATGTAGCAGGATCTACTGCAAACAGTCGTTAATTTACAGTCAAATGATTTAACTCAAACCATCAGGAGACAAGTGGCCTATACATAAAATTTGAATCAATTTCAACAGCAAAACGTTTATTAAGTTCCAGCAACCTACTAAAGCTTCAGGGCCTAGCACGAGCGAATTTCAATAGGCCTATACATGCATGATGCATGCAATTTGCAGATGTCATTTAATGGAGTCTGGGAGATATCCCCCGGTTAAATGCCCCCCAGACATTCCCCCGCCATCTTCCCCATGGATTCTCCTCCCGGATATAGGCACCCCGGACATTTCCCCCAACGTTTGATACTTACCCGGACCTTCAGCACCTCTACATGAACCGAATCAGCAGCATGAGTGTGTTCATGTAGATAAGTAACAACTGATAGATCTTCATTTAATGTGACCTTTGCTTTACACTCAGATTTGTCCCTGGACCTCTACAACGCTCGCACGCGTGACTACGTTATTTGATAATTCTTTTTTGTTTAACGTAAACAAAACCTTTTAAAATAACTTTGTTTTTTCCACGAATATTAGATATAGTTTCCGACTCCATCTCTATGTTTTTCAACTGCTTTTTAAACAGATTCATGGCAGATTATATAGCAACAGATTGACTAAATATCAAAACTTTATTAAACATTTACTTTAAGTATCAAATTGACTAAACATTAATTAATAAGACTCAAAGCATTCAAAGCTCGGTTGTTCAACAATTAAATCTCAACAAATAAATAAAGTAAATGTCTAATAAAATTGGGATGTTTGCCCAATTTGTTGCTATATTAGCATCAATGCATTAAATGTCTTTCTCGAAAACTGTTCACTCAATTTGTTTGTTATATTAAAAGTTGTTTCTAAGAATTTTTTCTATTTTCACCTCCAAACATAAAAGCACTAAAAAGTCCGTATTGATAGAACTAGTTTACTTTTTGTGGACATTTGGGAGAAATATCCAGGGGGATTTTATCCTACTGAGACGCCTGGGGAGAAATCCAGGGAGATGACCGGGGGAAAAGACCAGGGGAAATGTCAAGGGGGATCTGTCCGGATCCCCATTTAATGGGTCTACTAACCTAACTACCCCTATTCTATGGTCAGTATAAAACTTATTTACGGTCGGATGTTCGAGCTTTGTGTGCGAAAAGAACAACAACATTTGGTGAAGTGGATATTTCTACTAATTCCTGGGACAATTTAGGATCAATCCGGGACAAGGGACGCACAAGGCCGATTCCGGAACTGTCCAGGCGAATCCGGGACGGTTGGCAGCCCTAGATTACCTGGATGCATATTGTTGTTGTTACTGCTGCTGCTGATGGTGCTATTGTTGTTGTTGTTGATGATGATCGTGGTGATGATAATGATGATGATGATGATGAAGATGATGATTGTACTGAAAGATGAGTTTGCTTGTGAGTCCTGCGAATCAAGGGTCGCTGGCGAACACAAGTCTCCTTTCAGGATATGGTGGCGAGCGGTGCTATTGATCAGAGGCTTTATCTTCGGGGAACTTTATGCCTTTAACAGCACGCGGGTTCGTGAATGGATCAGTCCGACCGTACAGAGACGTAACACCGATTCTCTCTTTCACACGTATATATATTACAACTATGTACATCGTTATATACAGCTAATTCAGCAAACTCAGAGTCTTTGATTCGCATCGGCCTATTGATCTGGCGAGGTCCGTTTAAGAGATACAGGTTTATTATTTTCTTCTGTTCTCCGGAGCCTAACGCCTCTTTCGACCGCTGTTTAGCGAATCCCTCTTCGCTTCGCACCCTTCCTTAACTTTCCCCTTCATCTGTCAATCACCCAACTTCTCCCTTTCGCCATCCGATCAGCATCCCTCTGCTCCGCCTCTCTGTCTCTCTCTCTCTCGTTTACTTCTACCTGTCAACTACGGGCGTCCTATCCGCTTCTCGTTAATTACATCCAACTGTTCCCCAGAGTTCCGTAGGAATTAATTACACAAATACATAAGCTAAATTATCCGACATAATACAGTCCACAATATGCACAGAGTTAAACCCTCATTGTTTTCACAACTTTTCACTACAATGATGATGATGATGATGATGATGATGATGATGATGATGATGATGATGATGATGATGATGATGATGATGATGATGATGGCAAAAATTAAATTCATATCTTCAGCACGGCATCCTCTAAAGCAGGCCTGGGAAATTTTTTGGCGACAGACCGCCACTGCCTTTAGTCGGGTGGTGCCAGTCCCAAGCCTGGGTAAAAGAGGACGACGACGCTAAGAATCTTTATGACACAGCATAATTAAACAGAAACTCAGTTTATTGGCGATGGGTCAAACTTGCAGACTGGGAGGGGCCCCCTGGCCAAGTGGGATTTGTACTAGGGGTCTCGAGCTCCGTGTCAA
The DNA here is from genome assembly GCA_964023275.1 of Norana najaformis. NCBI lineage: Eukaryota > Metazoa > Annelida > Clitellata > Crassiclitellata > Hormogastridae > Norana > Norana najaformis. The sequence goes on from OZ029929.1 coordinate 10,100,639, forward strand.
AGCCAATGCCGAATTTATTAAGTCTGACAATTACCTGATCGCATCGTAAAAACTCACCTAATAACGGAATTGTATGCCTGTGAGCGTAATATTTCGCTGCTTAGTCAGCAATTTTAAATGCGCATTTGCACGTGAAATTTCCGCGTTTCATCGGCTTATTTATTAATTTTTGCACACATGCTGATCACGTGCTCGATGGCACACACCGGTCAAGTTGTTGCGATGGTTTGTGGTTGGTTGGCTGAGTCCTGCGGGTAGACGCTGACATTAACTGTAATATTATTATTGGTAATTCGTATTTTATACCGTAGGCGCTCATGCGGCCTATGTTGTGATAAGTCAAGGGGATTGTGAAAAATTCCATGATTGCACAATAGAAGGTGGCCGCTCTAAACCAGTTTGTACTTGTCTGCTGTCTTGGTGGGAGAAGATTTTTCTGTGCTGTGGGCAACAAAAGAACTCAATGGGCTGTTAACATTTACTGATGTCAAGACAAGCCTCAGAATAATCTCTACAGACCCACTCCCCGAGCACCGCAGAATTTTCTAGAAGCGAAAAGTGTCAGCTACCGTTTCAGCTGACAAGTATTTTTTGATGACAAACTAATCTAATCTAATCTAAAAACTTCTATAGCGCCACTGTAGTAATGCTCGAGGCATCAGTCGATGGTCGCTGCTAAACAAAATCATTGTCCAAGCCAAAGTCCATGATGAGTCCGGGGCAAAAAGCCAGAGAGGAGTCTAGAAGTCACAAAAACAGCCTACGGAGGAAATGAGTTCAGGAAAAGATAAGTTTTCAGTCGAGATCTGAAGGCAGAAACAGACTTTGCCGAGCGAACATTTGCCGGAAGAGAGTTCCAGAGTCTAGGGCCAGAAACAGAGAAGGCACGCCTGCCAAGAGCTGTACCCGTCCACGGAATAGTCAGATTTAAACAGCCAGAAGACCTAGTCGAGTGGAGGTAAGTCTTTGAGAGTCAGTTCAGAGTGAAGATAGTGAGGTTATTTGAAATGTAGAGTCTTGTATACAATTAGTCCAGTCTTGAACATTATGCGTTTTTCTATGGGCAATCAGTGCAACGATTTTAGGATTGGTGATGTGATCATAATTCGGAGTTTTAGTGATAGCTCTCGCCAATGTATTTTGAACTCTTTGAAGCTTCATCAAATTAGCTTTAGAAATGCCAGTAAGAAGCGAGTTGCAGTAGCCGAGACGGCTGGAGACAAGGGCTTTAGCCAAACAAACCAAGGCAGAGAAGGGAATGTGGCGCCTAATCCTACATATATCACGAAAGCGGTAGTGGGCAGACCTACATATAGAATTGATATGTTCATTGAAAGACAGATTGGAGTCAAATACAACACCCAAATTGCGGGATGAACTGTTGCGTTTTACGAGAGAGATGCCTAGATGGATGGAATTCAAAGAATTAAATTTACTCATTTGCTGTGAGGCTCTAAAAAGGAGAAACTCAGTTTTTGGATGGATTGAGGAGCAGTCCATTTTCTGCCATCCATGACTGAATTTGGTTAAAAACGTCAGATAATAGAATGAGAGAGCTGGTAGAAGAGGAATTATCAAAGGAAATGTAGAGTTGAGTATCATCATTATAAAGATGGTGCTTCAGACCACTTTGACTAAGTAAACGCCTAGCGGAGTAGTGTACAAGGAGAAAAGCACGGGGCCAAGAACAGAGCCTTGAGGGACACCACAGGTAAGTGGTATCTGGTCCGACATTGTAAACTGATGGTGAACTGAGAGAACAAAGGCGGAATCATTTGCGCTGCACGAGAAACAGAGATGAATAAACTTCTGTCGTTCTGTCCCATATTGTCTCCATCTCCCCAGCCCTGTCTACCTCAGAAGCGGTAAAAGAAGGAAGTTTTGTTTGCGCAGCAAAACCGGATCCGCATTTTGACCGGACAACATTTAGCCGTCTTGATGTTAACAATAAATACGTATTCATATATAGAAGATCAGTTTATGGGACGCCAATAGGACCTCTGAAATTCCCCATGGCACCCAGCTATTTTATTATTGCGCAGGCCCTGCATATTTATTGCTATTATTGACAACACAGTGACTGAGCGTCAATTGTGTACGAAGGATTTCACTCAAGGTCGTTGTGCAGTGAGCTTCTTCGAAGGGGATCGAACATGTAGTCTCCGTATTACTCGGAAAGCACTCAACCAACTTACTAATTTCTTATCATAGCAAGCAACATCTAATAAATAAATGTAGGTCTAACCTGTTCATTTTTGGCGAAGCTCTAGCCTTCGGATACAAAGCGTGCACATTTAGGCCTTTCTCTTGAGACAGTCATTGTGCGAATGCGTCGTATCCGCAAATCACTGTGCGATTCATTGTTGCTAGACACGCGAACGTTTTTTACAAAAGCGCTTGCACCAGCCTCAAGTATTGGCAGTTACCTCACGCAGTGGTCACAGCCTTTTGACTGCTAGAAGTTAGTACTATTTGATCTTCAACAGTACCTTTCTTAGGATAAGGACATCGCGAATTCATAAAATTAATGCAGAAACTGATTAAAAACTGTCTGAGTTCTTATATCGATCCGATACCCACGAAAAACCCACGCACTGGGAATTTCCTGCAAGACGGCCCCTATTAATTATAAATATTATGCTTCACGTTCCAATCTGAGCCGTGGCGCACCCAGGCACTTGGATACTCTTAAGGTACATTGCAGTTCTAAATCGTCTCCTAAATCGATCGACTGACTGCTGTGGTTATGGATAACAGGCAGTAAACTATTATCGTATAGCTGTCGTTGCTGAAGTGTGGAGGTTTGATGACGCCAGTTCTGAAAAGTAGAAATTGGCGTAGGCCCTGCACTGTAAATGTAATCGTATTGACAATAATTTATAGAGGCCTAGCATCGTAACTACCGAGCTACTGATTGCTTTAAGCCTACAATTTCATTTGTCAGCGCAAGTGCTAAGAGTTAAACAAGTGACAGAATTCCAAATATTATGAAGAGTGAACATTTGTGGCATCCTGAATAGATGCCGGAGGGCTTTCCCCGCATGCCCATCAACCGGTTAGATTTAGCTGCACGAAAACATCGGTAGACTTTATAACCGCAACCGCAGTGGATTAGAGTCATCTTTTTGTTATCTATTTATCTAGTTATCTATTTGACGCTGTTTGCGAGATAATGTAGTGCGCAGTTATTGAGAAACTTAGGACTATAGGCCCTATAAAAGAAAGCAAAATTCAATTTGATGCGATCGCCAGTCTGAGCCACTGAAATTGGTCTCGTAGCAAATCTGTGGTGGTCGAACTTTTTTAATCGAACGGTCAAACGAGCAGCGGCTTTGATGACCGCTTGACAACGCATGATACTGCGCTGTAGGAAGTCGGCAAAAGTTATCGTTTCGGCTCAAGATCAACTATACACGAGTTGACGGGTCACATCCTTTAAAACAAACTGAGACAGAGAGAGAGAGAAGCGTGGAGACCAGCCTTGGTCTTCACGCTGTAATGTATGACCTCTTTGAGAGATCTGTTTTGGCATCTGCACCAATGACGCAGTGGCTACGATCTAAGTTGTCCATCCTTCGTGAAGACGAGCAAAAGATAAATTCTGACTTTGAGTAATTGAGCTGCAATCAATTGCAAATCGTCCAGTCTGCCATGCTACTAATGCAGCGGACTGAGATGGCCCGCATATGCTGGATATATACCCACTAAAACTTACAGCTTCACTTTTCAAATGACTCCTTTTCTATTTCTGTGCGTGAACTGGGTTTGACCCTAGACAACGAATTAACATCTGACCAGATGAAGAAAGTCTGTCGAAAATGTAAATAGTAAACTAATAAATAAAACACTTAATCTGTAAATTTATTAAAAACCAATTTCCTGTTATACTGTTCACTCAGAAAAAGTTTCACACTTTGTAGTTTAACTGTAGCTAATAACGCTAAAACGATTGTTCATACGCGACCGTTTGTCACGATTGTTCAAATCGCTTCCACAAACTTGTTAGGATTGCATACAAAGATCAGCATTTAATACGAATTGACAGTTGAAAGATAAGAGAAACATTATCCAAATTCGTCATGTTTCCACTGACATCACATTCTCACGTTTGAGTTACATTCATTACCTGGAAATACGTGACGATAGCTTCCTAATAAATTCTTCCCTGTTAAATTGTTTCCACATTGGGTCATGATTTGCAAAAAATCTTTGTGTGACAATGTCGTATTTCCTGTGGCTTATAGGTACATCTATTGCAGCGCCATCTGGACATAGGGTCGCATAAAAGTCATAAACTCCGGAGTAGTGGAATGTTTTCTTAAAGCGTGAAGAACCTTTATTCTTCACACTACCTCCTCTGTATAAACCAATCAGGTTGTCTTCTACAAGCTGTCTGAATGAGGGCATGAGGTAACAGGGATAAACGTCATGTCGACAAAACTCCATGAAGCAAAACATGACCCTCTCCACCCAGAAAGCGAGTTCCGTTCGTGTTAATTTGTCTTCGTTTCGTGTTTCACTTCCATTTCTGGCATTGAGCGCCTCCATGCAAAAGAGAAGACTAGTCTTCAATTGATAAGTAGTTTTCTCCTCGCTATAAAGTATCATTTTGCAAACTATGTACGCTGCTTTTATTAAAGGTGAACTTTCTTTGACGATTCGACTTTCCACTGATGCAAATGAAATTCTAGCAAATGTTTTGGAAAAGAGACATTGACCAATCCTTGGGTTGGAGGGATCAAAGCGTGGCCAATCAAAGACCAGTAAAAACCGTCTCTTTTCACAGCAGGATTAATGCCAAATGGCAGCGAATCTCTTGGCCAACATTCTTCCAAGGCAACACAAACAACGACGTCAATTGATACGTTGACAAAGAGAAAGCCACCCTCTCCGTCGTCAATGGGATGAAGCATTATTAGTCGCAGTGTCTTACACAGACCAGCTGGTCGTTTATATTTATTTTCGTCTTGATCTGTTACAATCCTTTCAAAGAGATCCTCGTCTTTCCAGAAATAAGGGTCGTTTAAGACTTCTTCCAGAATATTTTTAAATCTAAAATTGACTTCACGAGTGAGCAAACATTGATTTGAGTTGAAGAAGCAGTCAAAGGCCTCGTCATTCCGACTCTTGGTATCGTCTTTTGACTTCCGTTTCAGTTGAAAGTAGCCTTCAGGACACAAAGGATGTGGAAACACTTCGCAAAGTTGGCTAAATTTAGTCAGTTTCAAGTTATAGTCGAAGTCTGCTGAAACGATAATTTTAGTTCCTTCGTCTGCGCTTCCGACTAAAATCGGCTGGCACTCAAATTGCCACTCCTTTTTCTTTATACTGTTAGCCAAACGGTCCATAAAGCGTTGTAGTGGTGCATTGAGCTGGCGTACGCGTCTGTTAAGGCGAAAAAATTCTTTTTCTATCCATATCTTCCAAATTGTTTCTTCTGACGATTCTTGACAGCGAGATGATTGGGGGTAAATTTTAATCGTGGCAGCCACTTTTTGCTTCGATAATTCTGTCACATGAATAGTCTTAAGTATCTTTGGTATATAAAGCGTGTTCGTGCCGAATGACGATTTCCATGCGTTGTTTTTGTTGATTTCCACCTTGTCACGTAGTTGCTTGAGATCTCTAGGAGTATATCCGTATATGTCTTTTGCATTTTCATTAGCTCCATTTCTTAGGAGCAATTTGTAATGTTTATTATCTTCTGCGTAATGTAAAGGGGTTTTGCCGTAGATGTCAGTTGCATTTACGATACAGCCTAATTCTAGTAGCACCATTACGAGATCGGGATCTGCATTGCTTATGAACGGTGGCATGGCAGCGTAGTGAAGAGGAGTTCTTCCCTTGTCGTCTGTTACTGTAGCTATATACCTGAAATTTTCTTTTTGATACAGAAATCCATTTATCATTAAGTGGTAGTCATAGTAAACATGAAGTGGCTCTAAAAACGATAACTGATACTGTTGGTCAACATGAGAGATGATGAGTCGATGTAAGGGATTTCGACCTCTCTGGTCAACTCTAGGAATATGGACTGACCGTTCGTCTTTTGATTCGCGTAGACTTTGAATATCGCTGCGACTGTCAAGTTTCTTGAGCGGAGTGGTTGGGTTATGAATAGCTGACGAAGGCCTATAAGCACGAATTCAGTTTTAGAAGAGTTCAGGAGGAGATTTTTGGGCTGTTCCACTTAGACTCGGCATAAACACACGTTTGCGAAATCAATCATCGTATGCCCTAGACTTTCCATTCATCAAGTGGATGGCCGAAGGAAGGTAAAACGACATATAGGACTACTATGTAAAACTTCCATGGGCTTTTACAACCTTGAGTGAAACTTCCATGGGCTTTTGCAACCTTGATTATTTGATATATTTATCTGAATTATGACCATTCATAAGCGAGCTATTCCTTGCACTATTCAAAGGCTGAAACTTTATACTTTACCATACAAGAGTGGACCACCCTAATGCGTATATGCAAACGAACTAATTTTGTGAAAATCAAGCATGGGCTTGCCTCTGAAATTCCCCATGGCACCCAGCCATTTTATTATCGTGCCTCTCAATGCCTATTTATTGCTGTATTTGATAACATAATGACTCACCGTTAACTGTATGTGAAGGATTTTACTAAAGGTCGTTGCGCAGTGAACTTCTTAGATGGGGATAAAACTTGTAGTCTCCGTGTAACACGGAAGGCACTCTACAAACATACTAATTTCTTACCATAGCAGGCAACGACTAATAAGAGACAAACACTGAATGAGGTGGTCACTCTGTGACTGCATCGTATCCGCAACTCACCGCGCGAACCATTGTTGCTAGAGGAGCGAATTTTACAACAGTGCAATGGCCACAACCATTGACCGGTAGAAGTTAGTATTACTTGTACTTCTACAATCCTTTCATACCGGTATAAAGACGACGCGAATTAATAAGATTAATATCAGAATGGATATGAGAACTCTTTGGGGTTCGTCAGTTGTTACAATCCTACCACTCCGCTCAACCCTCTCCTCTTACGCTCTAACGCTTATTCGCCCTCCCGTCACCCCAGCCTTATGATTTGGGAATCGCTCCATATTTCCATTGTTGTTCCACTCCTTGGGAATAAACTCTCCCAGAATTACGGCATTAATATAATCCATCAAACTAACTCACCAACACTTCTCCTCTTGCAATTTCTGTGCAGGTCTTTCACTCAAAAGTGAAAACATTCCTCTTCCACAATTTCTATCTTGATTCCACCGCTTCCCCAAAACACTTCAATTCCACAGATCCAATCCTGATTCCTCTCCTTCCACTTACATATCCTCCAGATCCAATTTCAAACACCATCCACCGTAGCCGTCCGCTTTCTGACTGCCTGACTCCTGGATCTTGACCTGGAACCGAACCCTTTTGTCTATCGGTTTTGTTTTGACTGACTGCCTATGAATAAACTGGTTCCCGCGACTTAGTTTTCGTTTGGCGCTTAAGAAATCTTGAACTTGCAATTACGATTGCTATAAATATCAAAACGATTTATTCATGTATAGATCTGACGACAAACTTTTACTGTAAATCTTGACACTTCCGTCAGAATTCAGAATTCCATGGCCATCACACGGGATCCTGCAGTGAATATCGAAGATGCGTTGCTCGCAAATGTCAGACAGTTTTCGAGTCTTGTTGTGGACAGTCTTTATGGAATTCGTTGACCATGGAACTCACCAGTTGCCTACTTTATATTAAAGTAAATTACATTTACATGGTTTTGCGCGAGCCACTAGGCACATGATACTGTTGTTTACACATGCAAAAGGACGTCGTCGGTGCTAGTCCCAGACTAACTGCGACTACGCACGACTAGCGAATTATTATCTCGCCATGCATCACATGGTCTTAGCGCACTACGTCCAAGTCCACTTCTCAAGCAGACTTAAATGGGCTTTGACAAGTTAGTGATAGAAAAAAAATGGTGGCTTTCACGATTCGTCGGATACGAAGAAGTTTTCGACGTCAAAGAGTATTTAGCGACAGCAAAAATCCACTCGACTAGTTCAAGAACGATGGAATTTATTATGCCTCTTGTCGGTGAACCTTGCAGTTCAAACTGCATGGTCTCCTCTTGCCATACCACCCCAACAATGCCGCCTGGCACTATTCGTCGCCTTCGACAAAGTTTTCAACGTCAAAGTGTTTAGGAACCGTAAAATTTACTCGATTCGTTCCAGGACGATGAAATTTATTATGCCAATCTTTTTCGCAGTTACCAGTTGCTATGAATTTGTCAGTGAACCATGCAACTTGAACTGTATGGCGTCTTCTTGTATTATCAACCCAACATGCACCGCATGTACATGAACACGATTTGGTACAGGGACCGGATGGTCTCCACCCTGCTCATTTCTCAATGAATTTCATGTGAGATCCTTCACCACTGCTGCCCGTTTGAATGGGCGCCACCTTAGTTCAGGTCCCCGTAAACGAAACGTGCTCCCCGAGATTCAAATCTCTGAATATGCCGCTATCGGTTTGCGAACACGCATCCACTCTCACAGAGACGCAACTCCTCACTGGTAATCGTAATCGTAACCTCGACATTTCTACAACGCCCAACGAAAGGTAAGCCGCGGGAACCAGCTTATTTACCGGCGCACAGTCAAGATAAAATCGACAGTCAAGAAGGGTTCGGACCCAAGTAAAGATCCAAGAGTTCGGCAGGCAGGCAGGCAGGCAGGCAGGCAGGCAGGCAGGCAGGCAGGCAGGCAGGCAGGCAGGCAGGCAGGCAGGCAGGCAGGCAGGCAGGCAGGCAGGCAGGCAGGCAGGCAGGCAGGCAGGCAGACGGCTATGGTGGGTAGTGTTTGGAATTGGAATGGCAAAGTTTGGTTTGCGTTGTCGTTTTATTGTATACTACATTTTACAGCTCTTTTCTCAACAATAATTAGGTCTACAAATAAAAGTAAAACTCGTCAAGACGTAAATAATAAATTTTAGTTATTAAATGACCTATGATGTGTTTCGGGCATATTCTTGTAAGGAGACTTCTACCTGTAAATATCTTTTGCGCATGCGCGATAAGCCTAGGCACGTTAATAGAGAAACCTTAACTGACTAACGCTCGTTCGCTTTCAATCTAATCCAATCCATTTCAATCCAATCTCGAAGCCAAGATAAAGTTTCTAAATCACGTCAACAGATGGCGCATACATCCGTTTCCATTTTACCGACGAATGACCGACAACGACGCCACGATGACGTCATCTTCAGCCCACCACCGCTGAATCTGGTCAATGCTTATCTCGGGCGGACATCCAGTCAACTGAAGCACAGGCGGACACGTACTTACACACAAAAACTCACATATACGTAAGCACACTTTGTGTCCCTGTTTCTACTGTCCCTGGTCACCGACTGCTGCGATCGGCAGTCCATGGAGAGCTGGTGGTTCCTATGGTTCGCACTACTACTGCTACTTGGAACAACCTGTCTGGGGACCTTAGGCGGGAATTCCTCTCTCTCTCTCTCTCTCTCTCTCTCTCTCTCTCTCTCTCTCTCTCTCTCTCAGCATCGGATGGCAACAACGACGGAAGAGGAGGAAGAGGAGAAAGAGAAGGAGGAGGAGGATTGAAAAGATGAGGATGCGAAGGATGGAAAAAGAGAGGAGGGAGCGAAGGATGGAAGAGGATAAAGAAGAGAAAGGACGAGCAGAAAGAGGGGAGAAACAGGAAGAGAAGAATTAATTGGATAAAGTAATGAACTTATGAAAAATGAGATCTATAAGACCCATTTGAAACTTATAATTTAATTAGAGTGAAGAAGTTGAAATGGAAAGGTGGAGGATGTGCAGGAGGGGGAACAAGAGAATTTATCATCCAATGGTTTCCCTATCTTAAGACTTTGCTAGTTCTTCTTCCTTCGTCAGGTGAAAACAGAGTGGTAAATTCTACTATAACTTTCATAATGACAACCATGTGAAGTCCAACATGTGTCCATCTTTTCTGCTCTGTGAAGTCTTTAAATGTCGACATGCCGTCAGATCCAAGCAAAAGTTTTTTTACAGGTCCAGAAAGTTCTTTTCTCGGTCTCGTTCGACTGCTTTTGCTTTTTCTCAACGAGGTATCATTGACCGATGACGCATGGATGTTCCTATTCCATGATAAAGAATTTCTTGAACTGAATTAGGTCTTAACACCCCTCTTTATGGCGACCTGGCTACGCCACTATGTTTAATTTAGTTCTGAGTTTCTAACGGACTCACTTATAATCCGATTAAATGTTTTATAGCGCTACTATTCGCTATTTATTCTCCGTCGCACCGCCGAAACTAAAATGCAATTAAGGACATCATAAACACCCGACGTAGGGGTGCAAACTATTTAGACGATGGGGGTCGATGAATTTAAATGAGGATTTTATTAGGACCACAGTCATAAGGAAGGAATGTCTGAAAACAGTAGATATTAATGCAGTCAAAACTCTCATTCAGACATGAATTTACTTGGCATACTTACAGATATTCATTACAATCGATAACCAGACATTATCGTGTTCTATTGTGGCAATTCGGCAAAGTTGTCTGAATTAATGTGCATTAAACCCAGATAGTTTATGTCTTGGCGTGTCCTAGCCACATTAGTGTCCATTATTTTCAGATATCAGTTTTGATACACGTGTGTGCAAACGAGACAAAGAGCGGCTGATTAAAAGACTGGTCATTTAGATAAGCAGGTCACTTTGATCTTCAGTATATAGGCTGCTGTAAATTTTCTCTTCCCATTATTTGTTATTAGCCTGTAATTCGCGTTTTAGTCAGTTTTGTTTATACGTTACTTGATAATATTTGTATAAACTTGTTAGGTCTGGGCCCACTTGTTTTCAAAAGTCCGGGGGCGAATTAACGGATTGAAGGGAGCAGGAAAATGCCCTAAAAGGATTTTCCCATCAATACCTAGTCTGCTCTTTCTCTTTCTCTCTTCTCTCTCTCTCTGCCTCTCTCTGTCTCTCTGTCTGTCTCTGTCTGTCTGTCTGTCTCTCTCTCTGCTTCTCTTTCTCCAGATCCTGCGCAGCTCAGTTGCCACTAAGGCTTCCGTGGTGATTTCCGATTAGACCAAGTGAACACATGTATTAGCAGCACATATACAACACATATGACACATGTGCAGCACATATATACAAAACGTGCACAAATGCAAGAAATAGTTTAAAATGTATAACATGGGACATCGGCATATACAATATGCCCGCACTTCAAAAAGAACCACACTACAGAATATAACAATAAGCAAGCAAGTAGCCTTTATTTGCATCTGTCAAGGCACATGCATTACATTGCATAGAAGAATTACATGCATTTAAATTAGTACTAACGCGAGCAAATATAATAGATGGGCATGCACAATTAAATACAACTAAAGGTACATCTATTCACAAAACTACTTCAAGTTGTTTAGATTTAATGGTGAAGTTGCTCAACATAAAAAGGCAATCCAAAATGCGCCTTTTTAGAATCTATCAAAAGACAAAGATTTCTGCATTTCCGCATTTAAACTTTAACATCATGTGGGCTTGAGCTTACAGAGTGTGCCTCTAATTTGCTTCCTTTGAAGCTGCGCAATACAAATTTATGATTACATTTAAAAACACAATTCGGTCAGCTCTGATTCGACCGATTGCTCATACAATTTCGCCATGTAGTTGCCAGAAACTTCACAAAAACCAAGATAACCACGAACAGCGCTCCAACAGTTGAAAAAGAGAAACACATATCCAAATTCGTCACTTTTCTGCCGACATACATTATCACATTAGAATGACATTCAATACCTGGAACTACGAGAAGATAGCTTTCTAATAAATTCGTCCTTATCAAATTGTTTCCACAATGGATCATGATTCGCCCTATGACTTCCCTCGACTTTGTTGTCTTTCTTTTGGAATATAGGTATATCTACTGTAGCGTCATCTGGACATAAGTCCAGATAAATGTCATATGCCGCATCATAGGGCGCAGGGTCTATGAATGGAATCTTGAAGTCTGAAGAAACATTCACTTCTTCCCCTTCGATGAACTGCAAAAATCTACGACTATCTTGCAGTTGTATCACTTTCTGTCTGAATGAGGGCATAAGGTAACAGGGATAAACGTCATGTCGACAAAACTCCGCGAAGCAAAACATGACCCTCTCGACCCAGAAGGCGAGTTCCTTTAGCGTAATTTTGTCTTCGTTTCGATCGTAAACTTTCTTTTTATTACGGGCATTGACAGCCTCCATGCAAAAGAGAAGACAAGTCTTCAACTGATAAGTGGTTCTCGGTTGATCACAAAGTATCATTTTGCAAACTATGTACGCTGCCTTTACTAAAGGCGAACTTTCTTTGATGATTCGACTTTCCACTGGTGCAAATGAAATTCTAGCAAATGTTTCTGAAAATGGAAAGTAGTCAACACTCCTTGACATATTGAATTTGGGAAAGTAAAATTGAGCAACGCTTGGGCGGAAGTGATCATAAAAATGGAAATCCAAATGGCGTGGCCGATCAAAGACCAGTGTACAACCGCTTATTTTCACAGCAGGATTAATGCCAACTGGCAGCAAATCTCTTGGCCAACAATCTTCCACGTTAACGCAAGCAACGACGTCAACTGATATCTCGATAAACAGCAAGCCAGCCTCTCCATCGTCAATGGGATGAAGCATTCTTAGTCGCAATGTCTGACACTTACCAGCTGGATGGTCATATAGCTTTTCCTTTTCATCTGTTAGAAACCAATCGAACAGATCGTCGTCTTCCCAGAAATTAGGATCGTTTAAGACTTGTTCGAGAATATTCTGGAATCTAACATTAACTTCATGAGTCAGCAGACATTGATCTGAGTTGAAAAAGCAGTTAAAGGCCTCGTCATTCCGACTCTTGGTATCGTCTTTTCTCTTTCGTTTCAGTTGAAAATAGCCTTCAAGACCCAACGGATGAGGAAATATTTCGCAAAGTTGGCTAAATTGAGTTAGTTTCAAGTTATAGTCGAAGTCTGCTGAAACGGCAACTTTTGTTTCTTCCTCGGCGCTTCCGACTAAAATCGGCTGACATTCAAATCGCCACTCCTTTTTCTTTACACTATGAGCCAAACGGTCCATGAAGTGTTGTAGTGGTGCTTTAAGCTGGCTTATGCGTCTGTTAAGGCGAATAAAGTCGTTTTGAATCCATATCCTCCAAATTGCTTTTTCTGACGATTCTGGAGAGCGAGATGATTGGGAGTAAATTTTAATCGTGGCAGCCAGTCTTTGCTTCGTTAATTCTGTCACATGATTAGTGTAGAGTGCCCTGGACGTGTAAAGGCTGCTCATTCTGACTGGCAATTTATTTGCGATGTCTTCCTTGATTGGCACCAAATCTCGTAGTTCCTTAAGTTTTCTAGGAGTATATCCGTATTTGTCTTCTGCGTGTTCATCACCTCCGTTCTCGAGGAGCAACTTGTAATAATATTTTTCTTCTGCGTAATGTAAAGGGGTTTTGTCGTAAGTGTCGGTTGCATTTACACTAGAGCCTAGTTCTAGTAGCAACCTTACTAGAGCGTAATGTTGCTTGCTGCAGTCACGTGGCATGACAGCATAGTGAAGATGAGTTCTTCCTTTGTCATCTATTACATTGGCTAAATGCCTGAAATTCTCTTTTTCAAAGTGAATTCCATCTACATTTAAGCCAAATCTTTCATGGTCCAGTTCTCTTTTGTCTGCCTTCATCTCTTTAATGGCATAATTTGAAACACCAGAGATGATGAGTCGATGCGCGGGAGTTCGACGTCTCTCGTCAACTCTAACAATATGGACTGGCTCTTCGTCTTTTGTTTCGCGTAGGTTTTGAATAGCGCCACGATTCTCAAGTTCGTTGAAAGTTGCCGAATTAATTTGCTTGGAAGACTTCAGTGCCAAATCAAGTGGCGTATTTCCTTTGAAGTCCACAGCATTTACATTTGTTTCGTCAATATCTAACAACAATTTAACTACTTCTTCTTTAGATCGAGGAGTTTTCTTTGGTGTTTCTTTTCCTATCTTTACAATTTGTTTGCCTCGAATCGATTCCCTGGTAATCGTAATCCATTTGCGAGTCTCACGATATTCTTTGACGTCCATCTCTGATTCACCAATTGGTTCCGTTGTTTTCTGTGTCAGCGATATCCTGAAACGCCTGTTGCTAATCTCAAGACATTCTTCGATGTCCAAGTTTCCCTCACGAAGCCGATTGCAGAAAAAATCTAAATCTAACCAGTTCCTATTTGGCTGATAGACTACTGCATGCAAGGCAGTATATCCGTAATAGTCTTGAAGATTAACGGAAGCTTTATTGTTCAGCAGCAGCTGCACTACTTCGACATGATGTCCTTCAGCCGCTTTAATCAAAGCAGTTGCTCCATATTGATCTCTTGCGTCCAGATCGAGTTTCATTCCCGATTTGTGCTCCCAGTCTAAGAAGGTTTGAACGGCGTGAAAACAGCCCCTTTCGGAAGCAATGATCAAAGCTGTTTCGCCATCATCATTTTTCATGTTGAAGTCTGCGCCTTTCTCCAACAGCAACTTTATTATATCGTCTATAGTCTCAATCTGCAAAAGTCGCTTTTCAAACATTTCAAAAAGGTAATAGTAAGAACAATTTTCGCATATTTGTAGCACTTCATGAAGTGGAGTGTTTAATTTCTTGCCCTGATAGTTTACATTGAATCTCTCCGATGTCACGAGAACTTCTGCAATTCTTTTAATATTTTTGCATTTATTAGCGTCAATTTCATCAAAAGCATCAGGCTCTACCAGTGCCTTTTTTAAGCAACGAAAGCTGTCTCCAACATGCTTCTCTGAATATACACTTTGGTCTCTATCCAGCAACATCTCAACCATTTTCGATTGGATGGAAAGCGCTGCCAGTTCGAGTGCAGTGTGTCCGTGTGATTCTTTCCTTAGCTCCAAAGGCGTGTTTGTTTCTGCCCAAACTAGTTCAGCATATACGAATCGCCCTTCGCGCTTCCTAAGTTCAAATGGCTCGATGTCCCTCTTTTCAACCAACTTACTGACATTCTCTTGCCGTCTGTACAAAACTTCTTTGAATTTTTCAAACGTCCTGCGGCTGTGCTTCAAAATAACTTTAACAACCTCTGTATGACCCATTTCGACCGCAACATGTAATGGTGTCTTGTCTTCATCGAAAAATATAAAATCCGAAACGCCGCGATTCAACAATTCATCTACGACTTCTGCATGACCATTCATTGCTGCGAGGCTAAAAGGTGTCAACCAATCTTCTGTCATGTCGATGGCATGGTTGTCCAGTAAAGTCACAACACTGGAAGTGTGACCATTTTTGGCGGCTAAATGAAGTGGAGTCATATTGTCGTTGCTGCACTCATTAACAGCTGCACCGTGACAAATCAAGGCCTTTAAAATTTCTGTATGGCCCTTTTTAGACGCCAGATGAAGTGGAGTCATATTCAATCTGTTACGCTTATTAACAGCCGCACCAAACAGTAACAAGGCCTTGGCAATTTCTGTATGGCCCTTTTCAGACGCCAGATGAAGTGGAGTCATATTGTCGTTGCTGCACTCATTAACAACTGCACCGTTAAGTATCAAACCCTCGACAATTTCTGTATGGCCCTTTTCAGACGCCAGATGAAGTGGAGTCATATTCAACCTGTTACGCTTATTAACAGCCGCACCACAACGTAACAAGGCTTTAGCAATTTCTGTATGGCCGTTTTCAGACGCCAGATGAAGCGGAGTCATATTGAATCTGTTACATTCATTAACAGCCGCATGGTGTCGTATCAATACCTCTACAATTTCTTTATGGCCGTTTTCAGACGCCAGATGAAGTGGAGTCATATTGAATCTGTTACATTCATTAACAGCCGCATGGTGTCGTATCAATACCTCTACAATTTCTTTATGGCCGTTTTTAGACGCCAGATGAAGTGGAGTCATATTGACGTCGTTACACACATTAACAGCCGCCCTCCAATATATCAAGGTCTTTAAACCTTGTTTATGACTGTTTTCAGACGCCGGATGAAGTGGAGTCATATTGACGTCGTTACACACATTAACAGCCGCCCTCCAATAAATCAAGGTCTTTAAGCCTTGTTTATGACTGTTTTCAGACGCCGGATGAAGTGGAGTCATATTGACGTTGTTACACTCACTAGCAGCCGATATCAGCTGGGTTTTGGATTTCTCCAGAATCAGCCGCAGCCTGTGTTGTTGATAATTTGCTCATTAATTGGTGATTCAATGTGCCATTCAGCAAATACAGCCGATGATCACACCCAAGTGTTCTTGTTTTTTACTTACTGCAAAAAAGAGAACACGCGTTTATGATTTAACAGAGAAATGTATAAAAATTAGATACTAAGTGTCGTAATGACTGTCGAATTGAATAGGTACGCTGATGTAACAATGTTTTTATTGGTTTTTTGGCTCTATCATTACTTAACCGACCGCAAGTTTGCCTTACGGATTGTTACTTCGAACGCAGTGGTGAAGGCCAACGTATTAAGTACGAACCACTGTGCCACATACTCAATAATCTGTTTTGGTTTTCAACTTTCACAAATTTAAAGTTTCATTACTTCAAAACAGATTCTGTTACGCAATAGTCATTCAGATTCTTTGGAATAGCATCGAAACCCCACAATGAAGAGGCTAATATCAAAAGTATTGTAAGGTAACCGTTCATATATTAGTACAGCCTCTATTTACGTTTTTCTTCAGGGAAGGCTACAGATGATGAAATTGTTTGACACGCGTATCGGTCAGCATGCCGTAACGCCAACAAACTCATCAACAAATCATGCCGACAATACTACAGTGACACCATATCGGAAAAGCCTTACGGATCTCGTTAATAGTGGTCAGCAATAAAGGATGTACTGCACTCCACGACACCGTCTGAGGTGTTACTGACCGAAGAATGTCAGAAACACTGTGCCTCGTTCTCAGACTTCTTCATAAATAAGATCAAGTCGATAAAGGTATCAACTGCCAAGCAACTGTCCGGACAACCCAGAGACCCTCTTGCATCAGATAGAGACCATGTCGGCACATATCTCGATGACCTCAGACCTGCGGACGTTGCGGAAATCTTCAAGCTACTTTCTTCCTTACCGGGAAAATCATCTCCGATGGATGCTTTCCTATTGTCTTTGCTAAAGTCATGTGCAGACGTGTTCACTCCAATCATCGTTCGTCTCTGCAACTTGTCTTTCAGCTGCGGACAGTTTCCAGCCTGCTACAGATCCGTCTCGGTTATCCCTCTGCTGAAGAAGGAAAGGAATCTCAAACTTACCTTCACTGTAAAAATATTTTGGAACGTGTCTTTCTTGCTCACCTCTTGTCGCACTTCAGTAGCTTCTATAATTTTAACACTCATCCGTCAGCTTACCGTGAGTATCAAGCGACTGAAGCGGCTTTACTGAAGATCCTTGATGATGTCTACACTGCTTCAGGATGACATCAACCCATCGACTTATCGGCCTCGACCTCTTCGCTGTTTTTTATACGATCGACAAACCAACACTCATCGCCAGGCTGCAGAAGACATTCGGCATCAACGGTGTTGCGTTGGATTGGATCTGCAGCTACCTGTCGGACCGGTCACAACATGTCAGCATTGGATCATCAAGGTCGGAGTCGTCTACCTCCGAATACAGTGTCCCACGAGTATCGGTCCTTGGTCCGATTCTTTTCACGTTGTACGTGGCTCCAGTTGCTGGCGTCATTTCCGAACACGGCATCAATTCCCACCAATATGCCGATGACACCCAACTGTACATAGCGCTTGATCACATTGACTCCGACACCAGCAACCTAACACGATATTCTGAAGCAGTACCCTGCTGGTCTAACTAATAGACTGTGTCTAAATCCAAAGAAGTCTGAAGTCATTGCACTTGGCACTTCCTCATCAGTAAAATCAATCGTGGATCTAAAAAGAATCCACATTGCAGGTGCGGATATCTCATATCAGGAACGTTTGAGAATCTCGGAGTAACATTGGACTCTAAACTAACATTCAACCAGCATGTCACCGCTATCTGCAAGGCTTCATCTTTCCACATAAAGGCCATGCGCCATATTCGATCGTGCTTGCCACCGGAACTTATGATGACAGTCGCTTGTAGTGTAGTCAGGGCAAAACTCGACTATTGTAATTCCCTTTTACGGCACTACGAACTTGAACATTGCCAAACTGCAACGCGTCCAGAACTCATTAGCCCGACTAGTGACAGGAACCCGCAGGTTTGGTCACGTCACCCCTATACTCTCAGCTACTTTGGCGACCTGTCAGCACCAGAATCACTTACAAGATAGCGGATACAGTCAGTGCTAAACTCTGCTGCCCGCCTCATCTATGGTCGGACACCATTCAATCACATCATTGATCTGCTGCGCGACAACCTGCACTGGTTGCGCGTTCCTCAGCGGATCACCTACAAACTGTGCCTAATTACATACAATGCTCTTAACGGTCTTCTACCAGACTATATATCCGACTTCTGTATTCGAACAGCCAACAACCAGAACACATATCGGCTAAGGTCCTCGTCGAGGAATGAACTGCATGTCCAGCGTCTTTCATGAAGTTCGGCGAACGTTCCTTCACTGTCGCCGGACCCATTGCGTGGAACAGTCTTCCTGACAATGTGACGGCGCCCTTTTCTTCGGCCTCGGCTGTGATACGGCGCTATATAAATAGTCTTATTATTATTATTATTATTATTATTATTATTATTATTATTATTATTATTATTATTATTATTATTATTATTATTATTATTATTAGCTCTCCTTACACGTAAGGCTCTCAACCAATCAATCTGGTTATCTGTCATCGTCCATACAGCGCTGGCAGCCATCCAGATCTCTGCGTTCGGCAACACAAAACCTTTAGTCTCTTCCTGACATCCGAGACTATCGGTCTGAATTCTCCAGATTCGGATTCAGCAATTCTGCGACGGTCATCTGAAACAGTCTTCCTGTTCGAACTACTCACAACAACGTCTCGTTAGATATATTCCTAAAGCAGCTTAAGACCTATTTGTACTGTCTTGCTCTTGTTGTCTGACCGAAATGATTCATCTACGCCGACGATTTCTCGCCCAGCTGATGGACACATGGCGTGTTAACAAATGTCTTACTTACTAACTTGCTTGCTTATCCAGCACATCTCTGATATATTTTGCAAATTTTGGAATTTTCTGCGACATTTATAGATCTCCACGGGTTTGTTCCTGGTCGGTCTGCTCCTTGATGTCTACTTGAGGTATCAATTGGCGCGGTGAACCATATTCAACACTCTTGCCTCCAATTACTGCACAGTTCGCGGATCAAAGGTTGTCGTCGGTGTGTTTTCTGGCGTATTTGTTGTGATGCATCTTTGGCGTTGTCTCTGTTTTTGTATAAGTCGACGATATACGGATGTGCTTCTGAGTATTGCAGTGAAACGGATGAGTGGGTTGGCACATTCAGTCAATGGAAGTTTCTCTTCAAGTGCCTACTTTTTACATTCCGATTTCCGTCGTTATACCGGTTCTTTCGATGATGATTCTCTGCGCAAGACGGAAGCAAAGGGCAGCAATCGCCCCTATACCGACCGGCGATGATGATTTCACAAGAGTCGAAGTCTTCTCTTCTCCGTCCAACCGTGAAGACTTAACAAAAGCGTCGGTGTTTATCGCTGCCTCCGTCTTCATCTCCCAGTTTCCTATGGTTTGTTATGAACTACTTCAAGATTTTCAATATTGGGAAATCACTTACTTCATCGATATGCAAGTATATAAACTATATTTTCCTCTGGTACTTACCCGTGCTCACCTTATTGTTGGACCAGTGTTATGTCTTACTATCATTACCAAACATTTGCGACAGGAACTGAGGTCTTTGATGTGCGATAGGCCTAGATGTTGCCAAGAAATAACCTGCTATAGAGACCTTGAAGAAAACGAGAACATCAGTCTGTCACTGTTAGTCATTCAGAACAGTTCAACTCCCGATGTTCGAGATGAATAATTAGGACTACTATTAATAGAATCATCGTTTAATATATGCAACAGTGAGTTAAAGAAGGCTTTGTTTAAAAGGCTTTGTTAGGCTCATTGAACGGATAAAGGCGGAATATGAATCTACTTTAAATATCTATAAATCTACTTCAATCATTAGAAAATTGCATTTTTAGAAACTTTAAGAGAGTATAAACTTATTTGTTGAAATGAATAGGCCCACGGTAGACATTAACTCTTCGTATTGCTATAAGCTTTCTTATTCATTTGACTTTTTAACTAACCGATTTCTTAATATTCTGGACAATGATGATTTCTTGAAGAAGGCAGAAGAAAGTCTTATAGAGACAGATTAATACGACTGGAATAAACTTTTGCTTTTAAATTAGTATGCATGGAATCTTTATTGTTAGCCCTATTTTAATTTTAAAAGGCACAGGTAGCTGCGCCTTAAAGGCAACGATTTAGAAAAGCATTTAATTAAACGCGTTTTGCACGTACACGGCTTCTGGCTTGAAATCGTTCTGATTTGAGGTCGTTGCTTCACGGCAGAACAATGCAGTTGGTGTTAAAAGCTGTGCAGACAAGTTTCTCAAAAAATATCTAACGCATCAAGAGGCGATGAACATCAAGAGAATATAAACTGATTTGCTGAAATAAGTTTATGGGTTGGCGTGCACAAATCCTGGTCAT
Organism: Norana najaformis; assembly: GCA_964023275.1. NCBI lineage: Eukaryota > Metazoa > Annelida > Clitellata > Crassiclitellata > Hormogastridae > Norana > Norana najaformis. Next base: position 10,121,360 of record OZ029929.1, read on the forward strand.
AAAGTAATTTGGCTGTTTGGAGAATTGCGACTAGCTCGGCCAGCATCGATGTTATAAATGTAATATGATGTAATATAGAGACTCAGCATTTTAAATAGACCCAATCTGGTCTTGCTTCAGTAACTAGTTTGCATATACAAAATTAGAAGCCTACGAGGGGATCAGTCGTAAGTCAGAAATTCGAGCACATAAGTAAAGCTAAGTGGAAACAACACGTTTATTAGCAAGAACATATAAATAAAACATACATATATGTTACATGCATATATATGTGCATAAATCGCTGCCACGTTCTAGATACCTGAAAGACAAATTGTGTGTTAGGTAGGCAGAGTCGGAGTTTAAATAGAAGGTAAGTTGTTGAACAGATTAAATGCTAGATTACACTGGCCAACAGAAAAAATTTTTTTCTTGTTGCCTTCGGTTTTAGACCTGTTCTTGGGGTAATTTTGGGCGCTGATTCAGAAAATGTCATTGGATTGAGTGCATCAGGTCTAGTTTCTCAGATATCGTCGATTTTGTAAAGAAAACCCAGTCCACTCTTTAAACGATGTCTTTGGCAAAACTAAAATGTCATAATAAGCTTTATTTATGGCTAATTATAATTCTTGCTGATTCATATAATGCCTACATCCTTATAATGTAAAATCAGCATATCTTGCCGCGTGCTGAGATATTGCTGATTCAACGAAATAACTATTCCGTAGCCTACAGCTTACTCAGCACTAAATTCATGGCCTCATTTAGAATTTATTTGTGCTTATACAGCGTTTCATGGTTTCGAACTATGTAAATAGATTATGCTGAAGTCAGCATTTATAGCCTATATAAACCGCCTCCTGAAAGCTAGAGCAGCCGCAGTCGTCTTAGGGCATATTAAGAGTTGGTCGCAAGAACAATCTGTGAATGTGAGCATTAAATAACTACATGTTCTTACTATTTTTTAGGTTAGTCATTTAATTCCTCAGATGCGAACATCCTTAAGGTTATGGCTACTTCCAGACGGAGCTGCATTAACCATCCAGACATATTCTGCTACATTTGTGGGGAATACACACTAAAAGCAAACAGGAAACCGATTTCTGAGTTTGTAAAAAGAGCATATGTAGGTTATTTTGGTGTCAAACTTGGAGATCAAGATAAGCAATGGGCTTCTCATACAGTATGCAAAACTTGTATTGAACAATTGCGCCACTGGACAATTGGAAAGAGAAGCTGCCTGAAATTTGGTGTACCGATGGTTTGGAGGGAACAGATAAACCACTTCGACGACTGTTACTTTTGTATGGTTAATATCATAGGCATCAATAATCGAAATAATCGTCACAAGTTGTCTTACCCTGATATACCTTCAGCCAGGAGACCTGTTCCGCATTCGGATATTGTACCAGTTCCACCTTTTCGCGAACTACCTCAGCTCTCAGACGATGACATTTGCATGTCCAATATCGGACAAGATGACGAAAGTGAAGAAAGTGGGGGCAGTGACAGTGATTTCCAATCAACTTCACACAGTGAACGTTTTGACCAAAAAGAGTTGAGTGATCTGATCAGGGACTTAAATCTTTCCAAAGAGTCCTCTGAATTGCTTGCGTCCAGACTAAAGGAAAAGAATGCACTTCAGCCTGGAACGAAAATTACAATTTATAGAAACAGAGAAAAGGATTTGCTGCCATTCTGTACCGAAGACAACAACCTAGTATTCTGTAATGACATCAGCAACTTATTGAAGAAAATTGGTCTGTCGGATTACAGCCCAGATGAGTGGCGTCTTTTTATCGACAGTTCAAAACGTAGTCTGAAATGTGTGCTTTTAAATAACGGCAACAAATTTGGTTCTATTCCAATCGGTCACTCCACCAGGATGAAAGAAGAGTACAATGCCATCTCTTTAGTACTGGAAAGGATAAAATACAAAGAACATCAATGGGTAATTTGTGTAGACTTGAAGATGGTAAATTTCCTCCTTGGTCAACAAAGTGGCTACACAAAGTATCCCTGCTTTTTGTGTCTTTGGGACAGTAGAGCCAAGCATGAACATTGGACAAGAAAAGATTGGCCTTCGAGGAAAGACATGGTGGTTGGAGCTCAAAATGTAATCAAGGAATCTTTGGTGGCACGAGATAGGATCATGCTGCCACCACTACATATAAAGCTAGGCCTGATGAAACAATTTGTCAGGGCTTTGAATAAAGAAGGTTCATGCTTCGAATACATAGTACACAAGTTACCAGGAATTACAATGGAAAAATTGAAGGCTGGAATCTTCGATGGTCCACAGATCAGGCAACTTATGAATGACCCACTTTTCATACCATCAATGAATGAAATCGAATCTTGTGCCTGGTCTTCCTTTGTTCTTGTAACTAAAAATTTTCTTGGCAACAAGAAGGCAGACAATTATGCACAACTAGTAGAGGATATGCTTCTTCATTTCAACAAGCTTGGCTGCAACATGAGCATTAAAGTCCATTATCTCCACAGTCACTTAGATCGCTTTCCAGAGAATCTTGGTGACTTCAGCGAAGAGCAAGGTGAAAGATTTCACCAAGACATCAAAACAATGGAAAATCGATATCAAGGAAGATGGGATGCACACATGATGGCAGACTATTGCTGGAATATTATGCGTGATTGTTCCGGCAGATGCCACACTCGGAAATCGTACAAAAGGAGCTTCTTCGGTGTCGAATGACTTGAAATTTTTATAACAAACTTGTTCTGTTTGGTATCATATAAGTACAGTTTCAGGTACTACCATTTTCTTTTAAGTATTTGTATTATTATGTTTATTTAGTGTATCACATAATAAATTGAGCACTACATAATTATAGCTATAGCCTTATGTTTTATGGGCGAGCAGAGGCAAGGACTGGTATATGGCATAATGTTCTATATCTCGAAAACTAGACCTGCTGGGAGAAAACTGGTGCCTTTTCTGGAATCAGCAGGTCAAATATACCCAGAAACAGTTCTAACATTTGAGGCAACAAATTATGTGTTGGCCAGTGTTATGTGATAACGAAGCATATTATTTGATGATTCTGCAAATGGTTTTAACCAGAGCAAGATTATCAGTGCTTTGGTGGCACAGTGGCCAATCGATAATGCGTTTCTCTTTAAACTCAGCGTCTGAGGTTCCTAGCTGGATGCTTCATGTAAAATTAGTATTTCGTTTTTGAGTCGTGTGACAATGCTACCCAAAGTCAAGAAAAGGTTTCCCATATTTGTCGTGTTGTCAGTCAAAATATTCTCCAAGCCCAGGATCCTGTCTGTATGTACGGTGAATGGAGTATATAATAAATGAGCGATTGTTTTCCTTGCCTAAGTTGAGGTACCACCAACTCCGTTGGCTTGGATTTTGGAGTCCAGCCAGAAGATGTACCTGTCTTAGAATGCAAGAAATTCAGGTTATCTCCTGGAGTTGCAATACGATGCTGGCAGATGCATTTAAGTGAAGCAAAATGGAGCCAAATTGCTACTGATCAAGACCTGGAGACCAATTTGATAGATCTATTAATCGCATATTTCCTATTACCCGTCATTTGGTAAATGTTGTGTATGATTTGTGAGTGTTAATGAATAACTGTACAGGAGGCAGTATGGTCTTAGGAAACATTTAACTTTTTGGAAATACTTTTCTTTGTTGAGGTTGTTTTAACAAATGAACTTAATAGGAAAGATATACTGATGAAAACTGTTTGCATTTATCTAAAGATTTTGTTGCAGTTAATCGCCATATACAGTGCCTTTAACTTGTTTGGTGCATGAAGACTTATGTATCTTATCACAATGGTTTATACTCTAATTAATTGTTGTTGTACTTAAATAAGTCTAATTACCTGTATATGTTATGATCTAGTTTAAGGTGAAACACTTCTTCTCATAGCTTAACGGTTTGCGTGGATGTGCAGATAGACTGAATGGTCGATCGTCGACTGAATTCCTCAGTGTTAAAATTAGTCCCTATTAAAGTTTGATGTAGAAAGACTTTTAGCGATTTTAGCATCAATATGCCAGTCAAAATAAATTTCATTTCATTTTATTTATTGCTCTCAAAAACAACAGCATAAAATATAGTGCATGTGGGATACAACAAGCATACCCGGAAACTTATGTATTTCTTATTTGGGCCGCCTATGTCGCACGCCATGCAATTTGAAATGACGAATAAACAACTTAGTAAATACAATCCAACTGTACTTAAACAGAACCTTTATGATCAGAACCAAAAAAAACTAAACTAACCAAATAAATTTATTCAGTGTGTACGTACATCGATAAAATTACAGACCTAATCTTATCTCATATATATTAAGACAAGCATTGGACATGACAAACGATCGGCCATGTATGTGCAGAAACAACGAATAGCAAGTGTTTCGGGCGACAGAGGTTCTGTTTCTAAATCCGTGGTCTGATATGACGAGTCCCGCCACTAGAGACTTTTTCGCCTTTCCGTCACCTCAACCTTAAAATTCTGAATCGCTCCATATATCCATGGCTGCCCCACCCCTCTGGAATAAACTCCCGCCAGAATTACGACAATTATATGGCCTATCACACAATATTACCAATACTTCTTCCCTTGCAATTTCTGCGCAGGTCTTTCAAATCGTAAACTCGATTTCTACAGCGCCCAACGAAAGCTAAGTCGCAGGAGCCAGTTTATTCACAAGCGCTCAATCAAGACAAACTCGTTTGGCAAAAAGGGTTTGGTTCCAGGTCAAGATCCTACAGTCAGACAGGCAGGCAGTCATACGCCTATCGTGGGTGGTGCTTGGAATTGATAGCCTTAGCGTAAAGGTGTGCATCCTATACCACACCTTTTCCCTAATGCAAATCTTGAGCAACTGCAGCAGCTCCAATAGTACTTTTGTAAACACTCTTCTTGCCCGTTTTCGGCAAGGATTAGCTTCATGTACGCATTTGTACCCTACATGGCATGCTAAACGACACTCTGCCAGGACTCGCACCCCACACATGCGGAGCTGGTGTGGTAGTCTAGCCCCTTCCCAGCTGACTTATGAACTTTTTAACTATAAATTTTTTTGGACTTTCAGACTGATTTTTACATTGTTCCATGACCTCATATTATATTTCTGTACATGTATTGTTGTTGTAAAATGTGGGCTCTTGTCTCGTGCTAACTAAAGATTACTTATTAGGTAGTGGTACAATGGCGCCAACAATACTCGACAATGCAGCTTCTGCCGCAAGTAAGCCTTTGGTCTGGTGTTTGCCATACACGTTGTTTTGTTCCGCGCCCATATTGCTTTGCCGTCTATGATGGTCTGTTTATTTCACACCACAAATGCATATACCTCATACAAGAGGTTCTCATTGAGGGTATTCGCTAGTCAAGGGGTAATTCCAATATTTTTGGCCTTATCGGTGTGCCTTACTGCCCTGCTATGTATTATGTAAGCATATTTAAAAGGGGAGAGGGTTATGCGTCTCAGTCATCACACAATTCCTTTGTCCGCTGTAACGGAAACTGATACTTTCGTTTCGACAAAGTTCCGTGACGCTCGGGGAGGGAAGCTGGAGAGGGCAGTGGTGGCTCCTTCTGTGGTCACGGGTAAATCCAGGTGAATTCAAGCCACCGCCGGCGGCTGGCCCGGGCTGCGAGCCCCTGAGGTGGGCTGCGTGTGCACAGACAGGGCACGAACGTTGGGCTGGAGACGCGGTGGGGACGGCGACAGTATCTTTAACCAAGATATGACGCGCGATAAACCGATGTGTTGTTTCCATGACACTGACGTTTCTATCGTCATCGTAATCGTAATCTCGATATTTCTACAGCGCCCAACGAAAGTTAAGACGCGGGAACCAGCTTATTCATAGGCGCAGAAGCCAACGGCTCTGTGACAGAGGCATTCTTGCTAAGGTTTTGCTTGAGGAATGTTCCTTCCTCTCTCTTTGATACATCAGCACTCTCTTGGTCATTGTATTTATCAGCTGTGTTTTATTGCTACTGCTTACAGTAACTCCAATTCTACAGTGATGGATAGAACTTCCATCTCTTCAATGCTCTGTTATGGCATGGTTTTCAACTTTTCAGACTCTGTCTCACTCCCTTTCAGTTCCATTTTCTGTGTTGAAATTGTGAAAGTTAATCTACCATATTCATATCAATAGAAGTTTAGATTTACCAGCAAGGAAGCCATACCTACGCTAGACTTTCAATTCGCCAAGTAGATGACCAAAGGAAGGTAAAACGACATACTAGGTGAAACTTCCAAAGTCCTGTGCAAGCTTTGAATTTACACAAAATTATTACACCTTTTTATTGTTTTATATATTAGATTTATATGACACCTTCCAATGTTCAAAAAACGAATCTATAATTCTTAAGATTAAAATGTAGACACCCTAATACACATTTGCAAAAGAACACAATTTGTCAAATTCAAACCTGGGCTTGCTCCCTAAATTACCCATGGCACCCAACCATTTTATTATCGCGCCGGCACTACGTATTTATTGCTGTCTTTGATAACATTATGACTAAGCGTCAATTGCGTGTTGAGAATTTTGCTCAAGGTCATCGTATAGTAAGCTTCGTAGACGGGGATTGAACCTGTAGCCTCCGTATTACACGGAAAGCACCCATCCAACATAGTAATTTCTTTTCATAGCAGCCAACGCCTAATAAATAAATGGTCTAACCTTTTGATTTTTGGCGGAGCTCTAGATTTCAGATACAGAGTCTGCACATTAAAACTTTCCTCTTGAGACGGTCACACTGTGACTGCCTCTTATCCACAACTCAACACACGAACCATAGTTGCTGGAGGCGCGACTTTTACAAGATCGCAGAGGCCACAACCTTTGAAAGCTAGAAGTTAGAAGTATTTGTACTTCAACAATTCTTTGGTACGGAAAAGGACAACACGAATTAATGAGATAAATATAACAATGGATTTAAGAACTGTTAGGAATTTCTTATAATTTCGTAATCACGGAAAACCCGTGCGCTGGAAATTTCCTGCAGTACTGCCTCTATCATTATATATTTCGCTCCATCTGCTCCTTCTCCGTCAAGCTATGGGAATCCTCTTTTCACTTGCGAAGTGTCACAAGGCTCCATTTTGGACCTCGTCTGTTCATCCATCTCTTTCCTTCTCAACTGTTTCACCGACGCTGTCGATCACCCTCTTCTTTTGAACAAGAGTCAAGGAAGGCTCTTCTATGGGTGAAATGTTACATATCTTGTCTAACAAAATTAAAGATAAATGTGGATAGATGTTCAGGTCGCTAAGAAATGGAAAATGATACGCAGCCTATCAATCCGACACTGTGGCAGGCAACTGTGGACATCTGAAATGTTGACGTGAGATAAAATAGGCAAATAACACTCATCACTCCAAAATGTGAATTCCTCTTCTTTCTATTCAGCCTTTTAAAGAGCAGAAGTTAACGAAACTTGACCTCGTGATCCACTTAAAAGATGCTAGAAAAAATGTAGCATATACATGTAAATAGTGCCACTACATAACAAGGCCATGGAGGTCTAAATTTTGCATTCAGATATCCATAAGCAGGGCTCAAGGATGAAGAAACGGAATGGGTAATATGCATGCTTGAACTAGAGAAAATACGATATTGAAAAGGAAAGACAGCATTCGTCACAGAGTTTTTTTTCAAAAATGAACGGAATCGCAAAAATTCGTAATTTTGAAGTAATTTCGGTGGATTATATTGAGGTTTTCACGTTGTATTTTGGCTCTTCTTTGGTCTTCCATCCCAACATAACAGACGAGGGGGACAGGGCACCCACCCCTAGATCCGCCATTGGTACATTAGATTCTCTTATCGAGACACAACACTCATGCTCTTCGTTTTCTACACTGGTTTCTGTATCTAAACGTATCCGCTGCAAACTGGCACTTTGTATAAACAAAGCTAACACTCCTCAAGTAGAAAATCATTTGTCATCCTACTTACCATTCCTGGTAACATCCTGTTAAAAGCCGTTCCTGTCTTTAATCAGCATCTTCTGGAATGTATGTTGTTCCTGTTTTCCTGGTGACGTCCTAATTTTGGCTGACGTTCATTTACAGTTGCTAGTCATTCCATGTGTAACTCTCTACCTTATCATGCTCGCATCTCTCTTAAACAGACTACATTTCCCTCAAAACTTACCTGTTTCAGTGTTTTTTTGCGGTTCTTAATGTTTTCAGTTGCACGGCTTCAATATGCATATCTGTACTTTTTAAGGAGGCATTATCAAATTGCTGTCTTATTGTATTGTAGGCCTATGTATACATTTGGGTATTTAATAACTATTTATATAACGCCTGTTAAAGACATCTCATTGTTGCTGCCATAGGTAAAGCAAATATAGTACACAGGCTCTATAGTTTTAGCAAATAAGACTATAGCACTATATGTCTACTAGTTACAGCTTGATTCCCAATCGAATCCCTGCCACTACGCTAATGTTCCATTCGCTAACACGTCTTGCATTTGGTCATTTGTAGGCACTGAATTAAGGAATTGATCTTATGCTGTTTTGAATGAAGTTAGGATACTTTTCAAATGTATTACTCGCGTGTAACGCGGTAGTCCTATCAGTAGCGCCCTCGCTTCGTTATCTAACGATTGTGAATACGAGTCTACTGAGGGAACTCTGCGTGACCGACGGCAAGTTGTTTCACGCACGATTGCTTCTGCAACCGAACAGCAGAATTGGAGTCAGGTTCGGCTGGGAATCAATCAGTTTGTGCATCTGCAGGAACGTTGATAAAGTATGCACTCATATTAGATGACCTGTGAGTCCGTTTAAATCGCGAGATGTGTGCCATAGTGCTTGACCCCAGCGCTAACCGGTATGTCTGCCACTATTATAAAGGTCATTCAAAATGTAAATGTTACATTTAAAAAAGGAAAGGAATTAGACTTTGAGTTTGTTATCGATGTTTTGCGAGGGACTTGGCTCTACACTCCAAAAACCTGTCGATTATTTTACAGTATGTATCAAGCAAACAATAACCCACATCAAGAACATTTCATCCTGAAGAAACTGGAAAATGACGCACTAACGGTTGAACAATCACTGAAAAAAGTCTGTCAGTGCAAGTAGAGGAAAGATCGTCTTTGAAATATTTGGCATAGCACATGAACTTCACTTTTTTAAGTAATGTCAGCGAACAGTAGACACTATTGCGTATAGGTACCATATGTCTGATAACGGGAGACCCTTTCAACATGACCTTGATCAGCTATATACAAAAGTCCAGATTCCTGACCGGATATTGGCTTAAGTGGTCTTTTATTATCAGATATCTATATATATAAACCATGTAACAAAGTCCGTATCTTATATTAATATAAATTGCTTTTAAGAGATTCTCAAATGGTAACACTGTCAAAGTTCTGGCTCAAAGGCAATGCAACGCAGTTAATCTATCGGTGGAGGCCCAACGCCAAGTCAACTTTAGCCTTCTTACATTTTGCGGTCTGACATAGTCTGCCGTTGGATGTTCGTTCGTCTCTCTGTTCGCTTTCCAGTAAGCTAACCTTGATTTTTAACATCTTAATCATCTTGGGTTAAGGTTAGATAATAGCTCGTTTATTAGGCGCCAGTATAACGAACAGAGCAATGAGGCGTCGGAATTTGTTAACTGACTATCGCAGAAACTTCTGCGGCATTTAGAGATCTCCATGGACATGTTCCTGGTCGGTCTGCTCCTTGATGTTTACCTAAGGTTTCAACAGGCGCAGGGACAGATTTTACACTCTTCCCCCATTAATGTACAGTTCGCGGATCAAAGGTAAAACGGCGCACAGTCAATTATATTATGCATTAGAATTGCATTGAAACGGATGAATGGTTTGGCACATTCAGTCGATGGGAATTTGTCTTCAAGTGCCTACTTTTTAACTTTCCGAAAGCCGTCGTCATACCGGTTCTTTCGATGATGATTCTCCGCAAGACGGAACCAAAGCGCTGCAATCGCCCTATACCGGCCGGCGATGCCGATTTCACAAGACTCGAAGTCTTCCTTCTTCGTTCAACCATGAAGACTTCACAAAAGCGTCGGTGTTTATCGCTGCCTCCGTCTTTATCTCACAGTTTCAGACGGTTTGTTATAAACTACTCCAAGATTATCAATTTGTAGAAATCATTTTGTTTATAATTTTACATCTGTCCTTCCTCAGCCCGCCTGATTGGCTACATCGGTAAAAACGTATGTCAAGACCCTTCTGTGCGTGAGGATGCCGGTTCGCGTCCCGATGGTGGCTTCTTAGAGATTTATATTTCTGCCTAGCACGGTCCATACACGAGGACCTTAACTGGCGTGGCGCCCATTCAAACGGACATCAGTGGTGAACAATCTCACCCTATTTTTTAATTGAAAATAAGCAGGGTCATTATATTATCGGCCAGTTATTGCTATAGTTGATATCGTGACGACTAAGCATCGATTGTGTGTGAAGGATTTTACTCAAGGTCCTTGTTCAGTGAGGTTTTTAGACGGGGATCGAACCTGTAGTCTCGGTATTACACAGAAAGCACCCATCCAAATTGGTAATTTCCTATTATAGTAGGCAACGTCTAATAAATAAATGCTGGTCTAACCTGATGATTTCTGGCGAAGCTTTAGCCTCCAGATACAGAGTGTGCATTTAAAGGCCTAAGCCTGTCCTCTTGAGACGGTCAAGAGCGCATGTGTTCGCAGTTACATCACGCAGTGGCCAAAACCTTTGAACGCCAGAAGTTAGTATCATTTGCCTTTCTTTGTATAAGGACACCGCGAATTCGTAAGACAAATGCAGAAACTGATTAAATACTGCTTAGAATTTTTATATAGAACCGTTACCCACGAAAAACCTACTCAATGGAAATTTCCTGATGTGTCGGTTTCATATTCACATTCGACACCACATCAAACAGCCCAGTAGCAATCATAACTAGCACAAGTTCGAAGGCGAAAGTGAACAGATTTCTATTATACACTAATTACAGTCTCCAACTTAACACTTCAATTTCCCATTTCCATGCATTTCGCTGTTTACTTAAAACCAGTACAAAATGCTTCATATACCTCACACCCAATACACATGTCTACCCAAAACGCCTAACAGATTTCCTTTACATTAATTAAAGTCTCCTCGGTAACCCTTCAAATTTGACATTTGACTGCCTATGGACGCCCGCGATGTTACTGGGCTATTGGATCCTGCTCGCGAACTCGTTCGATATAATGGCACAACCGTTCTAACATCATGGTCCCCATGACAGGATATGTTGGCGACTCTGAATCCTTGTGTTTCAACAGAATGTTGATGGCCAAAATTTGAAGACATTATACTTGAACGCAACAGTTTAGTTTAAAATGCGTCGGTGTGAAACGGAAATATTGTTGGGAGATTATATTTTTATAATCTTTAGTAAGCTAATTTGCTGAATTAAGAAGGCTAGACATAAAGTTTTTATATAAACTTAACATTCATTTGACGCTTTAACTAATCGATTCCGTCATATTATAGACACATTGCTGATTCACAACATGAGGCATATGACAGAGCTATTGACCAGATAAATACGACTGGCATTAACTTTTGCTTTTAAATTACTGTGTATGCAATCTTCATATTTTGCCCTATTTAAATTTTTGAACCCACAAGTAACTGCGCCTAAAAGGCAACAATTTAAAAAAGCATTTAATTACACGCGTTTTCCATATACATGGCTTCTGGGTTGAAATTGTCTAGCTTGAAATTGTTCTGGCCTAAAATTGTTCTGGCTTGAAATCGATCTGAGTTGAGGTCGTGCAGTTGGTGTTAATAGCTGTGCTGAAAAGTTTCTCTAATATCTAAGATATAAAGGAGTGATGAACATCAACATATCATTGGCGTGCACGAATCCTGGCCATATAGATTCTCGGCTGTTCGGATAATTGCGACCAAGTCGGTCAGCATCGGTGTTATATACGTAAATGGATGTAATATGGAGATTCAGCATTCTTAAATAGATCCAGGTCTGGGCTTTCATTAGGAATTAGTGTGCACATAGCCTATGAGTGGACCAGTTGTGAAGTCAGAAATTCGAGCATAGTAATAAAGCTGAGTAAGCCTAAACGAAAACAACACGTTAATTACCAAGCGGATATAGACTAGGCCTGTATGTATGCATGAATAGGTCTATCGCTGTCACTTCCTATATAACTAAAAGGAAAATTGTAAGTGCTAGGAAGGCAGAGTTGGACATTAAAGTATATACAGCACGCAAGTTGTTGAAAAGATAATATGGTTGGTCATTTGACAATAAAGCATAATACTTTATGATTCTGCAAATGGCTGTTACTACAGTTTTATGATCAGTGCTTTGGTGGCACAGTGGCCGATCGCTAATGCGTTTGTGTTTAACCTGGCACAGCGTCTGAGGTTAATGGCTGGATGCATCATGTAAAATTAGCATTTCGTTTTTGAGCCATGTAACAATGCTACCCAAAGTCAAGGAAAGTTTTCCCAACTGTTGCCGTCTACCAGTCAAAATATTCTCCAAGCCCAGGACTCTGCCTGTAAGGACAGCTGAAAGGGGCATGTAATACATGAACGATTGTTTACCATGCCTAAGTTGAGGTTTTATTTACTCAGTTGGCTTGGGTGTCGGTGCCCAGCGAGAAGATGTACCTGTTTAAGAATGCAAGATATCAAGGTTATTTCCTGGTGTTGCAAAACGTTGTTGGCAAATGCATTTAAGTGAAGCAGCATGGAGCCCGATTATTCCTCATACAGACCTGGAGATGAACTAATAGATCTAATTATTCCATATGTCTTATTACACCGTCATTTCGAAAATATTGTGTATGATTTGTAAGTGTTAATGAATAACTGTACAGGAGGCAGTATGGTTTTAAGAAAACATTTAACTTTTGTGGAAGTATTTGACTTTGTAGACGTTGTTGAAGCAAATGAATTGGAGAAGAAAGTTATATTGATGGAAACTGTTTCTACTTATCTAAAGATTTTGTTACAGTTAATCGCAATATCTAGGCCTATATCTTATTTGGTGTCTTAAGAATTACGTGTCTTTTCACAAGGACTTTTGATTTAATTAATAGTTTTTGAACTCTAAAGAACCTAGTTACCTGAATATGCTATTGCCTAGCTTAAGAAGAAAAGCTTCTTCTCATAACTTAACGGTTTGCTTGGATGTGCAGATACACTGAATGGTCGACCGTCGACTAAATTCCGCAGTGTTAAAATTATTACAAGTTTAAGATAGAAAAAGTTTTAGCGATTTTAATATCAATATGCCAGTCAAATTAAATCGATAAAATTACAGGCCTAATCTCATCTTCTCATTTTTAATAAAAAGGGCATTGGACCTGACAAATCATCGAGTATGTATGTGCAGAAATAAAGAAGAATAAATATTTTGGGTGCTAGAGGTTCTGTGTTTCAATCCCTGATCTAATTTTAGGAGTCCCGCCGCTAGAGAATTTCACAAAAGTACCAGTATACTTAAAGTGTGGACTAAAAGCACTGGCCAAAAGGGGCCTACACAAGCGGGAATATGGTTCATATGACCGCACATGTAAGTAATTATATATACGTATAAGTTTCCGGTGTCATGAAATAACGTCTCCCCAAACAGAGTCTCCACCCGGGCTGGAATAATGTCTCCCCGGAGACTCTGTTTCAAAACAGTCTCCCCCATTGAAATGGAATCTCCCCTATCTACAATACAAACCCGCCCCCGTTTAAAACCGCCCCCTGCAATTTTCAGTTCATATTAAATTGGATTTAATGTATAAAATTTTGAAATAAATGGCTTCTGTAATGTTATGTTCATTCACCTGGATATGAAAAATGCTTTGTAGCATTTGCCCAGTTAACATACAATAACACCACTAGGCTATTGAGACCGCTGGCGGTATTGGAACGCTGCGGAGAGGTTAAATACATCTTTGCATAATAAAGAAAGGTCTTTGTATACTATAAAGAATTAGACTGTAAAGGATATGACTGTAATTGATTAAATCTTCTTTCAGAGCCAATCCAGATAGCCCTGACTTCGGAATAAATCTTTTATAAATAATCCCCTTTCCCATTCATTGGTGTTGGCTTCCTGATACCGGTTAGCTCTGGCTTCACTGTGATTCGTAAACTAGGACAGAAGATGAAGTTAAAAAGATGGTTTGATGTAAATACACTGATTAAGTATCGTAATTCAGATAAAATAGATGAGAGATCACGTTCAATTTTTGCTAAACGCATGCCATCAACAGGGGAGAAAACCCTGCATTCAAAGACAAGAAAATTCGCCGCAAACTTTGAAACTTATAAGAAATTCGTTCTGTTCGATAACTCTGCTACAACAGCATCGTGGGTTAAGAAGTTGAATTTGCACGATGTTGACCGATATAATCTACTTTCTGACGAGTGGTTAAACGACAAGCTGATGGATGCTGTCTACCGACTAATCAGTCAACATTTGGGTGACGAAACGGGAAGCCACACTACATAATGCTGTTTCCAACTGTACCAATTCGAAAACGAGAGCGCCAAAAACGGAGATAACTGAGAACATCTAGACCAGGACCTAAAATCTGCAAACATTATCTCTTTACTTTGATATATTTTGTTTTACTGCCATTTTATTTTTAAGCTTTTAAAATCTAGTTTTAAACAGAAATGTGATTACATATAGTTGAAGAATTAAGTCTCCCCGGGGGAGAGTTTATTTCAAAGGGGGATGAAATAATTTCTCCCTCCCGGAGACTTTGTTTTAGAATATAGTCTCCGAGGGGAGAATTTTTTCTGGAACAGGTTCGCCGGGGGGAGAATCTGTTCTGAAATAGATCCGCCGGGGGAGACTTTTAGAGGGGAGACTTTGTTGCGGATCACCGGCTAAAAAAGGAGATCAGGAGCGCCACCAGTATAACGACCGTATGTGTGCGGCTGATAAACACATGATTCTGATTGAGTTAATCCCTACGAAGAATAAAAGGTACTAAGCCGAGTCTTAATCACGGACAGCTGGCTTTAAAATATTGATATATGGACATACCATAGGAGCCAAAGTAACACTTCTTATATGCAAACAGTTAATTGCTTTATAAGACGAGAAAACGTTGGCCTATTTACTTCCAAATAATGAGTAATAAATTCAATCGTTAAACAATACTGATCAGTTATTCATATGAAAAACCTAAAAATGACGGGTTTTGTTATTGAATTTATCTGCTTTGTTAAAAAATACAAATTAAATGGGTGATTTTTAGCACACTAAGGTATTGCTAGATTTTAAGTGCGCATCCGAGGTATAAACATAACACTGGCCAACACATAATTTGTTGCCTCAAATGTTAGAACTGTTTCTGGGTATATTTGACCTGCTGATTCCAGAAAAGGCACCAGTTTTCTCCCAGCAGGTCTAGTTTTCGAGATATAGAACATTATGCCATATACCAGTCCTTGCCTCTGCTCGCCCATAAAACATAAGGCTATAGCTATAATTATGTAGTGCTCAATTTATTATGTGATACACTAAATAAACATAATAATACAAATACTTAAAAGAAAATGGTAGTACCTGAAACTGTACTTATATGATACCAAACAGAACAAGTTTGTTATAAAAATTTCAAGTCATTCGACACCGAAGAAGCTCCTTTTGTACGATTTCCGAGTGTGGCATCTGCCGGGACAATCGCGCATAATATTCCAGCAATAGTCTGCCATCATGTGTGCATCCCATCTTCCTTGATATCGATTTTCCATTGTTTTGATGTCTTGGTGAAATCTTTCACCTTGCTCTTCGCTGAAGTCACCAAGATTCTCTGGAAAGCGATCTAAGTGACTGTGGAGATAATGGACTTTAATGCTCATGTTGCAGCCAAGCTTGTTGAAATGAAGAAGCATATCCTCTACTAGTTGTGCATAATTGTCTGCCTTCTTGTTGCCAAGAAAATTTTTAGTTACAAGAACAAAGGAAGACCAGGCACAAGATTCGATTTCATTCATTGGTGGTATGAAAAGTGGGTCATTCATAAGTTGCCTGATCTGTGGACCATCGAAGATTCCAGCCTTCAATTTTTCCATTGTAATTCCTGGTAACTTGTGTACTATGTATTCGAAGCATGAACCTTCTTTATTCAAAGCCCTGACAAATTGTTTCATCAGGCCTAGCTTTATATGTAGTGGTGGCAGTATGATCCTATCTCGTGCCACCAAAGATTCCTTGATTACATTTTGAGCTCCAACCACCATGTCTTTCCTCGAAGGCCAATCTTTTCTTGTCCAATGTTCATGCTTGGCTCTACTGTCCCAAAGACACAAAAAGCAGGGATACTTTGTGTAGCCACTTTGTTGACCAAGGAGGAAATTTACCATCTTCAAGTCTACACAAATTACCCATTGATGTTCTTTGTATTTTATCTTTTCCAGTACTAAAGAGATGGCATTGTACTCTTCTTTCATCCTGGTGGAGTGACCGATTGGAATAGAACCAAATTTGTTGCCGTTATTTAAAAGCACACATTTCAGACTACGTTTTGAACTGTCGATAAAAAGACGCCACTCATCTGGGCTGTAATCCGACAGACCAATTTTCTTCAATAAGTTGCTGATGTCATTAAAGAATACTAGGTTGTTGTCTTCGGTAAAGAATGGCAGCAAATCCTTTTCTCTGTTTCTATAAATTGTAATTTTCGTTCCAGGCTGAAGTGCATTATTTTCCTTTAGTCTGGACGCAAGCAATTCAGAGGACTCTTTTGAAATATTTAAGTCCCTGATCAGATCACTCAACTCTTTTTGGTCAAAACGTTCACTGTGTGAAGTTGATTGGAAATCACTGTCACTGCCCCCACTTTCTTCACTTTCGTCATCTTGTCCGATATTGGACATGCAAGTGTCATCGTCTAAGAGCTGAGGTAGTTCGCGAAAAGGTGGAACTGGTACAATATCCGAATGCGGAACAGGTCTCCTGGCTGAAGGTATATCAGGGTAAGACAACTTGTGACGATTATTTCGATTGATGCCTATGATATTAACCATACAAAAGTAACAGTCGTCGAAGTGGTTTATCTGTTCCCTCCAAACCATCGGTACACCAAATTTCAGGCAGCTTCTCTTTCCAATTGTCCAGTGGCGCAATTGTTCAATACAAGTTTTGCATACTGTATGAGAAGCCCATTGCTTATCTTGATCTCCAAGTTTGACACCAAAATAACCTACATATGCTCTTTTTACAAACTCAGAAATCGGTTTCCTGTTTGCTTTTAGTGTGTATTCCCCACAAATGTAGCAGAATATGTCTGGATGGTTAATGCAGCTCCGTCTGGAAGTAGCCATAACCTTAAGGATGTTCGCATCTGAGGAATTAAATGACTAACCTAAAAAATAGTAAGAACATGTAGTTATTTAATGCTCACATTCACAGATTGTTCTTGCGACCAACTCTTAATATGCCCTAAGACGACTGCGGCTGCTCTAGCTTTCAGGAGGCGGTTTATATAGGCTATAAATGCTGACTTCAGCATAATCTATTTACATAGTTCGAAACCATGAAACGCTGTATAAGCACAAATAAATTCTAAATGAGGCCATGAATTCAGTGCTGAGTAAGCTGTAGGCTACGGAATAGTTATTTCGTTGAATCAGCAATATCTCAGCACGCGGCAAGATATGCTGATTTTACATTATAAGGATGTAGGCATTATATGAATCAGCAAGAATTATAATTAGCCATAAATAAAGCTTATTATGACATTTTAGTTTTGCCAAAGACATCGTTTAAAGAGTGGACTGGGTTTTCTTTACAAAATCGACGATATCTCAGAAACTAGACCTGATGCACTCAATCCAATGACATTTTCTGAATCAGCGCCCAAAATTACCCCAAGAACAGGTCTAAAACCGAAGGCAACAAGAAAAAAAAATTTTTCTGTTGGCCAGTGTAATGGATCCATTACTGTGAGTAGTCTACGTGTAAACATAACAATTTTATTCCAAAGGCGGTGCTGAGAGGACTACATTAATGCGAATTGACTGAGTGCAAGGGGAAAGGTCAGTCGTAAACCAGCTTAGAGTGAGGCCTGACAGCCAAAACCAGTGTTCAAGATGGCGGAGAGGTATGTCGTGATTGACTGTCAGATGCAGCTGACTGGATGGAAGAAACTAAGATTGAGAAGACAGATGTCAGTTGAGCCGCTGTACAGCAACCTATTTCTGACCGTAATTAGAGACAAACTTCAGAATAGAAATTAAATTGTAACTGAAGAAATGCATTTCTTCTTAAAGAAATCAGCCTTCAAAATGGGAGAGGTTATCAGTTGGAAAAACAGTCGAAAACTTCAAAGAGCGGTTGGGATTGAGTCCAGAGCACACCAATTGTTAGAGGTTGAGAGAACTAGGATATGAATTACAAATACAGCTGCTGTTGGGGAAGCTAAAAACAGGTGGAGAGCAGCATTTTAAGAATAAATAAGTCCATCGGTTGCCACTAAGGATTGCGTGTTGATTTCTGACTGAACCAAGTCAGTAAGACTTAAACCGTTGATTCTTTGGAGCGCAGTCCACCCCACCTTCTTTGAAGTTAAAGATCTGACTCCCTACCCCGGTGAAGTAATTTCTCAAATTGGGCGGAGCGCTACCCTAGTGACTCTCTGCTCCTATCTGCTACCTAGTTTTAGATTATCCGACTAATAATAACCTTTCAGTGAGCTGATCTAATCTTGTCTCACCCAATCTGCCATACACCGAGCTATATCGCAAATAAAACTGTAATTGCTACATCCTTTGTTCCTGACGTCGACTATATCTCATCTTCCCTTCTCTCACCCGTTCATCAGCTTATATAGCGTCCACCTTGCAATGTAACCCTTATAAGAAAACCCCAGGAGCTTCGGCCTACTTACTTTATATTTGGTAACTCTGATATACATCGTGATATCAACAGTATACAGGACTGAAGGGGCGGTGTAATGTTTTAAAAGACTGTTGCCACGAGACCTAATGTATAGAAAGGCGTTTGGCAGTCAATTGCCACGAGACGTAATGTATAGAAAGGCGTTTGGCAATCAATCTAAAACACTAGTCAATGGTCAGTCTTAAAACATTAGTTGGTGGTACCGGTGATACTGGCGTCTCTTCTGGGTTTTTCTTGGCGTGTTGTTCGTTGACGAAGAATGTTCAATTGATGATTTTATTTCTAACAACGAGTCAATTTACAACCTATTTACAGAGTCACGATGTTCTTAGACATACTGTAGTTTCACTCTCAGCTGCTAACTTCTTTCTCCCGCACCCGTTTCCTCAGTTTGTCCGTGGTTGCAGCTTGCTTCAGCAGAGACAGGATTCCTCTTTCGCACGTCGCTGAGAGTGCTTCGCGGGTCTCGCGTCGCTGAGAGTGAACCCCGACTCGCTTGTTCACTCCCTTTTATTCTCTCTTCCAGCTCCTAGCGGCATACATCAAAAGCATTCTTTCTTTTCCTTCCTGCCTCGCCGCATTATCACGGCTTCCTTTCCTGTAGTCTGCTAGCGGCAGACTTCAATCGACCTTCCACCTACCCTCTTCCATCGCTGCATCATCATGGCTCGCATTCCAGTGCTCTGCTATTTGTCTTGCAGATCACACTCCTTCCAGTCCTCTCGCTTGCACGCATTGCCCTTTGGAGCCGTGTCGGTGTGCTTTTGTCTGCCTCCTTTCCTCTGTATGTTCTGTCTGTCGTCCTTTAGTCTTTGCATCAGTCATGCTTAAATATCTCTGCCCTTTATCTACTACTAATTCAGTTCTAAATACTGCAGTTAATTGTTTATATAATTAATTGTTCATCGTTTTATATAATGTCCTCTATTTGTGGCCGTATTTCGCATCATCGTCTCCTCGGTTTCCATTACAGGCGGATAACTTGTAGTAGGTGTAAGAACTACTCTGTTACATGTGTGTCATTTCTATTGTGCTGATCCTAACACTAAATATTAAACTGTGTTTTTACATTAGTTTTCTACCGAGGGACATTTTACATCTGACAGCCACATGCAAAGTTTATTTAAGGGCGCTATAGAAATGTTTTGTTACAGTTACAATTACAATAATAATTAGGGTATGAACCGTAAGAATGTATGCATGCATGCATGTATGAATGGATGTATGCATGCATTTGTAGGCCTAAGGAATTAATGTTGACATGCACTTGTTTTGGCAATTATATTTCTATATATACAATAAATTACATTTTATAGACATTCTTATTTCTTCGGGGTCTTCAAACTGGAAGCGCTTCTGAGTAGTTTGTTCTGTAAGAGGCGGTATACAAGTTTTCAAATGCGATACGATACGATATGTAAGGGCAACGAAATTAAAACTAATAACTACGCTAAAATACTCGGTTTTGAAAAAAGTACCAGAGACCTTTGCTAAAATGCCAGCTATGTTTGATTAGGTTTCATATGTATAAATTGTAAGTCGCAGAATCTTCCTCCATAATGCAATCGTTAAACAGTATCGGATTCTGATGGCGGCTATATACCGTTTTTTCTTTCGTGGCAAAGGTTTGTAATAGTGAAACGGTTTCTCATAAATAGTGGAATCCAAATAGAGCCGCTTTCGAATTTATCATTTGACTCAAATTTCTGTACTTCCGTATTTCAACTTTAACATCATTAGTGTGGAACATATAAAGAGCGTCTCCAATTTGTTTCTTTTGAAGCAGCGTTATAATACAAAATTTCTGATTATAATTAAAATCACAGTTAGGTGAGCCCTGCTCCAAAAACTTTCGGTAAAAAAAGTTGCAATAAACCTCACAATAGCCAAGATAAGCACGAACAGAGCTCCAAATGTTGGAGAAGAGAAATATTATCCAAATTTGTCTTTTTTCCACTTACATCACATTCTAATGTTATAATTACATTAATTACCTGAAAATACGTGAAGATAGCTTCCTAATTAATTCTTCCCTGTCAAATTGTTTCCACATTGGGTCATGATTAGCATAAAGATTTTGTTCGAAAAAGCCGTATCTCTTTTGTTCTATAGGTATATCTATTGCAGCGCCATCTGGGCATAGGGCCAGGTAAATGTCATAAACTTCAAAGTAGTCGAAGGAAATAAAGTCTGACAATACACTCGCTTCACCGAAGGAACCTCTCCAAAGCTTGTCTTTTACACGCTGTCTGAATGAGGGCATAAGGTAGCAGGGATAAACGTCATGTCGAGAAAACTCCGTGTAGCAAAACATGACCCTCTCGACCCAGAAGGCGAGTTCCGTTCGCGTAATGTTGTCTTCGTTTCGTGTTTCACTTCCATTTCTGGCACTGAAAGCCTCCATGCAAAAGAGTAGACAAGTCTTCAGCTGATAAGTAGTTTTCGGTTGAATGGAAAGTATCATTTTACAAACTATGTACGCAGCTTTTATTAAAGGCGAACTTTCTTTGATAATTCGACTTTCCACTGGTGCAAATGAAATTCTAGCAAATGTTTCAGAAAAGAGAAAGTCATCAAGCCCTGCGTAGGAGGGATCAAAGCGTGGCCGATCAAGGACCAGAATACAACCGGCTGTTTTCACAGTAGGACTAATGCCAACAGACCACCAACCAGGCACCTGAACACAAGCAACGACGTCAATTGATATGTTGACAAAGAGAGAGTCGCCCTCTCCGTCGTCAATGGGATGAAGCATTCTTAGACTCAGTGTCTTACACAGAACAGCTGCAAGTTCGTATTCTTCATCTGTTATTTCCATATGGAACAGATGTTCGACTTTCCAGAAATCAGGGTCGTTTAAGACTTCATCGAGAATAATCTGGAATCTAGAATTGATTTCTTGAGTCAGCAGACACTGATCTGAGTTGAAGAAGCAGTCAAAGGCCTCGTCATTCAGACTTTTGGTATCGTCTTTTGACTTTCGTCTCAGCTGAAAGTAGCCTTCAAGACCCAACGGATGTGGAAACGCTTCGCAAAGTTCGCTAAATAGAGTTAGTTTAAGGTTATAGTCGAAGTCTCCTGAAACGCTAACTTTTGTTTCTTCGCTGGCGCTTCCGACTAAAATCGGCTGACACTCGAATCGCCAATCCTTTTCCTCTACACGTTCAGCCAAACGGTCCATGAAGTGTTGCATTGGTGCTTTAAGTTGGTTTACGCGTCTGTTAAGGCGAATAAATTCGTTTTGGGTCCATATCCTCCAAACCAATTCTTCTGACGATTCTTGACCTGAAGATGAGTGGAAGCAAAGTCTAAGACGCATATAGTCGTTTTCAAACCATGGGTTCAAAATTCCTTCTTCTGACGATTCTGGGGAGCGAGGTGATCCGGAGCAAATTTGAATCGTGGCAGGCACTTTTTGCTTCGTTAATTCTGTCACATGATTAGGGCGAAGCTTCTTGGGCATGTAAAGCGTGCTCGCGCTACTTGGCAATTTCACAGCGTTGTCTTCAATTTCTTTAAACCGGTGTCGTAGTTCCTTAAGTTCTCGAGGAGTATATTCGTATAAGTCTTTTGTATTTTCATTAGCTCGATGCTTGAGAAGCGTTAAGTAATGATCAATATGTTCTGCGTAATGTAAAGGGGTTTTGCCGTAAAAGTCAGTTGCATTTACACTACAGCCCAATTTTAGTAGCACCTTTGCCAGCTTCTTATCTACCGCGTAGTGAAGAGGAGTTCTTTCCTTGTCATCTTTTACAGAGGCTAAATTCTTTAATTTCGCTCTTTTAAAGTCGAATCTTTCAGTCTCCCGTTCTGTTTCGGAAACAGGAGAGATGACGAATCCATGAAAGTGACTTCGACCTCGTAGGGTTTGAATAGCGCCGCGATTCTGAAGTTCTTTGAAAGTTGCAGAATTCACTCGCATGGAAGAATTCACTGCCAAATCAAGTGGTGTGTTGCCTCTGAAGTCCATGGCATTCAATTTTGTTTCGTCAATGTCTAACAACAATTTAACTATGTCTTCTATAGATTGAGTAGTTTTCATGTCGTCATCAGGGCTTCTGAATGGCGAATTATTATTACCCCAAAAGCTAATCTGAAGAAAATTGTTAATGCGATATTTTTGCTTTCGAAATCCATTGTAGAAGAAATGCAAATCTAACCACTTTCCACTTGACTGATATATTGCTGCATGCAAAGCAGTACGTCCATAATAGTCGTGAAGATTCACGGACGCTTTATTGTTCAGCAGCAGCTGCACAACTTCGACATGATGCCTTTCAGCCGCTTCAATCAAAGCAGTTGCTCCATACTTATCTCTTGCGTCCAGATCGAGTTTCATTCCAGATTTCTTCTCCCAATCAAACAAGATTTGAATGGCGTGACTACAGCCATATTCGGAAGCAATGATCAAAGCCGTTTTGCCATAAGAATTTTTTATGTTGAAGTTGGCGCCTTTCTCTAATAGCAATTTTATTATATCGTCTACATATTGAACTTCCAAAAGTGGCATTCTTGACTCTTTTCTAGAGTCATGGTGAAACTCATTCACGCAATTTCTGATCGTTTCATGAAGTGGAGTGTTTAATTCTTCGTCCCGATAGTTTACATTGAATCTGTCCAACTTCACAAGAACTTGTGCAATTTCTTTATAACTTTTGCATTTGATAGGGTAATAAAGAGCATTTATAAGTGAGAAGCTCAAGGAACGAAAGCTTTCTGCAAGATGTTTCTCTGAATATACACATTGGTTTGTATCGAGCAATAGCTTCACCATTTCCGGATTTCCTTGAAGCGCAGCCAGTTGGAGTGCAGTATGTCTTTCTGAGTCTCTCATTAGCTCTAGAGGCATGGTTTTTTCTGCCCAAACTATTCGAACAGATACCCGTTGACCATCTTGCCTCTTAAGTTCGACCGGCCTGATGTCCCTGTTTTCAAAACAGTACCTGATATTCTCTCGAAGTTTGTACCCGTCTTTTGTGATTTTTGCAAAGGTCCTGCAACTGTGCTTTAAAATAACTTTAACAACCTCTGTATGACCTTTTTCAACGGCAACGTGCAATGGTGTCTTTTCTTCATCGAAAAAGTTAAAATCCGAAACGCCTCGAAGCAATAACTCATCTACCACTTCTGCATGGCCATTCTTAGCGGCAAGGTAAAACGGTGTTTTCTCAGATTGTTTCATAACGTCGACGGTAGCATGTTTGTCCAGTAAAATCACAACAATGGAAGTGTGACCATTTTGGGCGGCTAAATGAAGTGGAGTGAATTTGATGTTGTTGCACTCATTTACAGCCGCACCGTGACATATCAGGACCTCTACAATTTCTTTATGGCCGTTATTAGATGCCAGATGAAGTGGAGTCGTATTGAATCTGTCACGCTCATTAACAGCCGCACCGTAACGTATCAAGGCCTCTAGAATTTCTGTATGGCCGTTTTCAGTGGCCAGATGAAGCGGAGTTTGACCGTCTGCGTTTTTCAGGTCAACCCTTGAGTTGTTACTTAATAAAAGATCGACAACATCTTTATGTCCGACTGTAGCCGCACAGTGTAAAGGAGTGTTTTTCTTTGCGTCGACTGCATTGACATCGGATTCGGTTGATTGCATCAGTAAACTTCTAACAACCTCGACACAACCATGTTCCGCCGCAAAGTGAAGCGGACTAGAATCTTGTTCTTCTTCTTCCTCATTGACATTCTGTAAGCCTTCCTCCTCCTCGTCCTCCTCGTCCACCTCCTCCTTCTCCGCAGAGTCCCCATCACTGACATCCTCGTCGTCGTCCTCCTCATCCTCCTCGTCCTCCTCCTCGACATTGATCAATAAGTCGCTAAAATTGTGCATTTTAAAAAATTGTTCTTGAAAATAAGATGTAGTGTATGAAACTTCGCTAGTTTCGAGTCCACTTGATTCAACACACATAGTTTCAGCATCATATTCAGTGAACTGCGCATCAGATTCGCGGTGTATTTCAACCGATAAGCAGGCTTTGTCGACATCAGTTGCGTTCTGGGTTTCTCCAGAATCAGTCGCAGTCTGTGTTGTTGATAATTTGTTCATTATTTCGTGATTTAGTATGCCATTCAGCAAATACAGGAGATGATCACATAGCCACGTGTTCTTATTTTTCACTTGCTGCAAAATAGACAACACAATTATGATTTAACAGATGAATGTATAAAAAATTATAAACTCAATGCCGTAGCGAAGTGAATAGGCAAGCTTATGTAGCAATCATTTTTAAGGTTCTATTACTAACCGACCGCAAGTTTGCGTTACTATTTGTAACTTCAAACACAATTGTGAACGTCAACGTATTAAGTTCGGACCTCTGTGCCACACACTCAAAAATCTGGTTTGTATTTCAACTTCCATTAATTCAATTTTTCATTACTTCAAAACAGATTCTGTTGCGCAACAGCTATTCAGATTCTTTGGAAAGACATCGACAACTGAATACGCAGAGGTTAATATCAGATGCAGTGTAAAATAACCGTTCAGTTATTACCACTTCTGTTAATATTAGTCTTCAGAGGCGTGGTCCGAAGGCTGAGGCAACTTTCGGCTAAGTGTAACCAAAAACAGCAATCCAATAAGCTCACAACTTTTCCACACGGGTTACATGGTGTGACCAAATGTCACTGTTGCTTGCACCGGGATTTGAAAGCTGGACCAACAGGTGAATGTCAATCGCTCTCACTCATACAAGTGTAGACAATAACTAAGTATACATACTAATTACGCTGTAAATTATTAATTATCAACTTCTACAGCGCTGTTGCCTAATACCACAATTGTAATTGTAATTACAATTTTAATTAGGAATTTGCATAGCACCTCTTCAACAGAAACTAATCAGGGGTTAGACTTAACGATGTATTAAGAACAGAAAATATGTGCTTAAGTGTAAGACATTGATTGAGCGTGAAAAAAATCAGCTGTACATCTACGTTGGTCTGAACATCAAAAAAATCTTCCGTTACTTTCAAAACCATTCAACCGGCCGGTTGCAGTCTTTCTTCAGCAACGTCTTGAGCTTTAATTGGCATCGAATAAAACTCACTGTCGCTATCTCTGAAATTCAATCGCCAATTAAGTTTATTTTATTATAATTACATTCATCATATGTTATATAAACAGCAGATATTATAATCCTGGCCCAGTTAGCTACATCGGATAATGCGTAACCCAAGGAGCCTCTGTGTCTGAGGATCCATGGTTCGAGTCCCGATCGTGGCGTATTTCAGAGATTTAAATCTCGGGCTGATACGGTCCGTGCACGGGGACTTTAAATGGCGTGGCGCCCATTCAAATAGGCAGTGGTGGCGAAGGATCTCACCCGATAAATTCATAGCAAAAATTAGCAGGGTCGAGGCCATACGGTTGCTATAGTAAACCTATACATTTACATTTACATTTTACATTGATACTAAATACAGAATAGAGCAGGCATATAACACTGGCCAACAGAAAATTTTTTTTTCTTGTTGCCTTCGGTTTTAGACCTGTTCTTGGGGTAATTTTGGGCGCTGATTCAGAAAATGTCATTGGATTGAGTGCATCAGGTCTAGTTTCTGAGATATCGTCGATTTTGTAAAGAAAACCCAGTCCACTCTTTAAACGATGTCTTTGGCAAAACTAAAATGTCATAATAAGCTTTATTTATGGCTAATTATAATTCTTGCTGATTCATATAATGCCTACATCCTTATAATGTAAAATCAGCATATCTTGCCGCGTGCTGAGATATTGCTGATTCAACGAAATAACTATTCCGTAGCCTACAGCTTACTCAGCACTAAATTCATGGCCTCATTTAGAATTTATTTGTGCTTATACAGCGTTTCATGGTTTCGAACTATGTAAATAGATTATGCTGAAGTCAGCATTTATAGCCTATATAAACCGCCTCCTGAAAGCTAGAGCAGCCGCAGTCGTCTTAGGGCATATTAAGAGTTGGTCGCAAGAACAATCTGTGAATGTGAGCATTAAATAACTACATGTTCTTACTATTTTTTAGGTTAGTCATTTAATTCCTCAGATGCGAACATCCTTAAGGTTATGGCTACTTCCAGACGGAGCTGCATTAGCCATCCAGACATATTCTGCTACATTTGTGGGGAATACACACTAAAAGCAAACAGGAAACCGATTTCTGAGTTTGTAAAAAGAGCATATGTAGGTTATTTTGGTGTCAAACTTGGAGATCAAGATAAGCAATGGGCTTCTCATACAGTATGCAAAACTTGTATTGAACAATTGCGCCACTGGACAATTGGAAAGAGAAGCTGCCTGAAATTTGGTGTACCGATGGTTTGGAGGGAACAGATAAACCACTTCGACGACTGTTACTTTTGTATGGTTAATATCATAGGCATCAATCGAAATAATCGTCACAAGTTGTCTTACCCTGATATACCTTCAGCCAGGAGACCTGTTCCGCATTCGGATATTGTACCAGTTCCACCTTTTCGCGAACTACCTCAGCTCTCAGACGATGACACTTGCATGTCCAATATCGGACAAGATGACGAAAGTGAAGAAAGTGGGGGCAGTGACAGTGATTTCCAATCAACTTCACACAGTGAACGTTTGACCAAAAAGAGTTGAGTGATCTGATCAGGGACTTAAATCTTTCCAAAGAGTCCTCTGAATTGCTTGCGTGCAGACTAAAGGAAAAGAATGCACTTCAGCCTGGAACGAAAATTACAATTTATAGAAACAGAGAAAAGGATTTGCTGCCATTCTTTACCGAAGACAACAACCTAGTATTCTGTAATGACATCAGCAACTTATTGAAGAAAATTGGTCTGTCGGATTACAGCCCAGATGAGTGGCGTCTTTTTATCGACAGTTCAAAACGTAGTCTGAAATGTGTGCTTTTAAATAACGGCAACAAATTTGGTTCTATTCCAATCGGTCACTCCACCAGGATGAAAGAAGAGTACAATGCCATCTCTTTAGTACTGGAAAAGATAAAATACAAAGAACATCAATGGGTAATTTGTGTAGACTTGAAGATGGTAAATTTCCTCCTTGGTCAACAAAGTGGCTACACAAAGTATCCCTGCTTTTTGTGTCTTTGGGACAGTAGAGCCAAGCATGAACATTGGACAAGAAAAGATTGGCCTTCGAGGAAAGACATGGTGGTTGGAGCTCAAAATGTAATCAAGGAATCTTTGGTGGCACGAGATAGGATCATACTGCCACCACTACATATAAAGCTAGGCCTGATGAAACAATTTGTCAGGGCTTTGAATAAAGAAGGTTCATGCTTCGAATACATAGTACACAAGTTACCAGGAATTACAATGGAAAAATTGAAGGCTGGAATCTTCGATGGTCCACAGATCAGGCAACTTATGAATGACCCACTTTTCATACCACCAATGAATGAAATCGAATCTTGTGCCTGGTCTTCCTTTGTTCTTGTAACTAAAAATTTTCTTGGCAACAAGAAGGCAGACAATTATGCACAACTAGTAGAGGATATGCTTCTTCATTTCAACAAGCTTGGCTGCAACATGAGCATTAAAGTCCATTATCTCCACAGTCACTTAGATCGCTTTCCAGAGAATCTTGGTGACTTCAGCGAAGAGCAAGGTGAAAGATTTCACCAAGACATCAAAACAATGGAAAATCGATATCAAGGAAGATGGGATGCACACATGATGGCAGACTATTGCTGGAATATTATGCGCGATTGTTCCGGCAGATGCCACACTCGGAAATCGTACAAAAGGAGCTTCTTCGGTGTCGAATGACTTGAAATTTTTATAACAAACTTGTTCTGTTTGGTATCATATAAGTACAGTTTCAGGTACTACCATTTTCTTTTAAGTATTTGTATTATTATGTTTATTTAGTGTATCACATAATAAATTGAGCACTACATAATTATAGCTATAGCCTTATGTTTTATGAGCGAGCAGAGGCAAGGACTGGTATATGGCATAATGTTCTATATCTCGAAAACTAGACCTGCTGGGAGAAAACTGGTGCCTCTTCTGGAATCAGCAGGTCAAATATACCCAGAAACAGTTCTAACATTTGAGGCAACAAATTATGTGTTGGCCAGTGTAATGGATGCCTAATATCCTTAACACAAATGACTAAGAAAGTAAAACTTGCTTGTCGATGGGTGTCACAAAAAGCTGTCACGAAGTCATGTATAATTTTGAACAGTGTGAACAGGCCTTAAGACAGAAAGTTCTAGAAGGAAGAAGGGAGTGGTAAAAGGTGTGCGGAGGCTATAAATAGAGTGGATACGAGAGAACTAACCGAGAATACGGTGATGATAGAAGGCAGACGGTGATGAAAGAGGGATACCTGAGTGGTTATAAAGTTGCGATTTGAAGTTTATGTAAAGTATATATATCGAAAGGTTTTAAAATAAATTTGCGAACTCGATCGAACACGTTTTGTTCGTAACAATGGGTTTCGTTTAATGTAAACCGGTCTAACGCACTTTAGTAAGTAGGTGATGTCTTATAAAATATGTGATACATGCAAGTACAAATAACTTTTGAAAATACACCATAACAAGTTAATAACACAGAAAAGCCTTGAATGATTAACTGTAATAATTACTTATAATAAACTAGTAGATCATAGACATCGTATAGTCTAGGAACAATGAATATTATATCTAGCGTATCCTTTTGGTTCAAACTGAAATATTTAACCATATAAGAGTACTCAGCATGATGTATAATCATGCCAGTTAAGGCATAGATGTCATTAGATTAGATTAGCTATAGGGCTACCTTTTGTTATTTATCACTCGTAGTTTTAAATAGACCTATACTTTTGTTAGACTTTCAGCCGTTAGAAATACGGGGGATGATAAAAGAATCGTTATATGGTGATCTAGTGCAAACTGGACAGTAAATCAAAAATGTGGATTTATTTAACGGAAAGGACGATATTTCGGTAAATTGGTCATATGATCTAACATAAATTTTAAAAATTACAAGCTCAACATTCAAAGTAAGCAAGAATAAACAGACAATGATAAAATATCATTATAAAGAAAGAAATACGAATTAACGAGGACACAAAAAGTTTTTAGAACCGGAAGTTATAAATCGGTTTATAAATTTTAAAACGTTACAAGCTCAGCATTCAAAGTAAGCATGAATAAACAGAAAACGGAAAATATCATTATAAAGAAAGAAATACGATTTAACGAGGACACAATAAGTTTGTAGAACCGGAAGTCATAATCGGTCGAAAATAAGGATGCATATGCAAGCCGTTACTATAAATGTGGATCAAACACATCCAAGAACTTGTTAGATAAAAAGACATTTGTATCATAAAGCGAATTAAATAAGTGAAACAGAAAAGCTGAATTTGGAAGGTCATTTATGTTGAGTGGTGATGAGTCTGTATGTGGGTGGGAGGATTCTACAAGCCTGGTGCGCGGAACCGCCACCAACTCGCTAATCTCAGCAAGCAGCTGGCCAATATACACGATCATCGACATGTTGTGGCTTTGTAGTGTGTCGCAGTAATCGTATTCGTAAACTCGAGATTTCTACATAGCCGAAAGAAAGCTAAGTCGCGGGAGTCGGCTTATTCACAGGCGCTCAGTCAAGACAAAATCGATAGGCAAGAAGGGTTCGGTTCCAGGTCAAGATCCAAGAGTCAGGTAGGTAGGCAGTCAGACGGCTACGGGTGGTGGTATTTGGAATTGGTAACCGTAGCGTTGAGGCCTATATCCTATACCACACCTTTTCCCTAATGCAAATCTTGAGGCGCTGCAACAGCTCGACTAATACTTTTGCAAACACTCTTCTTGCCCGTTTTTCGGCACGGATTAGTTTCATGTACGCATTTGCACCCCACATGGCATGCAAAAAACGCTCTGCCAGGACTCGCACTCCACACGCGGCAGTGGTGTGGTAGTCTAGGCCCCTCCCCCGCTATATTATGAACTTTTAACTATAAACATTTTTGTTTGACTTTCAGACTTATTTTTACATTGTTGCATGATCTTGTATTAGATTTCTGTGCATGTATTGTTGTTTTAAAGTGTGTCTCACGATAACAAAAGGTTATTTATTAGATAGTGGCGCGATGTTGCCAATAATACTCGGCAATGCAGCTTCTGCTGCACGTAACCCTTTGGCCTGGTTTTGCCATACACTTTGGTTTGTTCCGCGCCCATATTGCTTTGCCGGCTATGGTAGTCTGTTAATTTCACGCAAGATATTCATATACCTCATACAAGAGGTTCTCATTGAGGGTATTCGCTAGTCAATGGCTAATTTCGCTATTGGCTCTATCGGTGTGCCTTACTGCCCTGTTATATATTATGTAAGCATATTTATAACGGAAGAGGGTTATGCGTCGCTGTCATCACAAAATTACTTTGTCCGCTGTAACGGAAGCTGACACTTTCGACAAAGTTCTGCGACGCTCGGAGTGGGACTCTGGAGGCGGCAGTAGGGTGGCTTCTATGGCCCGCATGCGACGGTGTAGTAACCACAGTTGAATTCAAAACTCCGACGGCTGGCCCA
The DNA here is from genome assembly GCA_964023275.1 of Norana najaformis. Classification (NCBI taxonomy): domain Eukaryota; kingdom Metazoa; phylum Annelida; class Clitellata; order Crassiclitellata; family Hormogastridae; genus Norana; species Norana najaformis. Next base: position 10,152,771 of record OZ029929.1, read on the forward strand.
GGATGGGAGTCCCTCACTTGGGCTGTGTAGGCACAGACATGTCACCAAACTGGGGATGGGGACGCGGAGGGTGCGGCGGCAGTATCTATTGCCAAGATGTGGCGCGCAAGAAACAGATGTGCTGCTTCCATGATAGTGACTTCAGTTCTATCCAATGCAGAAGATACCGACCCAGTGACAGAGGAATTCTTGCAAAGTTTTTGCTTGATGGATGTTGCTTTCTCTTTCTTTGATACATTAGCGCACTCTAGGTCACTGTATTAATCAGTTGTCTTTTATTGTTGCTGCTTAACTCAAATTCTACAGAGATGGATAGAACTTCCATCTCTTTAATGCTATCTTATGGCATAGTTTTCAACTTTTCAGACTCTCTCTCACTACCTGTCAGTTCCGTTTTCTGTGTTGAAATTGTTGAAAGTTAATCTACCATATTTAAATCAATAGAATTTTAAATTTACTAGCAAGGGAGCATACCTACGCTAGATTTTCAATTCGCCAAGTAAATGACCAAAGGAAAGTAAGACGACATAGTATGTGAAACTTCCAAAGGCGTGTAGAGCCTTTGAATTTACCTAAAATTGCATCTGTTTTATTGTTTTATATGTTAATCCTATTTTACACCTTTCATTGTTCAAAAACTGAAACTTTAATGTTTAACCATACAAACGTGGACACCGTAATGCATACATGCAAAGGAACATACTTTGTGAAAATCAAACTTGGACTTGCTCCCGAAATCCCCATGGCACCCTGCCATTTTATTATCGCGCCAGCACTGCCTATTTATTGTTATATTTGAATAATTAATTACTTCTGCCACACATCAGTTGTGTGTGAAGAATTTTTACTCAACCTGCTTGTGCAGTGAGTTTCTGAGACGGGGATCGAACATGTAGTCTCCATATTACACGGAAACCATCCAACCAACATGGTAATTTCAAATCATAGCAGGCAACGCCTGATAAACACATGTAAGTCTAACCTGCTGATTTTTGGCAGAACTCTAGCCTTTAGACAGAAAGTGTGCACATAATAAGCATTTTTTCTTGACACGGTCATTGTTCGAGACGATCACTCTATGACTGCCTATTATCACATCTCTCTACATCTCTCTACAACAGCTCATGTCTCTCTACAACAAGCTTGTTTCTCTCACCAACAGATTTCTTGCGTCTGTCTCCTTGGTTTCTCAGCAGTCTTCGACACCATTGATCATAATATCTGACTCCAACGACTTTCAACCTGGTTTGATTTTGCTGACACTGCTCTCTTCCGGATTCAGTCTGATCTTTCCTTTCCTTCTTTATCCGTTAAAACTTCGGAAGCCTCTTATCAATCATGCCCTCTCCTTTGTGGAGTTCCACAAGGCTCCGTTCTTGGACCTCTTCTGTTTATCCTCTACACTAACCCACTCAGTTCACTCTTTAAAGCATCCTCAGTTGACCATCACCTCTATGCTGTTGACACCCAACTATTCATCTCTTTCTTTCCGAATTCTTTCAACGATTCTGTAGACCATCTTCTTCGTGTGGTTAAACAAATCTACTCCTGGATGTCATCTAATCTTTTATGCCTGAACCTATCTAAAATGAATTCATACTTATTGATCTACGCGACCAGCTCAAAAAAATTCCTGACCCCTCTATATCCCTCAGCCTGGGCTCTGCCTCCACCCACACCTTTAATACCAACCAACTCTTCTGTCGACAATTTAGGTATAATATTCGACCAAAACCTCACTTTTTCTGATCATATCACCCATCTTTCACACTCTTGCATTATGCATATCCGTGACCTTCGGAGAATCCGTCCTATGCGTTTCTTCAAAACTGCATCTACCATTTGCACATCCATAGTCCATGCAAAACTAGACTAATGCAATTCACTTTTCCTCAATATAGATACCACTCAAATAAATCGCATTCAAGCCATCCATAATGCTCTTGCTCGTGCTGTCACCAAAACTCTCAAACACTATCGCATTACTCCTGTTCTCAAATCACTTCACTGGCTTAAAATACCTGAACGAATAGAGTACGAAGTCTTATCCCTTACCTATAACACAGTTCAATCCTCCCAACCCTCCTATCTTTGTCAGTTATTCACAAACCAACCACTCCGTTCAACCCGGTATACTCGTCTGTCCTAAAATTCCTTCGTCCTCAGTCACCTCATCCTTAAAAGTTGGAAATCGCTCCATAGTGATCGCTGTCCCACCACTCTGGAAAAATAACCGCTAGCATTACGACAATAATTATCTGATCCATCATACGAACTCACCAGCAGTTCACCCTTTGCAATTTCTGCGCTGGTCTTTCACTCAAAACTGTAAACATTTCTTTTCCCAAACTCGTAGCCTGATTCTTCCTCTTTCCCTTATCTCTCTTCTCGCTTCAATTTCAAGCACCATCCACCGTAGCCGTCCGACTGTCTGACTGCCTGACTCCTGGATCTTGACCTGAAATCGAACCCTTTTGCCTATCAATTTTGTCTTGACTCACCGCCTGTGAATATCCTGGTTCCCGCAACTTGGCTTTCGTTGGGCGCTTCAGAAATCTCGAGATTACGGTTACAATTATGATTATCCGAAACTCACCTTGCGAACAGTGTTGCTAGAGGCGCGAATTTGACGAGTGCAGTGGTCACAACCATTGACCGCTAGAAGTTAGTAGTATTTCAGCAATATTTCATACATATAAGGACGACGTGAATATATAAGATTCGTGCGAAAACGGATATAAGAAGTGTCTGCGCTATTTTATGATTAGGTAACCACGGAAAACCAATGCTTTGGGAATTTCCTGCAGAAATGGCTTCATTATTATATATTTATCTTGGCCAGGAACCGAACCCTTTCTGCCTATCGACTTTGTTTTGACTGAGTACCCGTGTATAAGCTGGTTTCCGCGACATAGCTTTCGTTGGGGGCTCTAGAAATCTCGAGTTTACGATTACTATAAATATCAAATCAACTTATTCATATATAGATTTCGAAAACAACCCTTTTAAGTATATCTTGACAGCATAGAGCCATTTTCGTCAGAATTCAGAATTGCATGACCATCACACGAGATCCTGCAGTGAATACCGAAAAGGCGTTTCTCGCAAATGTAAGACAATTTTCCATTCTTGGTATGGACCGTCTCTATGGAATTCGTTGACTATGGAACTCACCAGTTGCCTACTTTATGTAAAAGTGAAACTAGATTTACATGGTTTTTGCGCTAGCCTGTAGGCACATGATTCTGCTTTTTACACCGGACTCTTCAGTTCATTTCTGTTTCATAATACGATTGATGCCGAATCTAAGTGGAACATCTCACAGTTAGGCGAGTTTCTGTGCTCTGAGAGATTGAATCTAAGCACATCAACTATGAGGAGGGGTAGCAATGATGGTTATGCAGAAATAAGAAAGTAATTGTAATTTCATATTTGTATAGCGTCTCTTAAAATAAACTCATCAGAGGCTCTCTCTGCGCTAGCAATGCTAAATGTCATTAAGAACGGAACATTCGTCCATTAGTAAACATTGCTCAGATGACTCGAAGAGTCACCAGTGGCAAGCGCACGCACACATGGAAAGCCCAACCAACAGTTTCCCAACTAGACTTGAATGATGACAGCAAGTTCGAAGTTTCTGAAGAACGTAGCAAAGAGGATGAGGAGCGACAATTGGCGATGTGACCCGCCGCCAATTGCTCACGGTAGTCCCATTTTCCAGCAGTTTCTCTTAGATGGAAGACGATGCGGCGAGCGGAAATTAATCGAACCATCGGATATGCGCGGGACAGGTTTTCGTCGCCCGCCTTTCGGTAGGTAGCTGAACCATCCCGTTAGCTGACAGTCGGTGCCGCTCCAAAGACTCTCTTCGCCCTTCTTCACCGAATCCGAGATTTCACGGCGTTGACGGCGTGTGTAGGTCAGTAGGACTGAGGCTAGACTGTAAAGGTGGAATCCTGTCCCCCGTGGGTGGACCAGTCCATTCACGGAAGGTCATGATGATATATAACAAAAACGTCCGAAACGCAATTATTCCGTTTTGGAAATGAAAGTTAATTCCACGGCGCCAACTCGGCAAAAGAAAAAATCGAAATTGCTAAAATTATCAAGGATATGTTACGTGTTGCACTGATGGGGATATCCAAGGCTGATATAACAGGTTGTATGGCTGCCAATTGTCCCGGATTCGCCTGGACAGTCCCGAAATCGATCTTGTGCGTCCCGTGTCTGGATTGATCCCAAATTATCCCGGAACTTGGAAAGGCGCGCATGTTTTCCTTATAATTTATAAACAAGGAGACATACATATGCATACATACAGATACATATATATGTACACACATATAAACACACATATACATATGTTTAATGCTGTATGTTGTGTGGTGAGCTGAGAGCAATACATCAGTCCTAATCCTTGAAATATTGGCGCCATCAAACCTCTGATCGGAAGGCGAGAGGCTCATATCCGACTTACACTCCTTCTCTTCTTTCGATTCGATCCTTCACCGGAAGTGAATCGAGTAGGTCCAGGATAAAAAAGTAGATCAACTTTCGGTCACGATCGAAGAAGCTCTAGAGTCCCATATGGGAGAGAAAGGTAGGAAGGAACTTTAAGTGGCATTAGACAGACAAACGAATACACAGGCAGACAGACGAATAGGCATGCAGACAGACAAGCAGAAAGACAACCTGACAAGACAGATAACGCTTGTTTGCGTAACGATGTAAGCCGTTTGCATACGTCCGTTCGGTTGCATTTTGGACAACGACAGACTGTAGCATCCCGGGATGCAGGTGTTCGCTGGCAGACTGGCGATAGAAACGGCAGACTCTGGACTGCGGTGAGGAGGGCGAAGGCCGGGGGTGGGTGAACCGAAGGGGTCGATGCTATTACGGCCCCTTAGTATTTCATGTGGTCATTGAATCCCGGACGCTCGTTAGCTCGCTCGGCCGCTATGACAATGCGCAGTTTGCCGTCTGATGCTCGACAAAGAGTAATGTGGGCGTGTCCTTCCCCGAGTTTGGCAACATCTAGTTATCCTTTTGCTACACGGATTCAGATCGGATCAATGCCGGTCTTTGAATCGGGCGAGAAAAAGTTGAGATGACTTACCCGAGAGGGCACGGACCAATTTCTCGAACGGCACTAGCGGGGTAGGCTACCGTGGCGTTAACTCTCGCTTTACACAGACCTGCTACAGTATATATTTATTTATTTATTTCTCATGAACTGGATTTCCCGAGTTCCGCACAGCTTCTTATCTTCCCACTGTCGAGACTTTGACCGTCTCGCGATCCTACAACAGCGAAAGCCTAATTATTGATGCAAGAGATCCAGAACCATCACCCTAATGGCAACCTGTATAATCCACCATGTCGCCAACCTTAACATTGCCCTCTATCATGAAGCTGAGCTGTACCTGACTACATCCGGTAAGGAGACCTAGACGAGAAACCATCCCCCGACTTTGTAAATACCAATCAACACCTTTGAATCATATGCAACTCAAGAACAACTAAAAACAAAGAAGCCGCACAAGTTTATGACCTTTTGGTCGCGTGACAGACATTTTGCCAGTGTTATAAATACAAATAATTGTGTGAATGTATATGTATAAATGTATATGTGTGCATATGTATATATATATATGTATCTGTATGAGTAAATGTGTATGTATAAGTATATGTGTATTAACAACATACAAAGTGTAACTGCATAATTATATAAAGGTATATAAACATCACAAGCTAATGTTACATGGTTCATATTTCAAAGATAACAACGCTCCTACTGTTTGAAGCCCGGCTTCGTGTTGATTTAACGGGTTTTATGTTGATTGATGGAACATGTGCTGCAGGAAATAAATTGCATGTGAATATGTGCGTGAACAAAGAGAGAGACAGACAGAGAGACAGACAGAGACAGAGACCGACAGACAGAAAGGGAGGAGAGTGAGTCTGTGCGCTTTCATGTGTACGAGAGAGAGCGTGTTTGCGTGTATGTGTGTGTGCTAGCATGTGAGTCTGTGCACTTGCACGTATGCTTGCATGTGTGTGAAGAGAGAGAAAAGAGAGCTAGAGAGATAGAGATAGGGATGGAAGGAAGAACAGATAGCATGTGTGTGACAGTGTATGCGTGAGTGCGTATGTTCATTTGTGGCGGTCGAAGTCCTCATATAACTTCGTGGGGACAACAGCCCAGTTCCACACAAAGAGCCACCCACCCACATCACTGCCTCTGCTACTATCGACGTAAAAATGGTCGGTGCGCACCTGCTCTGCCCTTAGTGTCCGTTCTGTCCAAGGAAAGTTAGTATTGGTCGCTTTCTCTTCCGCGATCGGCGGAAGAGCAACTTCCTGCATGCCTTTTCTCAGAATAGGTTTCGTTCCTTTGCTGGAAATAGTAGTTCCTTGCATGTGCCTTCTGAACTATGGGCTTCCTCTTCACCATCATTCTGCACGAACTCCGGCACTGCCTTCTTTGGGGGTAGTGACAGTCCCAAGCCTGGATAAAGGAGGAGGGCGACGGCAACGGCCTTTGATGCCATAAGCTGTCGTTAAACTGCGGAACTATATATATCATTCTGCACCCTGTAACTCTGGAACTACTGCCATTAATAATCTGAGACACCAGTATCAACCAATGCAGTTAAATTCTGTCTCGGAAGATCGGATATCCCTGTGAAATGCTGACGGTGAAGGTCCTGTCTATCTCTGTCCCTGTCTGTCTCTGTCTCTCTCAAACTTCGCTATTTGCACATAGACCTTTGATAGAACGGCATCATGGGACAATTAGTTATTGGATGGGGGAACTTAAGGGCTTACTTATTAAATTGAATTAATAAAATAAATCGTTAAATGTAAGAAACTTAAGTAAACCGAACAACTTAAATATCAAAGTATTGTACACTTAAGGCATTACTTAAATACAATTCCGATTAATAACTCCTATCTATAGAAAAGGTCTATAGTTGCCGAAACGCCACACGTTTAACTGTCCTATTGTATCAGTTGTTCGTTTGGAAATGGCTGGGCCTTTTATGAAGCGCCAATAATTCACAAAGTGTTGCGATTAAATTGTTCAGGCCATGTAACATTGGAGATCAAGTTTCAGTTTTTTGCTAATCTTTTTCATAGTAGTAAAATAGCTCAGGTACATTCACTAACTGACAAACGCTAGTTCGCTTTCAATCTAATCCAATCTAATCCAAAAGAATCCAATCCAATCTCGAACGATAAAGAATTTATTGAACTGAATTAGATCATAACACCCCTCTTTCTGGCGACCTGGCTATGCCACCATTTTTAATTTAGTTCTGAGTTTCTAACGGACTCACTTATAATCTGAGTAAATGTTTTATAGCGCTACTATTGATATTTATTCTCCGTCACACCGCCGAAACTAAACGCAATTAAGGACGTCATAAACACCCGAAGTACGGGTGCAAACTATTTAGCCGATGGTGGCCGATGAATTTAAATGAGGATTTTATTAGGGCTACAATCATCAGGAAGGAATGTCTGAAAACAGTAGATATTAATGCCTCAAAACTCTCATTCAGTCATCAACTTACTTGGCATACTTACAGATATTCATTATAATCGATAACGGACATTATCGTGGTCTTTTGTGGCAATTAGGCAAAGTTGTCTGAATTAATGTGCATTAATCTCGGACAGTTTATGTCTTGGAGTGTCCTAACCACATTAATGTCCACTGTTTTCAGATGTTAGTTTTGATACACGTGTGTGCAAACGAGACAAAGAGCGGCTGATCAAAAGACTGGTCATTTAGATAAGCGGGTCACTTTGATCTTCAGTATATAGGCTAGGTAAATTTTATCTTCCCAAAAATAGCTATTAGCCCATAGTTTGCGTTTTAGTCAGTTTTGATTATACGTTACTTTATAATATTTGTATAAACTTGTTAGGCCTGGGCCTAATTGTTTTCAAGAGTCCGGGGGCGAATTCACGGATTGGTGGGAGCAGCAAAAAGCCCTAAAGGGATTTTCCCGTCAAGGGATTGGCGCGAAATATTGGTGGCAGGGAATTCCAATCACAGCTAGAAACGTCTTCACGACTGAGAAACTGTATGCGTGGGCATTCCAAGTTTGTCAGTGTATACCCCACAGTTTGGCTCAAATGTAAACGTAAATGTACACGGTTTTCTATAGCGACCGACTTTAGCTATGGTATCACTTATTACATCGATTGTATTGTATTGTAGTTTTAATCTACTTAGTCCTGTACAGAACAAACTAGGCTATTCAGAGGCGATTACTGTGGTTTGGTTCGGTACGTCAGGGAGACCAGCCCATTCACCAGCTCTATATCAAATCAATTCCGCAAGAGCCAGGTTGTTTCGTCAACTTCAGTGCCAAGTCAGAATCCGTTGCGGGGTCGAACCGGGAGAACACGTGGTGCTACGGTGGGAATCGTTGGTGATGTTAGTCGCGGGTTGGTACAAGAGCAAAAGCAGGATAGGGTAGTTTGAAAAGTTTGGTTTTCACTTTTCAGTCTTGTGTGAAAGACCGCAGAAGAGAAGGCAAGCGGAGGAGTTCTCCTATTGACAGGCGATAAAGGGGGATGAGCGAACTGGCGGACGTCTTTCGAAAGTTTGTTCCAAAGAGCTGGGGCCGCGTATATTAAGGAGCAGTTGCAGAATTTGAGAGACGAGGAGATTGGAGGCCGAGATAAAGAAAGGTATGAGGAATAATGAGTAGATCTAGACGGTTGAGAAGTATGAAGGTTATTGTAGGTAATATTTTCTAGTGGATGTGTTGAGAGACCGATAGCCAGAGAAGTGATTTGAGCACTGGGTTTATATGGTGAAGCTTGGGACTTTTGGTATCGGCACAAGCAAGAGCATTCTGGTCGTTTCAAGACGTTTTACTTGAGACAAGTCTATGCTATGCAAGAGGGAGTTGCAGTGGTCAAAACTAGAGTGAACAATTGATGTGGATATTGTGCGATAAGTTTCATAATCAAGTACGGGCCGAAGTCGGCGGGGTCACGACTTAATGTTGTGCTGCCGTTAACATTTATTCTTAAACCGAGCGATTTTTCACATTAGTCATCGCCATCGTCAACAATGAAAACAAAAAACATTAACACCATCATCATCAACACCATCGTCGCCATCATCATCATCGTCATCGTCTCTTCTACATTTATTTTAAGCCACAATCAAATGACGCATTTACAGTCAGTGGTGCTCGCTCTTTGTTTGCCTTCCGTTTGCAAATGCTCACTCTGCCCGAAACAAGTCGAGCGAGAGCTCAGCAGATCGTACGCCGTATCGCTCAATGAAACCACTGCAACACTTCGAACCCTTAGGCCAGGGTTTTCTGGCTTGGCGAGAGTTAGGCTACAGTAATCCAGCCTTTCAATGCCTAAATGCTTTTGCCTTTGGTTCATACGGCGCCCGCAACAATTTCGTAATTTCTGTAACTATGCTGAAACTTGGCTGGCGGTGATCTTCGAACGTGCTTTAGGTATGCATTTATTGGAAACTTCACATGCTGACCTTGCTGATGATAGTTTTCCATCGAGCAACACGCCCAGGTACATGACAACTCTGGCCGGCGAGATGATGGTTCGCCCTCCTATGACCATAGAACCCGAAGGAACGTTAGTCTAGTTGTTGCACTGATATTCTCGTGTCTGCCTTTCACCAAGAAGCTCCAATACTTCTTATCTAATCTAACGACTTCTGTAGCGCCGTTATAATAACGCACGAAGTATGAATTGGTGGTCGCTTCAAGTAGTCAATCCGTTGAAGAAACACGGTTAAAATCCAACTGATCAGGGAAATCAGAAGGCAGGCTAAGGTTGGCAAGCAAGTTGCTTTGACGTATCTTCATTACGATACGCCATATCTTAATCACTGAGAGGCGCAGAACCCTAAAGGTACTCATGTACAGCGTCCTTTTTGGCCTTGAACGTGCTATGGCGCTATATTAATTGTCTTATTATTATTCTTATTACCGTCTTTATGGTTATAAACTGCAACGAAAAAGTGTAGCACTGATCTATGAAGCCGATATTTAACTGTGCTATATCGCTTGCTCTGAGATTCTATCTGTCCAGCTGCCCTCGTAGCAATCTGTCACAGCCCCCAACCGGCGAATATCTTAGGCCTTCTGTGTGGGTCAAGCGGTATAATATAGACAGGTCAACCGACCGACGATCTATTCTCGACTGATAGCGATGGTCTAGAAAGAAGAGAATGGCGGATATATTGCCGTCGACTCGGTATCGCAGCTCATAGAATGATACCAGACATGGGTTCGTTAGGTTTCGTCGCATGTTGCTTTGGGCTGCTGACGTTTTGTACAGGTCGGTCTTTGTTCGGTTTAGCTGAGCTGAGCAAATGTAATGTAGGCCTAGACCTATGTATAGCAAATGAGTTCATGGCAAGAAAGAAATGATGTAAGAAGGAAGAAAGGCAGGAAGAAAGGAAGGAAGAAAGACAAACATATAGAGGAAGACAAAAAGAAAAATGGAAAATAAAAGAGTAGATGAAAAGAAAGAATTAAACGAAGGATGGATGAATGTTACAGTTACAGTTGCAGCTAATAGGCTAAGTAAGCTGTATTGGCGTTTAATACCTATATCTATCCATCCACCTGTCAAGTTTGTTCATATGGCATCCTAGCAAGACTTTTGATAAGTTTAATAGGTCTTTTTTGTACTTTTTCCAGGCATTCCATGTCTTTTTCTAATAAGGACTCCAAACCTGAATGCAATATTCTAGATGTGGTCGAATAAATGTATTGTACAGTATCTTGAAACTATCATTATCTATGTGTTTGAAACTTCTTTTTATCATACCAAGTGGATGGAATGAAAGAAACGATCACGACATCAATGAGAGAACAAACGAAACTGGTGACTGACTTCTCGGGTGTGCGTTTTGGATTTAGGAATCAATCCATCTTGGATGAATGTAACTCCGGGGCTTCGATCGTTGTCGATTTCACATGACTAACCCGAGATTCGAGATGAAATCCAGATGTGTTAGATAATACTCCGTCACCGTGCCACATCAAAATCTCGACCGACGCCGGAAATTAGTCGAGTGTTTTGATCAGATCAAGAATTGAACCGGAGATCTTAAGACCTTCTTTCAGTTAAAGCTCTTCTAGATGAGTTATTTGAGCGAGTATCAGACCAATCAGACAAACAAACAGATAAGCAAAACTAAGGAAACATCTTAATAATCATTTTAGTAACCTGAGCAATACGAATTAATTTAGAAATTAAATTGTGACCAATTTTTCAGTGGATCTTTAACAGGAAAGCCTACTATGCCGCCACGATATCGATGTCTGCATTTGACCTACAACTTATTTTGCAAATTGTCCGATATGTCGATGTTCTTTGTTAAAAACAACATGAATGGCGCACTGCGGTAGTTGCATGGATATCAGTTTCACAAGTCACCTCAAAAGTTTAATGCTATGGCTGCGTTTATTTTTGCATCTGCGCTTACTCGGGTGAGAATGTACAGTGGCGCGGATACAAAAGTGTAATTAAAGTTCTGATGCGAAAATAATCGCCAGTAGAGCCTGTGTCTGTCTAGTCTTTTAGAAGCTCGTTAAGCAAGTAGCTAAACCGCTTTCTGTGGGTGAGAAGTTTAATGACTTATCCAACCTTAATCATGAGCAACGGGAATAACAAAACGGCAGCTGACAAAACAAACGTTGACGAAATGGACAAACAAAGACACCTCGATCATTGGGACTTCCTTGAAGCGCCGATGGCATGCTCAAACAATAAGCTTTCGATGATGATTCTCTGCGTACGACGGAAGCAAAGCGTTGCAATCGCCCCTATACCGGCCGGCGATGACGATTTCACAAGAGTCGAAGTCTTCTCTTCTCCGTCCAACCATGAAGACTTCACAAGAGCGTCTGTGTTTATCGCTGCATCCGTCTTTATCTCCCAGTTTCCGACGGTTTGTTATAACCCACTCCAAGATTTTCAATATTGGAAAATCATTATCTTTATCATTTCATATAGGCTGTCTTTCCCACTAGAATTGATTATGCGTGCTCACCTTATTGTCGTACCGGTGTTATGTCTTACTGTCATAACCCATATGCCACAGGAACTGAGGCCTTTGATGTGCGGTAGGCCTAGATGTTTCCAAGGAATAAACTGCTACAGAAACCTCGAAGAAAACGAGAACATCAGGCTATCACTGGAACCCATCCAGAACCGTTCAACTCTCGATGTCCTAGATGAATAATTACTATGAATAGACTCATCGTTTAATATCTGCAACAGGGAGGTTAAGAGGGCTTTGATTAAAAAGTTTTTCCACGCATATTAAACGGTTAAAGACGGATAATAAATCTACTTTAAATATCTATAAGTCTACTTCAATCGTTAGAAGATTGCATTTTTATAAACTTTTAAGAGAGGATAAGGTAATTCGTTGAAATGAGTAGCCCCACGCTAAACACTAACTCTTCGTATTGCTATAAACTTCTTATTCATTTGACGTTTTAACTGACCGATTTCGTAATATTATGGAGACATTGATGATTTTTTGAAGAAGGCAGAAGAAAGTGTTGTAGAGACAGATAAATACGACTGGAATGAACTTTTGCTTTTAAAGTGTTTATGCAATCTTTAATATTTGCCCTATTTAATTTCTATGAGGGCACAAGTAGCTACGCCTAAAAGACAACGATTTAGAAGAGTATTTAATTACGCGCGTTTTGCCTGTACTTGTCTTCTGGCTGGAAATCGTTCTGGCTTGAAATCTTTTTGATTCGAGGTCTTGGCTTCACGGCAGAACAATGCAGTTGGTGGTAACAGCTGTGCAGACAAGTTTCTCAAAATACCTAAGATATAAAGAGGTGATGAACATCAAGAGAGTGTAAGATGCTGAAATAAGCTTATGCGTTGGTGTGCACAAATCCTGGACATAAAGTCACCCGGATGTAATATATAGACTCATCATTATAAATAGATCCAGGTCTGCTTTCTTTAGGAATTAATGTGCATAAACAAAGCGCATAGCCTATGAGTGGGCCAGTCGTGAATAAGAAATTCGAGCATATCAGTGAAGCTGAGTAAATGGAAACTTTTATTCGCAAGTAGGCTTATATATATTTATGTGTATTTATCGCTGCCACTACTATATAAAAAGGCACTTTGTTTGTTTGGAAGAAAGAATTAGGCCTTTAAAATATAAATAGAAGACAAGCTTGTGAAAAGACTAAATGTCGTGTGATGTGATAATAATGCATATTATTTGATGATTCTGCAAATGGTTTTTATTACAATAAGATTATCAGCGCTTTGGTGGCATAGTGGCGAATCGCTAATGTGTTTATCTTTAGCCTCAGCGTCTTAGGTTCCTATCTGGATGCGTCATGTAAAATTAGCATTTCGTTTTTGAGCCATGTAACAATGCAACCCAAAGTCAAACAAAGGTTTCCCAACCGTTGATATGTTTGTCAGTCAAATATTTTCCAAGCCCAGGACCCTGCCTGTAAGGACGGCTGAAAGGGGCATGAAATAAATGAATGGTTGTTTATCTTGCCTAATTTGAGGTAGCGCTCACTTCGCTGACTTGGGTTTCGGTATCTAGCCAGATGTACCTGTTTAGGATTGCAAGATATTAAGGCTATCTCCTGTTGTTGCAATACGATGCTGGGAGATGCATTTAAGTGAAGCAGCATGGAGCCCGGTTAACTCCTCATACAGACCTTGAGATAACCTGAAAGACCTAATATCGCATATTTCTTATTACCCCTTCAATTGGTAAATATTGTATATGATTTATGAGTGTTAATGAATTACTGTACGGGAGCCAGTATGTTCTTCAGAAAACATTTAACTTGTATGAAAATACTTGACTTTGCTGACGTTGTTGAAGTAATCGAATTGAAGTGGAAAGATATACTGATGAAAACTGTTTGTACTTATCTAAAGATTTTGTCACAGTTAGTTGCAATATATATACCTATACCTTGTTTGGTGCATGAAGAATTATGTATCTTATCACAATGGTTTATGGTTTAATTAATTGTTCTTGAACTTAAATAAACTTAGTTACATGTAGGCCTATATGCTATTCTCTGGCTTAAAAGAAACGCTTCTTCTCATAACTCAACGGTTTCCGTGGATGTGCAGATACACTGAATAGTCCACCATAGTCTAAATTCTGCAGTGTTAAAAAATTAAATTTTAAGATAGAAAGACATTTAACGATTTTAGTATCAATATGCCAGTCAAAATAAATTTCATTTCATTTTATTTATTGCTCCAAAAACAACATAAATTATATCTAAATCTTAATCAGAGTACATGTACTTGATTGGATAAGTTTACAAGTTTTCACTCTCTATATTCAACCGCTTGCGATTAAATAAAATGTCAAATCGAAATAGTCCAATTGCTCTTGTTGGTTAGAAATAGAACCTTCGAACGACTGAAAACAGAGTGGCTAAATGGATATATCGAGACTGAGTGATTGTCGTCACTGAGTACAAAGAAAACCATTATGTTAAAGGAAGTTTTTACGTAGCGTCACAATTCCGACGGCGTTGTTTGCAATATGTGCGCGAAAGCCAACGCTCATGGCGATTTCATCCCTGATTAACGATAGGACGAAATGCGACACGTGACACAAAATTCTTCTCGATTCCGTTCAGAAATGTCCAAATGGAGGTAAAAGAGCCATATTCAGAACGTTCAAGAAATCAACTATGCAGCTTGAATCAGGGTGGATCATGTTTACGCTTGTTGGCAATCGCATAATTTAGACAAACGAGAGGTTAAGTTTTACTTGTCCCTAGTCGTTTTGTAGCCTTTTAGTTTAGCCCTAATAGAGGTGCAACTGTAAGAGCCAGAGCGCAGGTCCCATATGTTACCGACCACGCCCTAGGCCAGTGTGCGCAGGATAAAAAATATTACAGGGAGTATTTTTATATACCAGCACGAAGTTCTTTATTTTTAGCAAAATTCGACTGCACATTTACATGATCATACATACATATGGGACGCGGTTGTGTAATGGTATGGTTTGTGCCTCTTAACCGGAGGGTCGCGGGTTCGAATCTGACTCAAGCCACTGCGTAGCGACCTTGGACAAGTTGCTCACCCACAATTTTCTATGAGCAAGGCAAATGGGAACCACCTCACTTATCCTTTGGTGGCATAAAGCCAATTGACCTGCCATCAGACAGAGAACACATCATCATCATCATCATCATCATCATCATATACATATAAGCTTTCGGCTATATGAGTAGGCCAGGATTGCAAACAGTATTACCAGCGTATGTTCGCGGCTGATGAACACATGATGCTGATTGAGTTAATCCTTACAAAGAATAAAAGGAACCATGACGAGTCGTAATCACAGGCAGCTGTCTTAAAAATACTGATATATCAACGTACCGTACGCACCAAGGAAACACCTGATCTGTGAAAACGGTTAATTTTGGAAGGCGACAAAACGTTTTAACGCCTATTTTCAATTTTTCTTCTTCTTCCTTCTGGCTGGAATTAGTCCCTTCTAAGGGAGGGGTCAGCCACATGAATCCTTCTTTTCCATTTGCTTCTATCTCCAGTATCTTCTTTCTTCAGTCTGAGAAGCTTTAGGTCTTGTTGAATCATGTCTCCCCATCTCTTCTTTTGTCTTCCCCCACTGCGGCGTCCATAAACCTCTGCTGTCATAATTCTTTTAATGTAATTTTCCTTCTCTCCTCATCACATGACCACACCATCTCGTACTTTGTCAGATATACATGCCACTCCGAATTTCATATTATAACTTTTATAATACAAGTCGTTTAGTCAATATGCGGGGCAATATTAGTACTAAAAGGTTTGCCTAAGGACGGTTTTCTTCGAATCATACATCCAATAGGGATGCTACAATAAAACACGCGCCTTGCTTTACACATACTCTCTCCCCGTATTATCAGTTTCGGTAATTTGTCCAAACATCAGAGCACTTATGATTCTAATACGACGTCGACTTGAAGGATAAGCCTACCTTTATGCGGTCGCAATTAACCAAAAGTAATGTTGTCCGTCTGACTTAAAATGTTTGGGCCAATCTGACTCTTCACGCTTAATTTAAACTTCCACATCAAGAATTCTTCAGACATTGCATACAAGATCTGAATCAGACGACAGGATGTCTGGCGGTCGGGTTTCTCATCGAAACCGAAGGCGCAACAAGGACAAGCCGCAATCAAAAACAGAAATACAACGTCAAAACAGTGATGCCAAATGTGGAGACAATTGAGATAAGCTGGTAAGTATGCAACTGAAAAATCTTGCCGAAGAAACCATTAGAAAAGAGTAGTTAACTACAAGTTGAGTTTTGTAGTTTAACTACTAGTGACAGCTACAGTGAACTACTGTTAAAAAGTAGTTCAGAACTTCTTCGCTAGAGCCATAACTGGTATCTCAAAATATGAGTACAACCTCTGTACTCATTTCTCTACACTGACTTCCTGTTCAGCAAAGGATTTATTTCAAATTGAAGCTTATAGTTTATAAAACACTGAACTTTGGCCAACCACTATATTTTAAACCAGTCCTCATTCCCCAGATTTATCGTTATATAACGAAGTCATCTTATTGCCTTTCGCTGGTGATAGTCCTACCTAAGCGTAGAACTGTTCTTGACAAACGAGCGTTTTCGTTTGCTTAACCCAGTTTTGAGAATTCTCTTCCTCTATCTGTTCGTTCTCTTCAGTCGCTTGGGTCATTTCGTTCTGAACTTAAGTAAGTAAGTAAGTAAGTATATTCTTTATTAACCAATAGCACTGGCCAACACATAATTTGTTGCCTCAAATGTTAGAACTGTTTCTGGGTATATTTGACCTGCTGATTCCAGAAAAGGCACCAGTTTTCTCCCAGCAGGTCTAGTTTTCGAGATATAGAACATTATGCCATATACCAGTCCTTGCCTCTGCTCGCCCATAAAACATAAGGCTATAGCTATAATTATGTAGTGCTCAATTTATTATGTGATACACTAAATAAACATAATAATACAAATACTTAAAAGAAAATGGTAGTACCTGAAACTGTACTTATATGATACCAAACAGAACAAGTTTGTTATAAAAATTTCAAGTCATTCGACACCGAAGAAGCTCCTTTTGTACGATTTCCGAGTGTGGCATCTGCCGGAACAATCGCGCATAATATTCCAGCAATAGTCTGCCATCGTGTGTGCATCCCATCTTCCTTGATATCGATTTTCCATTGTTTTGATGTCTTGGTGAAATCTTTCACCTTGCTCTTCGCTGAAGTCACCAAGATTCTCTGGAAAGCGATCTAAGTGACTGTGGAGATAATGGACTTTAATGCTCATGTTGCAGCCAAGCTTGTTGAAATGAAGAAGCATATCCTCTACTAGTTGTGCATAATTGTCTGCCTTCTTGTTGCCAAGAAAATTTTTAGTTACAAGAACAAAGGAAGACCAGGCACAAGATTCCATTTCATTCATTGATGGTATGAAAAGTGGGTCATTCATAAGTTGCCTGATCTGTGGACCATCGAAGATTCCAGCCTTCAATTTTTCCATTGTAATTCCTGGTAACTTGTGTACTATGTATTCGAAGCATGAACCTTCTTTATTCAAAGCCCTGACAAATTGTTTCATCAGGCCTAGCTTTATATGTAGTGGTGGCAGTATGATCCTATCTCGTGCCACCAAAGATTCCTTGATTACATTTTGAGCTCCAACCACCATGTCTTTCCTCGAAGGCCAATCTTTTCTTGTCCAATGTTCATGCTTGGCTCTACTGTCCCAAAGACACAAAAAGCAGGGATACTTTGTGTAGCCACTTTGTTGACCAAGGAGGAAATTTACCATCTTCAAGTCTACACAAATTACCCATTGATGTTCTTTGTATTTTATCTTTTCCAGTACTAAAGAGATGGCATTGTACTCTTCTTTCATCCTGGTGGAGTGACCGATTGGAATAGAACCAAATTTGTTGCCGTTATTTAAAAGCACACATTTCAGACTACGTTTTGAACTGTCGATAAAAAGACGCCACTCATCTGGGCTGTAATCCGACAGACCAATTTTCTTCAATAAGTTGCTGATGTCATTACAGAATACTAGGTTGTTGTCTTCGGTAAAGAATGGCAGCAAATCCTTTTCTCTGTTTCTATAAATTGTAATTTTCGTTCCAGGCTGAAGTGCATTCTTTTCCTTTAGTCTGCACGCAAGCAATTCAGAGGACTCTTTGGAAAGATTTAAGTCCCTGATCAGATCACTCAACTCTTTTTGGTCAAAACGTTCACTGTGTGAAGTTGATTGGAAATCACTGTCACTGCCCCCACTTTCTTCACTTTCGTCATCTTGTCCGATATTGGACATGCAAGTGTCATCGTCTGAGAGCTGAGGTAGTTCGCGAAAAGGTGGAACTGGTACAATATCCGAATGCGGAACAGGTCTCCTGGCTGAAGGTATATCAGGGTAAGACAACTTGTGACGATTATTTCGATTGATGCCTATGATATTAACCATACAAAAGTAACAGTCGTCGAAGTGGTTTATCTGTTCCCTCCAAACCATCGGTACACCAAATTTCAGGCAGCTTCTCTTTCCAATTGTCCAGTGGCGCAATTGTTCAATACAAGTTTTGCATACTGTATGAGGAGCCCATTGCTTATCTTGATCTCCAAGTTTGACACCAAAATAACCTACATATGCTCTTTTTACAAACTCAGAAATCGGTTTCCTGTTTGCTTTTAGTGTGTATTCCCCACAAATGTAGCAGAATATGTCTGGATGGTTAATGCAGCTCCGTTTGGAAGTAGCCATAACCTTAAGGATGTTCGCATCTGAGGAATTAAATGACTAACCTAAAAAATAGTAAGAACATGTAGTTATTTAATGTTCACATTCACAGATTGTTCTTGCGACCAACTCTTAATATGCCCTAAGACGACTGCGGCTGCTCTAGCTTTCAGGAGGCGGTTTATATAGGCTATAAATGCTGACTTCAGCATAATCTATTTACATAGTTCGAAACCATGAAACGCTGTATAAGCACAAATAAATTCTAAATGAGGCCATGAATTTAGTGCTGAGTAAGCTGTAGGCTACGGAATAGTTATTTCGTTGAATCAGCAATATCTCAGCACGCGGCAAGATATGCTGATTTTACATTATAAGGATGTAGGCATTATATGAATCAGCAAGAATTATAATTAGCCATAAATAAAGCTTATTATGACATTTTAGTTTTGCCAAAGACATCGTTTAAAGAGTGGACTGGGTTTTCTTTAAAAATCGACGATATCTCAGAAACTAGACCTGATGCACTCAATCCAATGACATTTTCTGAATCAGCGCCCAAAATTACCCCAAGAACAGGTCTAAAACCGAAGGCAACAAGAAAAAAAATTTTTTCTGTTGGCCAGTGTAGTTAATCGCACATCGGTTTACAAGTATTTAAGAACACAAGAAACCTTAATATTCATACAACATCCTAACAATAAAACATTTACAAGTTAAATTGTCAGCAGGAGGAATAATATGATCATGGATGTGGGGCCGTAGGGAATAACTGAGGGTTTTAATTGGTGGGAGTAGCTGATGTAAGACATGATTTGGGTTGTTCAAGATTGCTTTTAAGAGACGAGCATCAGCTGCGCCAGAGAGTTCATCGAACGTTGGGGAGTTCCCAGGAAGATAGCGGAGACGCACAAGTCTCCGCATCAGAGCCTGTAGCCGAGCTCTAGCCTGTGCCTCAGCATAGCCCCACCACACGGGAGAGGCGTACAGCATCCTGGCCAGTGTTGTGGCTCGGACAACGTCGTAGAGCCGAGGGCCAGTGAGGCCATGTGATACAAGAATTCGTATGGCATATAAAGACTGACTATGAATCCGATCAACATGAGAATCAAAATTTAACATCCTCGATAGGGTAACACCCAATATTGTCATCTCTGGTACCCTGGTTAAACCTGGTTTTAAACTTAAAACTTAACTTTTCAAATCGCTTATCCACTATAGGCTGTCTCTCTGTCTGAGTGGTTTGATCTTCTGGATATTGACCAGATTGGGGTTTGGTGTTGGTGCGATATCAGTTGATGCCTTGTGCATTAGACACCGGCGTCCTAGAAGTTATTAATTAGCAATTACTAACCATAACATTATTCGTTCTAGACTTTATTAATATCGGATTAAAGCAGATGACACCGTTTATTATAATGCGAACATAAAGGTTATTTTTCCAGTTCATTCTAGATCTGATTAAATTACCTAGAACGCGAACGTAACTTCTAGAGATACCGTATGACCAAAAAAGCCTGTTCTGCCCAAACGACTATCTTAGTTCTTAATATAATCCTATCCTCAAATACGACTGTTGGTTACCCAATGACTGTCTGAGAAATTAATTCAACTCTTTGTCTGCTCTTCGGACTCTTACTCTTTCTCTCTGTCTCTCTGACTCTCTGTCTCTCTCTCTGTCTCTGTCTCTCTCTGCTTCTCTTTCTCTAAATTCTGCTTAGCTCGGTTGCCAGTAAGGCTTCCGTGGTGACTTCTGACAAGACCAAGTGAACACATATATAAACACATAAAACATCACATATATACAACACATATATTAATACATATGAACACTTATGTACAACACATATACTGTATACAATACGTTCACTGCTGCACAGAAATAGTTTAATATATATAAAAAGGCACATAAGCATATACAATATTCTCGAACTTCAATAAGAACCACAGAAGAATATAACTCTAAGCAATTTAGTAGCCTTTATTTGCATCTGTCAAACGCACATGCATTACATTATGTAGAACAATTATGTACATTTTAAATAGTTATTTATAACACGAGCAAATATAATAGTTGGGAATTCATAACCTTAGAATAATATTCATTGCCTGCAACTACGTGAAGACAGCTTTCTAATAAATTCTTCCTTATCAAATAGTTTCCACATTGGGTCAAAATTCGCATGCATATAGGGGTGGTCGTAACTGCATTGTATTATAGGTATATCTAATGAGGCGCCATCTGGACATAGGTTCAGATAAATATCATAGATCCGATTGTACCAGATGAGAATCTTAACAATGTCTGAAGAAAAGTTCACTTCTTCCGCTTCGATGAACTGCAAACATTCATAATTTTTATTTATACGTAGAACTTCCTGTCTGAATGGGGACATAAGGTAACTGGGATAAAAGTCATGTCGAGAAAACTCAATGAAGCAAAACATTATCCTCTCGACCCAGAAGGCGAGTTCCGTTCGCGTAAGTTTGTCTTCGTTTCGGTCGTAAACCTTCTTTTTATTACGGGCATTGAGAGCTTCAATGCAAAAGAGAACACAAGTCTTCAATTGATATGAAGTTTTCGCTTTACATTCAAGAATATTTTTGCAAACTATGTACGCTGCTTTTATTAAAGGTGAACTTTCTTTGATGATTCGACTTTCCACCAATGCAAATGAAATTCTAGCAAATGTTTCGGAAGAGAGAAATTGAGCAACCTTTGGGTTGGAGCGATCAAAGGGTGGCCGATCAAAGACCAGTGTACAACCATCTGTTTTCACAGCACGATTTATGCCAACTGGCAGCGAATCTCCTGGCCAACAATTTTCCAAGGAAACACAAGCAACTACGTCAATATATATCTTGACAAAGAGAGAGCCACCCTCTCCGTCGTCAATGGGATGAAGCATTCTTAGTTCCACCGTCTTACATTTAGCAGCTGGCCGCTGATGTATCTTTTCGTCTATATCTGTTACAGGGCTTTGGAACAGATCCTCGTCTTTCCAGAAATTAGGGTCATTTAAGACTTCTTCAAGAATAATCTGGAATCTAGAATTGACTGTATGAGTCAGCAGACACTGATCTGAGTTGAAGAAGCAGTCAAAGGCCTCGTCATTTCGACTCTTGACATCGTCTTTTGACTTCCGTCTCAGTTGAAAGTAGCCTTCAGGACCCAACGGATGTGGAAACACTTCGCACAGTTGGCCAAGTTTAGTCATATTTAAGTTATAGTCGAAGTCTGCTGAAAGAATAGCTCTTGTTTCTTCGTCGGAGCTTCCGATTAAAATCGGCTGACACTCAAATCGCCAATCCTTTTCCTTTACACCATCAGCCAAACGGTCCATGAAGTGTTGTAGTGGTGTTTTAAGCTGGCTTACGCGTCTGTTAAGGCAAATGTATTTATTTTGGATCCATATATTCCAAATAGCTTCTTCTGACGACTCATGACCGAAAGCTTTTAGGGAGCAAAGTGCAATCGTTGAAGGAACTTTTTGCTTCTTTAATTCTGTCACATGAATATTGCGAGACTTGCTGGGCAAGAAGTGTTGCGAAATCATTCTGATTGGAAAGTTCACAGCGTTGTCTTCGCCGATTCTCATCTGGTCTCGTAGTTGCTTAAGATCTCTAGGAGTATATCCGTATCTGTCTTTTATATTTTCATTAGCTCCATGGATGACGAGCAAATTGTAATCATAATTTTTTTCTGAGTAATGTAAAGGGGTTTTACGGTAAATGTCAGTTGCATTTACGCTGCAGCCTAATTCTAGTAGCACCCTTACCACCTCGCATTCTTCATCGACGCTGGAGAACGATCCAACAGCAAGGTAGTGAAGAGGAGTTCTTCCTTTGTTATCTGATACAGTAGCTAAATCCCTGAAATTATCTTGTTTTAAGTCGAATCTTTCATGCTTTTGTTCTGCTTTGCGAACAGGAGAGACGACGAGTCGACACAAGCGTTTTCCATCTCCTAGGTTTTGAATAGCCCCGCGATTCTGAAACTCTTTCAAAGTTGCGGAATTCATTCGGTTCGAAGACTTAACTTCCAAATCAAGTGGCGTGTTTCCTCTGAAGTCCATGGCGTTCACATTTGTTTCGTCAATACCTAACAACAATTTAACTATTTTTTCTTTATGTATAGTAGTATTCTTTTCGTGTCCAATGAATTGTGATTGAAAGACAGAATGCCAAACTTTAATTTGAAGATAATTGTTGATGACATATTTTCGCTTTTCAAGCCCACTGCAGAAGAAACTCAAATCAAGCGAGTTTCCAGATGGCTCAAAGACAGCTGCATGCAAGGCAGTAAATCCATAATAATCGTGAAGATTCACGGACGCTTTATTGTTCAGCAGCAGCTTCATTATTTCGACATGATGCCCTTCAGCCGCTTTAATCAAAGCAGTCGCTCCATATTGATCGCTTGCGTCCAGATCGAGTTTCATTCTCGATTTGTGCTCCCAGTCGAGCAAAATTTTAACGGCGTGATGACAGCCATTTTTGGATGCAATGATCAAAGCCGTTTCGCCTTCATAATTTTTCATGTTGCAGTCTGCGCCTTTCTCTAAGAGCAACTTTATTATATGGTCTATATATTGAATCGGCAAAAGTCCCTTTCTTGACTTTTCAATAAGGCGATTGTGAAACCATTTTGAGCATATTTTGAGCAATTCGTGAAGTGGAGTGTTTAGTTCCTCGCCCGGATAGTTTACATTGAATCTGTCCGAATTTACTAGAACTTCTGGGAGTTGTGTAACATTTTTGCATTTCATAGTGTCACAAAGAGCTTTATTCAATGAGGATATAAAGCAATGAAAGCTGTCTGTAAGATGTTCCTCTGAATATACACCATGGTTTGTATCGAGCAATATCTCAATCATTTGTGGTTGGACGTAAAGCGCTGCCAGTCCGAGTGCAGTGTGTCCATCTGAATCTCTCATTATCTCCAGAGGCGTGTTTGCTTCTACCCAAACTATTCCAGCCGATACGCATTGACCATTGCTCTTCGTAAATTCGTATGGCTTGACGTCCTTCGTTTCAACCAAGTTCCTGACATTCTCTTGACGTCTGTACAAAACTTCTTTGAATTTTTCAAAAGTCCTGCAACTGTGCTTTAAAATAACTTTAACAACCTCTGTGTGACCCTTTTCGACGGCAACGTGCAATGGAGTCTTTTCGCGATCGAACGCTACAAAATCCGAAACTCGGCGATGCAATAACACATCGACGACTTCTGCATGGCCATACTCAGCTGCAAGGTAAAATGGCGTTTTCTTAGATTGTCTGATGACGTCGACGGTAGCATGGTTGTCGAGAAAAACCACAACACTTGAAGTGTGACCATTTCGGGCGGCTAAATGAAGTGGAGTCATATTGACGTTGTTACACTCATTAACAGCTGCACCGTGACATATCAAGGCCTCTACAATTTCTTTATGGCCGTTTTTAGAGGCCAGATGAAGTGGAGTCTGACCGTCTGCGTTTTTAAAGTCAACCCTTGAGTTACTGTTTAATAAAAGATCGACAACATTTTTATGACCCGCTGTAGCCGCACAGTGTAGAGGAGTGTTTTTCTTTGCGTTCACTGCATTGACCTCAGATTCGGTTGATTGCTTCAGCAAACGCCTAACAATGTCGACAAGACCATGTTTAGCTGCAAGGTGAAGTCCTCTAGGATATTGCTTTTCTTCCTTCTCTCTGACACACTGAACGTCCTCCTCCTCCTTCTCCTCCTCAGTATTTATCATTACGTCGCGAATGTCGTACATATGAGTTACTTCTTCAGTATGAGTTGTAGTGCATGGATGTTCGCTGGTTTGGGATCCATTTGATTCAACACGCATAGTTTCAGCATCAGATTCTGTGTGCTTCGCATCAGATTCGCGGTGTATTTCAACACCTGAGCTCGCTCTGTCGCCATCAGTTGCCTTTTGAGTTTTTTCAGAGTCAGTCGCGTCCAGTGCTGTTGATAATTTGCTCACTATTGCGTGATTTAGTTTGCCATTCGGTAAATACAGCCGATGATCACAGCCAAGTGTTCTAATTTTTGATTTGCTGCAAAACAGAGTACACGATTATGAATTAACAGAAAAATGTATTAAAAATTAAAAAGTAAATGTCGTAGCGAAGTGAATAGGTGCACTGATGTAGCAATCTTTGCTTTGGTTTTTTAATAGATCGGAAGTTTGCGTTACTGATTGTTACTACGAACACAATGGTAAGAGCCAGCGTACTAAGTTCGGACTACTGCGCCACACACACAACAATCTGTTTTGGATTTCAACTTTCACTAATTTAATGTTTCATTACTTCAAAACAGATTCAGTTACGCTTCAGTGATTCAGATTCTTTGGAATGACATCGCACCCAACTACGAAGAGGTTAAAATCGGCTCCGTAACAAAAGCGCGCAGAATAAAAGCGCGC
This sequence comes from Norana najaformis, assembly GCA_964023275.1. Classification (NCBI taxonomy): domain Eukaryota; kingdom Metazoa; phylum Annelida; class Clitellata; order Crassiclitellata; family Hormogastridae; genus Norana; species Norana najaformis. The sequence goes on from OZ029929.1 coordinate 10,177,992, forward strand.
CGACAAATGCGCGCAGACAAATGCGCGCAATGATAACAACCTCGACAAACGCGCTCGAGACAAAAGCGCATAGAAAAGGGAGCAATCCGATAACCGTACAACCTTTCCACACGAGTTGCTCGGCGTGACAAACTGTCACTCTTAATGCTCCGGGATTTGAAACCTGTACCTATAGGCGAAATACACACGCTATCATTCATACAATCTCTAGACAATAACTAAGTATACGTACTGATTACACTGAAAATTTATTAATTAGTACCTTCTACATCGCCGCTGTCTAATTCACATTTGCGATTGTAATTGTATTCAGAAATTTGAGTAGCGCCTCTTCAAGAGCAAATAATCAGAGGCACTCTGCGCGATAGTTTGAACTATGCTAACTGTCATTAATTAAGAACAAAGCTTTTAATCACTAGTAAACATTACTCAGATAAAAACTAAAATTCACCGGTGGCAAGCTTGCGCCCACTAGAAAAGCCCTTCCAACTGAGAGTTAAAAGATGACAACACAAAGCATTTACTGATGGCGCACCAAAACGGTCTTTAGTTGGATATAGGGTGTCATCCATCCCTTCAAGAAGATCGAGGCGACGGACGTCTGTGACGGTCGTGCAATAGACCAGCCTGCTGCCCTGAGTAAGATTAACTTGGTTGGCAAGCCCTTCATACGCAGCGCGTGCACAGGCTACCGCACCTTCCGACACCAGCCTGGCGCGCAGGATTGACGCCGACTGATTGAGGTCTTCAGGCAGCTGCTGGTCGATATATCCGACAAGGTGTTAGTCTGTGTTCTATACCAAGCCTTCCTCTATTTTGGGTTTGTAGTCATGTGGTTTTTGCTTGATGACATTAGCGCTTTCTCAGTCAGCTGTGTTTTATTATTACTGATTAATTCCAGTTCTAAAATCATGGATAGAACTTCCATCCCTTTATTGATCTCTCGTGGTAACGTCTTTAGACTCTGTCTCACCACCTCTCAGTTCCAGTTTTAGTGTAGTAACTGTTGAGAAATAAATCTAGCATATTTAAATCATTAGAATTTTAAATTTACTAGCAAGGGAGCCGTACCTACGTTCGACTTTCAATTCACCAAGTAGATGATCAAAGAAAGGTAAAACGACATACCAGGTGAAACTTCCAAGGGCTGGTGGAACCTCTGAATATTCTCCATTACAGGCCAGAAATAGTAGACTCATTTTGAAACTTATTGGACTTATTTTATATTAAATATTAGACCATTACATATTGAACTTATTTGGCACCTTCCATTGTTCAAAAAACTGAAACCAATTTTTACAGTAGAAATGTCGACACTGTAATGGAAACTGAGGAGACGATTATGCGAAATACGGCCATATAACCGACATTATATAATATGATGAACAATTAATAAGATAACCAATTAATAAACTGTAGTATTTAGAAATAAATTAGTAGTAGATAAAGGGCAGAAACTTTTAAGCATGGCTGATGCAAAGACTAAAGGACGACAGACAGAACGAACAGAGGAAAGGAGGCAGACAAAGGCACACGGACACGGCTCCAAAGTGCAACGCGTGCAAGCGAGAGGACTGGAAGGAGTGCGATCAGCGAAACAAAAAGCAGAGCACTGGAATGCGAGCCATGATGATGCAGCGATGGAAGAGGGTAGATGGAAGGTCGATTGAAGTCTGCCGCTAGCAGACTACAGGAAAGGAAGCCATGATAATGCGGCGAGGCAGGAAGGGGAAGAAAGAATGGTTTTGATGTCTGCCGCAAGGAGCTGGAAGAGAGAATAAAAAGGGAGTGAACAAGAGAGTCGGGGTTCACTCTCAGCGACGTGCGGAGAGCCGGTGACTCTCAGCGACGTGTGAAAGAGGAATCCACTCTCAGCTGACGCCAGCTGCAACGACGGACAAACCGACGAAACGGGTGCGGGAGAAATAAGTTAGCAGCTGAGAGTGAAACTACAGTATGTCTAAGAACATCGTAACTTTGTAAATAGGTTGTATATAGATTCGTTGTTAGAAATAAAAAGCATCAATTGAACAAACACGCCAAGGAAACCCGAAGAGACGCCAATATCACCGCTCCCACCAACTAATGTTTTAAGACTGACCACTGACTAGTGTTTTAGATTGACCGCCAAACGTCTTTCTATACATTACGTCTCGTGGCAACAGTCATTTAAAACATTACAGACACCCAATGCATTGTTGGCATTGTTAGCTACATTGGTTAAAGGCTACGTCAATGCACCTCTGCGTGACATGATGCCTATTCGGGTCTCGGTCGTGGTTTATTTCAGAGATTTAAATCTCTGGCTAGCACGGTCCTTTCACGGGGATCTTAAATGGCGTGATGCCCATTCAAACGGGCAGCGTTGGTGAAGGATCTCACCCGATTGTTTAATTGAAAATGAGGGTCGAGGCTATAAGGTCGCAATAAAAAACCGTGTACGTTTATATGCCCCGAAATTCCCCATGGCACCCAGCCAATTTATTATCGGCCAGTTATTGCTACAGTTGATAACATAATGACTAAGCATCAATTGCATGTGAATGGTTTTTGTGCAGTTAACTTCTTTGACGGAGATCGAACCTGTAGTCTCCGCGTTACACGGAAAGCACCCAACCAAAATGTTATTTTCTTATCATAGCAGGCAACGTCTGATAAATAATTGTAGTTCTAACCTGCTGATATCTGGCGGAGCTGAAGCCTTCAGATACAGAGTGTGTACATATAGGCCTAAGCTTGTCCGATTGCGGTGCTGAGAGGACTTTATTAATGTGAATTGACTAAGTGCAAGCGGAAGGGTCAGTCGCAATCCAGCTCAGAGAAAGGCCCGAAAGCCAAAAGCAGTGTTCAAGATGGCGAAGATGTATGTTGTGATTGACACTGTCAGATGCAGCTGATTGAATGGAAGACACAAGGACTGAGAGACAGATGACAGTTGAGACGCTGTACAACAACCTATTTAAGGACCTTAATTAGAGACAAACTTCGGAGTAGAAATCGAATTGTAACTGGATAAATGAATTTCTTGTTAACTTACAATTGGGTAGACCAAGGGGTCGATAGAAGGAAAACAGCCTTCAAAATGGGAGAGGTTAGCAGTTGAAACAAGAGTCAAAAACTTCAAAGAGCGGTTTAAATTAAGTCCAGAGCACACTGATTTTTAGATAGCGAGAGAATGAGGATGTGAATTACAAATACAGTTGCTGTTGTGGGAACTAAAAGCACGTGGAGAGCAGCATTGTGAGAATACTTTTTGGAATAAGTCCATCAGTTGCTACTAAGGATTGCGTGTTGATTTCTCACTGGACCAAGTCCGTCAGACTTAAACCGTGGATAGTTTGGAGCGCAGTCCAGCCCGAGCATAAGTATCTAAATGCCTACCTCGGTGAAGTAATTTCTCAAATTGGGCGCAACCCTACCCACGTGATTCTCTCTGATCCCATCGGCTACTTAGTATTCAATTATTCGACTAACCTCTCAGTGAGCTGATGTAATCTAGCCTCACCCAATCAAATAGAACTGTAATTCCTATCTCCATTGCTCCCGACGTCGACTGTACCTCATCCTCCCTTCTCTCACTCGTTCATCAGCTTCCATAGCGTCCATCTTGTAATATAAACCTTATTAGAAAAATACAGGACCTTAGGTCTACTTACTTTATACTTGCTAACTCACTCTGATCTACATCGTGATATCAACAGTAGAACTCAAGGGTCTGATAGGTGTAAGAAATATTGGCTCTTAATCTGCGCTGCTACATGTGCGTCATTTGTATTGTACTGCGCCTGTCAATAAATCTTAAACTGTGGAGTTTTTTACATTGGTTTTCTACTGAGGGACATTTTACATCTGACAGCTGCATGCAATGTTTACTTAGATTCGCTATACAAATTTTTCTTACGGCTACAATTATAACAATAATTAGGGTATGAACTGTAAGAATGTATGCATGCATGCATGTATGAATGGATGTATGCATGCATTTGTAGGCCTAAGGAATTAACGTTGACATGCACTTGTTTTGGCAATTATGATTTCTATTTACACAATAAATTACATTATAAAGATATTCTTATTTTCCCGGGATCCTCAAACTGGAAGCGCTTCTGAGTAGTTTTTTCTGTAAGAGGCGCTATACCAGTTTTCAAATGCGATACGATACATATGTAAGGGCAACCAAATTAAAACTAAAAAGTACGCTAAAATACTCGTTTTCGAAAAGAGTTCCAAAGGCCTTTGCTAAAATGCCAGCTATGTTTGGTTCTGTTTCATATGTAAGTTTATCCATCTAAGCTGCAGAATCAACCTCCATAATGCGAAATTTAAACAGTGTCGGACTCTGATGGATGCAATATTCCGTATTTCCTTTCGTGGCAAGGGTTTATAATGGTGAAACGGTAAACCATAAAAGTGGAATCCAAAAAGTGCCTCTTTCGAATCTATCGCATGATTCAAATTTCTGTACTTCCCTATTTCAACTATAGCATCATTAGGCTGGAATAGAGATTTGTTTCTTTTGAAGCAGCGCTATAATACAAATTTCTGACAATAGTTAAAATCAGTTAGGTGAGCCCGGATTAGACCGAATGCTCCAAAAAATTTCACCAAAAAAAGTTGTTCGAAAAATCACAATAACCAAGATAAGCACGAACAGCGCTCCCAATGTTGAAAAAGGTAAACATTATCCAACTTCGTCACTTTTCCACTAACATCACATTCTCATATAAGAATTAGATTCGTTACCTGGAAATACGAGAAGATAGCTTCCTAATAAATTCTTCCCTGTCAAACTGTTTCCACATTGGATCATGATTAGTATAAAGACTTCTTTCGATAAAGTCGTAATTTCTTTGTTCTATAGGTATACCCATTTTAGGGAAAAAAAATCTTTCGAGAGATTCGCAATTACTTTGTTCTATAGGTATATCTATTGCAGCGCCATCTGGACATAGGTCCAGATAAATGTCATAGGCCGCATCATAGTCGAAGTCAATAAAGTCTGAAGATACATTCTTCACTTCCTCTATGTCGAATTGACAAATCAGCTTTTCTTCTACAAGCTGTCTGAATGAGGGCATATTGTAACAGGGAAAAACGACATGTTGACAAAACTCAATGAAGCAAAATATGATCCTCTCGACCCAGAAGGCGAGTTCTGTTCGCATTAATTTGTCTTCGTTTCGGTCATAAACTTTCTTTTTATTACGGGCATTGAGAGCTTCAATGCAAAAGAGAAGACAAGTCTTCAGTTGATAAGTTGTTTTCGGTTTACCATGAAGTATCTTTTTACAAACTATGTACGCTGCTTTTATTAAAGGCGAACTTTCCTTGATGATTCGACTTTCCACCAGTCCAAATGAAATTCTTGCAAATGTTTCGGAAAAGGGAAAGTGACGAACCATTGAGTTGGAGAAATCAAAGAGTGGCCGATCAAAGACCAGTGTAAAACCGTCTGTTTTCGCAGCAGTACTAATGCCAACTGGCAGAGAGTCTCTTAGAGAACAATCTTCCACCTTAATACAAGCAACGACGTCAATTGATATCTCGGCAAAGAGAGAGCCACCCTCTCCGTCGTCAATGGGATGAAGCATTCTCAGTCGTACTGTCTTACATTTATCAGCTGGCCGATCATATTTCTTTTCGCCTATATCTTTTGTTATAATCCATTCGTGTTGATCCGTTTCAATACATTCGAGGAGGTAGTCGTCTTTCCAGAAATTAGAGTCGTGTAACACTTCTTTGAGAATATTCTGGAATCTAAAATTGACTTCGCGAGTCAGCAGACACTGATCTGAGTTGAAGAAGCAGTCAAAGGCCTCGTCATTTCGACTCTTGCTATCGTCTTTTGACTTCCGCTTCAGTTGAATGTAGCCTTCAGGACCCAACGGATGTGGAAACACTTCGCAAATTTGGCTAAATTTAGTCAGCTTAAAGTTATAGTCGAAGTCTCCTGAAACGTCAGCTTTTGTTTCTTCGTCGGCGCTTCCGACTAAAATCGGCTGACACTCAAATCGCCAATCCTTTTCCTTTATACTATGAGTCAAACGGTCCATGAAGTGTTGTAGTGGTGCTTTTAATTGGCTTACGCGTCTGTTAAGGCGAATAAAATCGTTTTGGATCCATATATTCCAAATTGCTTCTTCTGACGATTTTAGACTCGAATATGCTTGGGGGCAAATTTGAATCGTGGCAGACACTTTCCGCTTTGTTAGTTCTGTGACATGATTAGGCCAAATCTTGAGCTCTTTGGGCATTGAATTCGTGCTCATTCTGAATGACAATTCTACTTCGTTGTCTTTGTCGATTCCAATCTGGTCTCGTAGATCCTTAAGTTCTCTAGCAGTATATCCGTATTTATCTTTTGTATTTTCATTAGCTCCATGGCTGAGGAGCGAATTGTATTTATCATCCCATTCTGCGTAATGTAAAGGGGTTTTGCCATAAATGTCAGCTGCATTTACGCTACAGCCTAATTCTAGTAGCACCTTTACTACCTCGTCATGTCCCTCCGAGACGGTGTACGATGGCATAAAAATGTAGTGAAGAGGAGTTCGTCCCTTTTCATTTGTTACAGTAGCTAAATCCCTGAAATTCTCTTTTTCTAACTCGAATCTTTCACGCTCCTGTTCTGTTTTGCAAACAGGAGAGATGAGTCGATGAAAGGGACTTCGAGCTCGTAGGTTTGGAACAGCGCCGTGGTTCTGAAGTTCGTTGAAAGTTGCTGAATTCATTCGGCTGGAAGACTTCACTTCCAGATCAAGTGGCGTGTTTCCTCTGAAGTCCATCGCTTTCACATTTGTTTCGCCAATGCCCAGCAACAACTTAACTATTTCTTCTTTAGTTCGAGGGGTTTTCCTTTCGTCTTTAATGAATTGCTCAACAAAATCATTCCTCCATTTGCTAATCTGAAGAAAATTGTTGATGGCATATTTTTGCTTTGGAAGCCAATTACAGAATAAATGCAAATCTAACCAGTTTCTCTTGGGCTCATAGATAGCTGCATGCAAGGCAGTAAATCCGTAATAGTCGTGCAGATTCACGGACGCTTTATTATTCAGCAGCAACTGCACTACTTCGACATGATGCCCTTCAGCCGCTTTAATCAAGGCAGTTGCTCCACGTCGATCTCTTGCGTTCATTTCGAGTTTCGTTCTCGATTTCTGCTCCCAGTCTAGCAAGATTTGAACGGCGTGACGACAACCCCTTTGAGAGGCAATGATCAAAGCCGTTTCACCATCAGAATTTCTCATGTTGAAGTCTGCGCCATTGTCTAACAGCAATTTCATTATATCGTCTATAGTTTGAGTTTGCATATGTCGGATTCTAGATCTTTTAATTAGATGATCGTGAAACCATTCCCCGCATCTTTCGAGCACTTCATGAAGTGGAGTGTTTAATTGCTTGTCCTGGTAGTTTACATTGAATATGTGCGACTTCACAAGAACTTCTGCTATTTCTTTAATATTTCTGCATCCATTAGTGTAATCCTTTTTCCGATAAATTTTTCTTGTCAAGTGACGAAAGCTGTCTCCAATATGCTTCTCTGAATATACACATTGGCCTATTTCGAGCAATATCTCAACCATTTTCTTTTGGATGGAATCCACTGCCAGTTCGAGTGCTGTGTATTTATGTAATTCTTTCATTAACTCCAAAGGCGTGATTGTTTCTGCCCAAATTATTTGAGCAGATACGCATTGACCATCGCGCTTCTCAAGTTCCACTGGTCTGATGTCGGTAGTTTCAACCAACTTACTGACATTCTCTTGAGGTTTGTACCTACCTTGTGTAAATTTTTCAAAATTCCTGCGGCTGTGCTTTAAAATAACTTTAACAACCTCTGTATGACCCTTTTCGATGGCAACGTGCAATGGAGTCTTGTCTTCATCGAACAATATAAAATCCGAAACGCCGCGAAGCAATAACACATCTACTACTTCTGCATGGCCATTCTTAGCTGCAAGGTAAAAAGGTGTTTTCTCAGATTTTTTCATGACGTCGACAGTAGCATGGTTGTCAAGTAAAATTACAACACAGGAAGTGTGACCATTCTTGGCAGCTAAATGAAGTGGAGTCATATTGTCGTTGTTGCACTCATTAACAGCCGTACAGTGACATATCAAGGCCTTTACAGTTTCTGTATGGCCGTTTTCTGATGCCAGATGAAGCGGAGTCTGACCGTCTTCGTTTTTAAAGTCAACCCTTGAGTTACTATTTAACAAAAGATCCACAACATCTTTATGACCGACTGTAGCCGCATAGTGTAAAGGAGTGTTTTTCTTTGCGTCCACTGCATGGACATCAGATCCGTTCGTTTGCATCAGAAAACTCCTTACAGCCTCGACCTTACCATATTTAACTGCAAGGTGAAGCCAACTAGCATCTTGTTCTTCTTCTTTCTCTTCGTCCTTATCCTCGTCCTCCTCCTCATCATCATCCGCAGAGTGTAAATGAGGGCACATATGTCCGTCCAATGCAAAGTAAACAGATCCTGGGTTTTGGTTCAGCAAATTCCTAACAAACTGATCTGCCATTTGAAGCGGACAAAGAACTTCTTCTTCTGCTTCCTCACTGAAATCCTGTACGTGCTCGTCTTCCTTGTCCTCCTCCGCATCCTGTGTTGTTGATAAATTGCTCATTATTGCGTGATTTAGTTTGCCATTCAGCAAATATAGCCGATGATCACAGCAAAGCGTTCTTCTTTTTCATTTGCTGCAAAATAGAGTTCACAGTTATGATTTCACAGATAAATATATAAAAAATTATAAAGTAAATATCGTAGCGAAGTGAATAGGTGCACTGCAATCTTTACATTGGTTTTTAAATCGATTGGAAGTTTGATTTACAGATTGTAATTTCGAACACAGTGGTAAACGTCAAGGTATTAAGAACGGACTACTCCGCCACACACTCAACAATCTGTTTTGGATTTCAACTTTCACTAATTCAATGTTTTATTACTACAGAACGGATTCAGTTACGAAATAGTGATTCAGATTCTTTGGAATAGCATCGACACCCCACTATGAAGAGGCTAAAATCACACGTAGTGTAAAGTAACCTTTCATTTATTAGTGTTAGCCTGTTCCAAAGAGCTGAGGTAACTTTCGAATAACCGAAGCAAAAGGAGCAATCCAAAAACTGGACAACCTGCCCACATGGGTTACAAGGCGTGACGAGTTGAAACTGTTACATGCACCGGGATTTGAAACCTGGACCCACAGGTGAAAGGCAAACGCTATCATTCATACATGCTGGAGACAACTAAGTATACACATTAATTACACTGGCACGGATTAGCTCCATGCACGCTTTGGCGCCCCCACCTGGCATGCAAGAACGGCACTGGCTGGACTCCCACCCTACACACAAGGCATGGGTGTAGTAGTCTAGCTCCTTCACGATAATGGCAATTTGGCCCCTAGAATACTCGGCAATGCAGCTTCTGCTGCATGTAACCCTTTGGCCCGATGTAACCCATGCACTTTGGTTTGTCCACTCTATATTGCTTTGCCGTCTATGGTGGTCTGTTAATTCCACGCAAGATACGCATATACCCCATACATCAGGTTGTTTTAATGAGGGTATTCGCGAGTCAATGGTAAATTAGGCTCTTGGCTCTATCGTTGTGCCATACTGTCCTGCAAAAATATTTTGTAAGCGAATCTATAACGGGAGAGTGTTATGCGTCTCTGTCTCTCGTCGATGCGCAAATGACTCTGTCTTTTTGTCAGCGCACCGAAATCGGTCATCCCAAAATTAGTTTGTCCGCTGAAACGGAAGCTGATACTTTCGGCAAAGTTCTGCGACGCTTGGGGAGGGAAGCTGGAAGCGGCAATTGAGTTCAAGCCGCCGGCGTCTGACCCGGGTGTGAGCCCCTCACGTGGGCGGTGTATGCACATAATTGTCACCAAACTGAGGCTGGAGACGCGATGGGGCTGCGGCAGTTTCTATGGCCAAATTGTGGCGCGCGAGGTCGTAGTCCCAATCGTATTCCCGAGATTTCTACAGCGCTCAACGAAAGCCAACGTCATGGGGACCAACTTATTTACAGGCGCTCAGTCAAAACAAAATCGAAAGTCAAAAAGGGTTCGGTTTCAGGTCAAGATCCAAAGGTCAGGCAGAGAGACAGCGTGGCAAATGCGGTGGGTGGTGTTTAGTATTGGAGCGGAGAGTGAGAAAGAAAATAGGAATAAGGGGTGAAAGAGATGTGTTGCTTCCATGACAGTGACCAGTTCTATCGCGATATCGTAATCGTAATCTCGAGATTTCTACAGCTCCCAACGAAAGCTAAGACGCGGGAACCAGCGCAGAAGTCAATGACTCAGTGATAGAGGGCTTCTTGCTGAGGTTTTCGCTGGACGAATGTTGCTTTTGTCTTTCTCTTTGATAGGCCTACATTAGCACACTCTGGGTCACTGCATTTCTCACCTGTGTTTTACTGTTATTGCTAAACTCCAATTCTACATTGATAGATATAACTTCCACCTGTTTAATGACACAGTTTTCAACTTTTCAGACTCTCTCTCACTACCTTTCAGTTCCATTTTCTGTGTTGAAATTGTTGAACATTAATCTACCGTATTCAAATCAATAGAAGTTTAAATTTATTAGCATGGAAGCCATACCTACGCTACACTTTCAACTCACCAAGTAGATGACCAAAGGAAGGTAAAACAACATACTAAGTGAAACTTCCTAAGGCCTGTGGAACCTTTGAATTTAGATAAAATTGCACCTGTTTTATTATCTCATATTTTAGAATTGCGTTCACACAGTTTTTGCCGACCCAGGATGCACATGATACTGCTTTTTATACCAGGACTTTTTCGTGCATTTACGTTTCATAATAAGGACACTGTGTTGATGGCGAGTCGATGTGGAGCAGCTCACAGTTAGGCGAGTTTCTCTGCTGTTAAAGACTGAATACAAGCACAATAACGAGGAAGGCACTGATGGGTATGACGAGGATTTCCAAGGCTCATATTACGGGATGGAAACATTCTGGGCAATTCCCATCATAGGCTCATGGCCTGAATAACAACATTATAATAATTTCTTGTTAGGATAATAGATATTAACACAACACGACCCAAGGAATTCTGTAATATGCAGCTTGAGTGAGAAGAATTTGGGTGCCGATTCTTCCTCTTCCCCTTATCTCTCTTCTCGCTTCATATCAAGCACCAACCACCGTACCGTTCGACTGCCTGTCTGTCTGCCTGCCTGCAGCCTGTCTGTCTGTCTGTCTGCCTGCCTGCCTGCTTGCCTGCCTGCCTGCCTGCTTGCCTGCCTGCCTGCCTGCAGGATCTTGACGTGGAACCGAACCTCTTTGCCTATCGATTTTGTTTTGTATGAGTGCCTGTGGATAAGCTGGTTCCCGCGACTTAGCTTTCGTATGCGCTGTAGAAATCTCGAGATTACGATTACTATACGCAAGAAATTTACCTGATGATAGCTCGTAACTTTAGTAGTCGAACGTGCCTATTACCGTCTTCCTTACATGATCCGAATGTATAACTCATGAATGAATCATGGTGAACTTTTGTAGCGCAGTTACTCAGAAAATCAAATCTATATGATTTATATGTAAAACTCATCTGTAGCCGTATGTTGCTAACGTTCGAAAGAAATAATGGGTCTGCAACCAGCAACGTAACCCTGTAAGCTGAATCCTAACCTCAAGGCTTCAACTTTACACAGTTGAGTTAATCTTCACAAACGACGGCAGGTAGGTCTGTTGTGTTCTACATTCATTAGGGGCAATGGTATTGTATCTGACAAGACCATGAAACTTCCGATAAAGATATCCTGTAAAAAAGATGCAATTGATAAAACTGTGAAGATTAACTTGACTCTGTAGAGTTGAAGAAAATTGACAATTTTTTGTGTCTTTGATCATTTTAATTTTTACCTAACTTTTCCGAAGCTGTGATAACAAACTGACTTTTAAAAATTTACTAACTCCAGTGGGCCCTACTAAAATACAGGATTAAGATTTTATTAAATATATTACGCTAGTTTTGATAGCTAAATTAAATTTTAAAGCAGGACTTTACTAGAATTTTTCTGAAACAATTAATTGTGTTTAACCAATAAACCGAACCCTTCTTACCTATCGATTTTGTTTTGACTGAGCGCCTGTGAATAAGCTGGTTCCCGCGACTTGGCTTTCGTTGGGCGCTGTAGAAATCTCGAGTATACGATGACGAGTACCAATTAAATTTAAAAGTAACACTTCTAAGTATTTGTATAATAGTTTTCAGTAAAGATAAATAGCACAATTATCTCGCTGAAAACTACCTCCCCATATAGGATTAGACAGTGCATTTTTCTTTCCCATGTGCATCGGTGACGCTTAAACCCACAAACAGTGAAAGTTCTTCTGGTTGATGCCGGTTAAAGCAGGTTAGCACTTTAGCAGAATTACGACAATTATCTGATTCATCATACGAACTCACAAGCACTTGACCCTTTGAATTTCTGCGCTGGTCTTTCACTCAAAGCTGAACACATTTCTTTTCCAAAAATCTTATCCTGATTCTTCCTCTTCCCCATTTGTCTCTTCTCGCTTCAATTTTAAGCACCATCCACCGTAACCGATCGACTGTCCGACTCCTAGATCTGGACCTGGAGCCGAACCCTTTTGCCTATCGATATTGTCTTGACTGAGGGCCTGTGAATATCCTGGTACCCGCGACTTGGCTTTCGTTGGGCGCTATAGAAATCTCGAGATTACGATTACAATTATGATTATCCGAAACTCACCGTGCGAACCAGTGTTGCTAGAGCGCGGACTTTACAGAACGCAGAGGCCACAGCCATTGACCGCTAGAAGTTAGCAGTATTTCAGCAATCCTTAAGGACGACGCGAATATATAAGTTTAATGCGAAAACGGATGCAAGATGTGTTTGCGATATTTTATGATTAGATAAGCACGGAAACCCAATGCGCTGGAAATTTCCCGCAGTACTGGCTCCATTACTATATATTTATCTTCACCAGGAACCGAAGCCTTCCTGCCTATAGATTTTCTTTTGACTGATTGCCAGTGTATAAGCTGGTTCCCGCGACTTAGCTTTCGTTGGGGCTGTAGAAATCTCGAGTTTACGATTACTATAAATTTTCAAATCGATTTAATCACATAGAAATTTAAAAAGCAACCTTTTACTCTAAATCTTGACAGCCTTTAGAGAGTCACTTCCTTCAGAATTCAGAATTCCGTGACTATCACGGTCTTCGTGTAATTCGTTGACCAACCACGGAATTCACTAGTTACCTACGACTGCCTTGACTACATGCTCGGGAAGATCGACTCGATCCGCCAATCTACTGATGGTTCTCCTCCTCCTTCCTTTCCTCCTACGTCATCTAGGCTTCCATGTTGGAAGCCTCTGCCTTTGGACGTCCTTCGTCGGCTCCTGCTGGAGTCATCTGCTAAGTCCTGTGAACTGGACTTATTACCACCATTTTTAATCAAGGATTTTATAGATGACTTAATTCCGTTCTTACACTTGCTATGTAATACCTCCCTGGGTGAGGGTTCACTCCCGGCTTCTCACAAGCGTGCTGTAGTCTTTCCCTCTCTCAAGCGCCATTGCGTAATTGTCTCGTTGGCTCTGCTCCATCTTGTCTTAGGGACTTCTGCATTCGGGTCTCCTTGGTTCCAGGCCGTAACACTCTCCGGTAGTCCTCCCTTGGACTCCTGACTGTCCCTCGTATGCGCACTGCTACAGCGCAGTCTAGAAGCTTTGTCTATGTTGGACCTAATAGCTCGAATCGCCTTTCTCGGCTTGAATTCCTCAGTTTGTCCCTTCCGCAGTTTCGCAAGCGCCTGAAGTCTGTATTATTTGACAGTGGTCTCACTGGTTCGGGTGGGGAGCGCCTCTGATGAGTCTATTCTTGAAGTGGCGCTTTATAAATGTCAGATTACAATTACAATTGTAATTACAATAGGGATATCCTAGGCTGATATGACAGGATGGTAGGGCTGCCAACCGTCCCGGATTCGACTGAACAGCCCCGAAATCGGCCTTGTGTCCGGATTGATCCCAAATTGTCCCGGAATTTGTTGTGAATATCCACTTCACCAAATGTTGTTCTTCTTTTTGCACACTGAACTCGGACAGCCGGCCGTAAATGAGTTTTACAGAGTGACCAAAGGATAGAGGGTAGTTAGGTTAGTAGACCCAATCAATGACATCTGCAAATTGCGTGCATCATGCGTGTATATACGAACTTCGCTCGTGCTAGGCCCTGAAGCCTGGTAGGTTACTGGAATTTGATAAACGTTTTGCCCTTGAAGTTGATTCAAATTTTTTATATATGCCAATTGTTACTTGATGATTTGAGTCAAATCATTTGTCTAAGTTTTAACAACTATTTGCAATAGATCCTGCATTAGGCTGACGCAACATCCGTTACATACAGTGATGTGGAGAGGGTAAATTGGTACTGGCATATCGAGTGACTATGCGGGTGTCCAGGATTGGCAGAATCAAGAATTGGCAGCCCTAAATGTATCACACCATTTCTTCGACTAACACCAAGTTTAGTCTTGACTTCCCAACGCCTGAATCTTTTGTGGAACTCTTTGACAGAGAAGAACTACTGGAAAAGCTAGCTACTCCTCTTTCAAACTCTTGACGGTGCCACGTGATGCACATGCTGTCTAAATTCCCTCTACTCTCAGACGGAAAATGAGCCAACAGATAACAATAAGAAGGGAGAGAATTTGAATCAAGAGGAAGAAGAGAAGGAGGAAGAAGAGGTGGAAGAACAGGAGAAAGAAAAACAGGAAAAATAAGAATCGGGCGATTAAGAATTTGAGGTATCTGTCGAATAGACGATGATAGTGATAATAATGAAGCAGTTGATTTAAACTTCGTTAGTTATCAGTGGCCTGCTCACACCTGTGAACTATGTGCGACTCGGTTCGATGTTCATTAGAATGTTCTTAATTTGTCTTCTATACGAATGAAGTTGTTCGTTACATTATCAAAAGAATCTTTCTTAGCAATTTTGCCAATGAATTAATTTTTCCATGAATATGAAACTGTTCATTCCTGCTTAACGTGTATACGCCTTTGATTTGTATGTCAGGTTGCCTAGCTCTAAGTGCAACATGAATAAAACAAAGGAAAGCAGATTAGGACTTGTCTGTTGATGGATTTAGGGGTGGATTGGCTGTCAAAACCTTGTGATCTGCTTGGCCATACATGCCCCGTCGTTCTGAAAGCTAAGTAGAGCTGGAATAGGGAGTCAGCAAGGGATCATGTCATTGGGTGAACAATGGGTAAGGAAAATAGTTATGTTCTCGGCTGCACGGAGCGTGAATGCCAGTGTTATTTATCTGTTGCCCAAAACTGCCTGGGATCGAATGTTACAGTGCTAGCTGGACCTTATAAGATGTGGATGGGCTGAGAGATAGGATTAGACTTCACTTTAGTTCTGCAAGACTAGCATTTCGAGTTCCGCTTTATACCTTTCTTGCTGAATCTTACTGCATTTGGTGTCTTTTATGGGTTTTGTTATGGATCCGAAAACACCCGGAAGAGTAACTGTGTGCAGATCCGGAGAATAATTTTGTAGGAAAAGGGGAAGATTGGATAAGATGCTGGCAAAATAGGTAACCTACATAGGAGAGGAAGAAGACTGAAAAACAGAGGAACTGAGAGAATAGATTGATCTGTAGGAAAGTTAAAAGGTCAGTCGAGTAGACTGAGGAAATGGCAGAAAAGAAGAAGAAGAGCAGTCTCTTAAGCTACCCTCGCATACTCCATACCCTTGGATACCAAGAGGTAGCCATAGGCAACAAATGTTAGCGACTTTTCTTTCTTAACTTCGGCATACGAGAGCTTATGGCCAGTCCTAGCTCTTGCTTCCTGATCTTCCCACTGACAGTGTGAGTGTAGTTGCTGTTTAACGACGCTCAGTAATAGCGAAGATGATTAGAGTCGCCATCCCTGGAGTTGTGCACACACGCGTCTTAATAGACGAATGCTATACAAATGTTATGCTACAATAATTAGATATGTTTTACAAATATGCCTTGTAGAGCACACTGAAAGTCGTCCTTTGAAGAGGAGAGGCGCGTCTGTACATGGCATGAGGATGTTTGCTTATACACGTAATTTATGCCGGTCTTTGAATCGGGCGAGAAAAAGTTGAGATTAATTACTAGAGAGGGCACTGACCAATTTTTCGAACGGCACTAGCGGGGTAGGCTTCCGTAGCGTTACCTCTCGTTTTACACAGACCGGTCTTATATTTAATTATTTCTCACGAACTGGATTTACCCGAGTTCCGCACAGCCTCTTATCTTCCCACTATCAGGACTAGGACCGTCTCGCGATCCTACAACAGCGAAAGCCTGTAATTACTGGTGCAAGAGATCCAAAACCACCACTCTACTGGCAACCTGTATAATCCACCATGTCCCCAACCTTGGCATTGCCCTCTATCACGAACTTGAGCTCTGCTTAACTACATCCGGTAAAGAGACCTAGACAAGAAAACTACCCCGACTTTGCAAATACCAATCAACGCCAACAAATCATGTGCAACTCAAAAAAACTTAGAACAAACAAGCCTCACAAGTTTATGACCCCTTGGCCTCGTGACAGACAATTGCCAGTGTCATAAATTTGAATATATATATATATATCTATGTGTATATGTATCTGTATACTGTATGTGTGCATGTGTATTTGTATATATGTATCTGTATATGAGTTAATGTGTATTTATAAGTATATGTGTATATACAACATATAAAGCGTAATTGCGTAATTATACAGGTACAATTTATAACTGAATATTTCCTTGTCATTCTACCAAGCTATATAAACGTCACAAGTTAACGTTATACTTTTCCTATTTCAATGATGGCAAACACTCCTACTGTTTCAAGCCCGGCTTCGTGTTGATTTAACGGGTTTTATGTTGATTGATGGGACGTGTGCTGCAGGAAATAAACTGCGTGTGAATGTGTGCGTGACCGAAAGAGAGAGGGGAACAGACAGAGACAGACAGACAAAGACTGACAGACAGAGACAGAGACAGACAGACAGTAGGAGAGAGAGCGAGAGTCTGTGCGCTTTCATGCATACGATAGAGAGAGTGTGTGTGCGTGTGCGTGCGTGTGTGTGTGCTAGCGTATGAGGCTGTGTACTTGGACTTCTGCTTGCATGTGTGCGAGAGACATAAAGAGAGAGAGAGAGAGAGAGAGAGCGGGAGAGAGAGCCAGAGAGACAGAGATTAGGAGGGAGGGAGGGACCGATAGCATGTGTGTGATAGTGGGTGCGTGAGTGCGTAAGTTCTTTTGTGGCGGTAAGGGTCCTCATATAACTTCATGAGGACAACAGCCCAGTTCTACAAACAGAGCCACTCACCCACATCACTGCCCCTACTACTCTCGACGTAAAAAAGATCACTGATGGCTACAATAAGAACGAGACAGAAGAAATGGATTGGACACATACTGAGAGGTGATTCCCTTTTTAAAGATATCATAGAGGAAAGAATGGAGGGGAAGAAAGAAGAGGAAGACTTAGACAAATGCTACTAGACTGTCTATCTCCGGGAGGACATCCAGTCAACCGAAGCACAGGCGGACACGTACTTACACACCAATCTGTCACATACGTAAGCACACTTTGTGTCTCTATTTCTACTGTCCCTGGTCGCCGACTCCTGCGATCGGCTGTTCAGAGAATCTATTGGTTCCTACGTTCGCACTACTACTGTACATCGCCTCAGCTTCGCCGTTATTGGTTCTGCCTCATGGCGACCTTAGGCGGGAATTTCTCTCTTTTTCTCCCTCTCTTTCCCGAAAGCGTTTGAAGACCGTATTATCGCCCATTAGTTCTGGGACATTGGGCCGGGAGCGCCTCTTATGAGTTTATCTTGAAGTGGCGCTTCATAAGTTTTTGATTACAATTACAGTCACACACATACAGCCGTCCGTCCATCAACCACCTCGTACAAACGCACCCTCAAGAGCCCTGTATATCATTTTTATTAGCATCGTAAATATTTCTGCGATCAGCTTATATTCACTGTTATTAAGATGGTATACGGTGCCGCCATGAGGGCCCGTTCGAGTGACTGAGTGTAAAAACGTCACGGGACTCGAGTGCCGCCCGTTCAGAACCCACAGGCTCGGTTTACTGGGGCTTCAGTCCCCTCCCCTCCCCCCTCGCCGCCGCCACCGCCGACGCCGAAACGCTAAGTCAGCTGCACCCAGTGCCTCTAACTACGGACGAGAAAATGAATCGAAGAGCACCTCGCCCACAACAGGGTTCGCTGCGGTATGAAGTGACGGAAAATCGGATGGCAAAAAATGAGGGAAGAGGAGGAGGAGTTGGAAGAAGAAGAAGAAGAGGAGAGGCAGCAGGAGGAGAAGGAGAATGAGGAGGAAAATGGAAAAGATGAGGATGCGAAGGATGGGAAAAGGGAGGAGGAAGTGAAGGATGGAAGAGGATGTGGAAGATAAATAGGAGAAAGGAAGAGCAGAAAGAGGGGGAGAAAGAGGAAAAGAAGGATTAATTGGATAAATAATGAACCTTTGAAAAATGAGGTCTATAAGACCCATTTGAAACTCGTAATTTAATTAGAGTGAAGCAGTTGAAATAGAAAAGTGGAGGATGAGGAGGAGAACGAAGAAGAGAATTTATCATCCAATGGAATCCCTATCTTAAGACTTTTCTAGTTCTTCTTCTGTTGCCATGTGAGATCAGAGTGCAAATTCTACGACAAACCTTACAGTGACAACCATGTGAAGTCCAACCTATGTCCCCTTTTCTGCTCGGTGAAGTCTTTAAATGTCCACATGCCGTCAGATCCAAGCAAAAGTTTTGTCCGAAAACAGCAGATATTAATGCAGTCAAAACTTTCATCCAGACATCAAATTACTTGGCATGCTTACAGATATTCATTATAATCGGTAACCAGACATTATCGTGGTCTTTTGTGGCAATTAGGCAAAAGTTGTCTGAACTAGTGTACATTATACCCAGAATTTTTTATGTCTTGGAGTGTCCTAGTCACATTAATGTCCACTGTTTTCAAGTATTAGTTTTGATACACGTGTATGCAAAAGAGACAAGGAGCGGCTGATAAAAAGACTGGTCATTTAGATAAGCGGGTCACTTTGATCTTCAGTATATAGGCTCCGTAAATTTTATCTTCCCATAAATAGCTATTAGCCCACAGTTTGCGTTTTAGTCAGTTTTGTTTATACGTTACTTTCGTTACGGCCAGGTACATGACATCTCTGGCCGGTGAGATGATGGTTTGCCCTCCTGTGACCATAGAACCCGAAGGAACGTCAGTCTAGTTGTTGCACTGATGTTATCGTGTCTGTCTTTCACCAAGAAGCTCCAATACTTCTTATCTAATCTAGCGACTTCTGTAGCGCCGTAATCATACTGCACGAGGTATGAATTAGTGGTCGCTTCAAGTAGTCAATCCGTTGAAGAAACACCGTTAAAATCCAATTGGTCAGAGAAATCAGAAAGCAGGCTAAGGTTAGCAAGCAAGTAGCTTTGGCGTATCTTCGTTATGATACGCCACATCTTAACCACTGAGAGGCGCAGAACCCTAAAGGTACTCATGTACAGCGTCCTTTTTGGCCTTGACCCTGTAATGGCGCTATATTTTAAATGTCTTATTATTATTCTTATTACCGTCCTTATGGTTATAAACTGCAACGAAAAAGTGCAGCACTGATCTATGAAGCCGATTTTAACTGTGTTATATCGCTTGCTGTGAGATTCTATCCCTCCCTCGTATCCATCTTTCACAGCCCCCAACCGGCGAATATATTAGGCCTTCTGTGTGGGTCGCGGTCCAATATAGACAGGTCAACCGACCGACGATCTAATCTCGACTGATAGCGATGGTCTAGAAAGAAGAGAATGACGGATGTTTTGCCGTCGACCGGGTGCCACATTTTATAGAACGACGCCAGACATGGGTTCGTTAGGTTTCGTCGCATGTTGCTTTGCGCTGCTGACGTTTTGTACAGGTTGGTCTTTGTTCGGTTTTGCTGAGCTGAGCTGAGCAAATGTAGTGTAGGCCTACACGTTGTGAATGAGTTCATGGCAAGGAAGAAATGATGTAAGAAGGAAGAAAGGCAGGAAGAAAGGAAGGAAGAAAGACAAACATATAAAGGAAGACAAAAGGAAAAATGGAAAATAAAAGAGTAGATGAAAAGAAAGAATTAAACGAACTATGGATGAATGTTACAGTTACAGTTACAGCTAATAGGCTAAGTAAGCTGTATTGGCGTTTAATAATTATATCTATTCATCCACCTGTCATGTTTGTTCATATGGCATCCTAGCAAGACTTTTGATAAGTTAAATAGCTCTTTTTGTACTTTTTCCAGGCATTCCATGTCTTTTTCTAATAAGGACTCCAAACCTGGATGCAATATTCTAGATGTGGTCGAATAAATGTATTGTACAGTATTTTGAAACTATCATTATCTATGTGCTTGAAACTTCTTTTTATCATGCCAAGTGGATGGAATGGAAGAAACAATCACGGCATCAATGAGAGAACAAACGAAACTGGTGACTGACTTCTCGAGTGTGCGTTTTGGATTTAGGAATCAATCCATCTTGGACGAATGTAACTCCTGGGCTTCGATCGTTGTCGATTTCACATGACTAACCCGAGATTCGAGATATAATCCAGATGTGTTAGATAATACTCCGTCACCGTGCCACATCAAAATCTTGACCGATGCCGGGAATTAGTTGTGTTTTGATCAGATCAGGAATTGAACCTGAGATCTTAAGACCTTCTTTCAGTTAAAGCTCTTCTAGCTGAGTTATTTGAGCGAGTATCAGACCAATTAGACAAACAAACTGATAAGCAAAACTAAGAAAACATCTTAGCAATCATTTTAATAACCTGAGCAATACAAATTAATTTAGAAATTAAATTGTGACCAATTTTGCAGCGGATCTTTAATAGGAAAGCCTACTATGCCGCCACGATATCGATGTCTGCATTTGACCTACAACTTATTTTGCAAATTGTCCGATATGTCGATGTTCTTTGTTATAAACAACATGAATGGCGCACTGCGGTAGTTGTATGGATATCAGTTTCACAAGTCACCTCAAAAGTTTAATGCTATGGCTGCGTTTATTTTTGCATCTGCGCTTACTTGGGTGAGTAGGTGCACCGGCGCAGATACAAAAGTGTAATTAAAGTTCTGATGCGAAAATAATCCACAGTAATCTTTTAGAAGCTCGTTAAGCAAGTAGCTAAACCGCTTTCTGCGGGTGAGAAGTTTAATGACTTATCCAACCTTAGTCATGAGCAACGGGAATAACAAAACGGCAGCTGACAAAACAAACGTTGAAAAATGGACAAACAAAGACACCTCGATCATTTGGACTTCCTTGAAGCACCGATGGCAAGCTCAAGCAAGAAGCTTTCGATGATGATTCTCTGCGTACGACGGAAGCAAAGCGTTGCAATCGCCCCTATACCGGCCGGCGATGACGATTTCACACGAGTCGAAGTCTTCTCTTCTCCGTCCAACCATGAAGACTTCACAAGAGCGTCGGTGTTTATCGCTGCATCCGTCTTTATCTCCAAGTTTCCGATGGCTTGTTATAAACTTCTCCAATATGCTGAATCATTTACTTTATCATTTCACATAGGCTGTGTTTCCCATTGGAACTTATTGCGCGTGCTCACCTTATTGTCGTACCGGTGTTATTTCTTACTGTCATTACCCATATGCGACAGGAACTGAGGCCTTTGATGTGCGGTAGGTCTAGATGTTGCCGAGGAATAACCTGCTACAGAAGCCTCAAAGAAAACGAGAACATCAGGCTATCACTTGAAGCCATCCAGAACCGTTCAACTCCCGATGTCAGAGATGAATAATTAC
Organism: Norana najaformis; assembly: GCA_964023275.1. NCBI lineage: Eukaryota > Metazoa > Annelida > Clitellata > Crassiclitellata > Hormogastridae > Norana > Norana najaformis. The sequence goes on from OZ029929.1 coordinate 10,199,909, forward strand.
TATGAATAGAATCGTTTAATATCTGCAACAGCGAGGTTAAGAAGGCTTTGATTAAAATGTTTTTCCACGCATATTAAACGGTTAAAGACGGATAATAAATCTACTTTAAATATCTATAAATCTACTTCAATCGTTAGAAGATTGCATTTTTAGAAACTTTTAAGAGAGGATAAGGTCATTAGTTGAAATGAGAAGCCCCACGCTAAACACTAACTCTTCGTATTGCTATAAACTTCTTATTAATTTGACGTTTTAATTAACCGATTTCGTAATATTATAGAGACATTGCCATAATCGCCATTATATATATATTTATATATTTATGCGTATATATCGCTGCAACTACTATGTAACTAAAAGGCACTTTGTGTGTTAGGAAGGCAGAGTTAGACATTGAAATATAAATAGAAGTCAAGCTTGTGAAAAGATTGAGTGGTGCGTTAAATTATATTAAAGCATATTATTTTATGTTCTTCAAATGGTGTTTACTAGAGTAAGATCACCAGTGCTTTGTTGGCATAGTGGCCAATGGCCAATGCGTTTGCCTTTAAGCTCTGCGTCTGAAGGAGAACACACAAAGTGCCTTTCGGTTATATAGTAGCTGGATGCGTCATGTAAAATTTGCATTTCGTTTTTGAGTCATGTAACAATGCAACCCAAAGTCAATGAAAGGTTTCCCAGCTGTTGCAGTGTTGTCAGTCAAAATATTCTCCAAGCATAGGACCCTGCCTGTAAGGACAGCTGAAAGGGGCATGTAATACATGACCGATTGTTTACCTTGCCAAAGTTGAGGTTATATTTACTCAGTTGGCTTGGGTGTCGGTGCCCAGCGAGAAGATGTACCTGTTTAAGAATGCAAGATATCAAAGTTATTTCCTGGTATTGCGATACGATGTTGGCAAATGCATTTAAGTGAAGCAGCATGGAGCCCGATAATTCCTCATACAGAACTAGAGATGACTTAATAGATCTAATTATTCCATATTTCTTATTACATCGTCACTTTGAAAATGTTGTGTATGAGTTGTGAGTGTTAATGAATAACTGTACAGGAGGCAGTATGGTTTTAAGAAAACATTAAACTTTTGTGGAAGTATTTGACTTTGTAGATGTTGTTGAAGCAAATGAATTGGAGAAGAAAGTTGTATTGATGGAAACTGTTTCTACCTATCTAAAGATTTTGTTACAGTTAACCGCAATATCTAGGCCTATATCTTGTTTGGTGTCTTAAGAATTACGTGTCTATTCACAAGGACTTTTGATATAATTAATAGTTTTTGAACTCTAAAGAACCTAGTTACCTGAATATGTTGTTCTCCAGCTTAAAAAGAAATACTTCTTCTCATAACTTAACGGTTTCCATGGATGAGCAGATACACTGAATGGTCGACCGTCGACTAAATTCCGCAGTGTTAAAATTATTACAAGTTGAAGATAGAAAAAGTTTTAGCGATTTTAATATCACTATGCCAGTCAAATTAAACCGATAAAATTACAGGTCTAATCTCATCTTCTCATTTATACTAAGAAAGGCATTGGACATGACAAGCGATTGAGTATGTATGTGCAGAAATAAAGAAGAGTAATAAAGACGGCTCAAAGGAGCATGAATACCTGAATGAGTGTTTTCCTAGCCTTAGTTGAGGAACCATCCACTCCGTTGGCTTGGGTGCTGTGTCTAGCCAGAAGATGTAGGCCTATCTATCTAGAATGGAAGAGGGTCGCCGCCTGGTGTTGCAATATAATGCTTGTAGTCTGGTGACGCATTTAAGTGAAACATCATGGAGCTGATCAGTTACTCCTCATCAAGATCTGGAGATCAACTTGATATATCTAATAATCGCATATTTCTTATTACCTCATCATTTGGTAAATGTTGTGTACAAAAGGTAAGTGTTAATGAATAACTGTACAGGAGGGAGTATGGTCTTAGGAAAACATTTAACATATGAAAATATTTGACTTTGTTGACGTTGTTGAAACAAATGAATTGATGAAGATATATCTACTGATGGAAACTGTATTTATCTACAGATTTTGTTACAGTTAAGCGCAATATAAAGGCCTATATCTTGCTTGGTGCATGAAGAATTATGTATCTTATCACAATGGTTTGTGGTTTAATTAATTGTTCTTGAATTTAAATAAACTAGAATAAGAAGATATGCTTCTTCTCATAACTTAACGAGTTTGCGAGGCTGTACAAATACGCTGGATGGTCGATCGTCGACTAAATTCCGCAGTGTTAAAATTGTTACGAGTTCAAGATAGAAATACGTTTAGCCATTTTAGTTTCAATATGCCAGTCAAAATAAATTTCATTTCATTTCATTTTATTTATTGCTCGCAAAAACAACAGCATAAAATATAGTCCATTGGCTTATTAAATCTTTTAGAGTACGTGGACTTGATTCAAGCCCTTGCAATTAAATAAAATGTCAAATGGAAATTATCCGATTGCGGCTTTTGGCTAGAAATAGACCTTGCGAACGATTGAAAACAGAGTGGCTAAATGAATATATAGAGACTGAATATCGTCACTGAACACAAAGCAAACCATTTTGTCAAAGGAAGTTTTTACATATCATGACAAATTCCGACGACGTTGTTTGCAACATATGCGCGAAAGCCAACGCTCATGGAGATTTCACCACTGGTAAACGATGGGACAAAATGCGGTACCTGACAACACACATGATGCTTGTCGATTCCGTTAAGAAAGGTTGAAATGCAGATATACAGCCATTTTCAGAATGCCCAAGAAATTATCTATGCAGCTTGTTATAGGGTAATAGACGCGCATTGCAAGAAATCAGAGTGGATCATGTGTACGCTTGTTGGCAATCGCATAATTTGGATAAACGAGAGGCAATCTAAGTTTAACTTGTCCTTAGTCTGTTTACAGCCGTTAAGTTTAGGCCTAATAGATGTGAAACTGCATGGACCACAGCGCATATGTTACATCCGACTACCCGCTAGGTAGTCAGCACCCTTCTTCGTCTTATCTGCCTCTGCTCTCCAACCCCAAAACCACCCTCTGTAGCTGCCACGCTGTCTCTCCGTCTGACTTTTCGATTTGATCTGGAACCGGACCCTTTTGCCTATCGATTTGCTTTGACTGAGCGCCTGTGAATAAGCTGGTCCCCGCGGCGCGACATTTTTTGGGCGTTGTAAAAATCTCGGAATTACGATTACGATTACGATAAGGTCAGTACGCGTACGATAAAAAATTAGATGGAATATTTTCATACACCAGTACGAAGTTCCGTTTTTACCACATTTCGACTTCACATGTCAGTAATTATATAAGCTTTCGGCTGTATAAGTAGGGCAGGAACGAAAACAGTATTACGACCGTATGTGCGCGGCTGATGCACACATGATGCTGATTAAGTTAATCCTTATGAAAAATAAAAGGAACTAAGCGGAGTCTTAATCACGGACAGCTGTCTTAAAAATATTGATATATCGACATACCTAGGAGCCAAGGCAGCATCTCCTATGTGCAAAGAATAAATTTTTTATAAGATAAGACAGCGTAGGCCTATTTGTTTCCAATGAACTTGCTATAAATTCATTCGTTAAACAAAACTGATCAGCAATTTATATGAAAAAACCTAAAAATGACGTTATTTGTGATTGAATTTATGTGCTTAATTAAAAAATATAAAACAAATCGGTGATTTTTAGCACACTAAGGTATTGCTAGATTTCAAGTGCACATCCGAGGTATAAGCCTACACATCATGGATTCCATTACTATGTGTAGTCCACGAGTATACACAACAATTTTCTTCCACAGGCGGTGCCGAGAGGACTACATTAATGTGAATTGACTGAGTGCAAGGGATAAGGTCACTCGTGACCCAGCTGAGAGAGAGGTCCGAAAGCAAAACCCATGTTCTAGATGGCGGAGAGGTATGTCGCTGTTATATCTGACGGCGTCAGATACAGCCGATTTGATAGAAGAAACAAAGATTGAGAAGACAGATGACATTTGAGCGCTGAACAACAACCTATTTAAGGACCATAATTAGAGACACACTTCAGAGTAGAAATTATATTGTAACTGAAGAACTGCATCTCTTCTTACTTTACGTAGCACTCTCCGGTCGGCCTCCCTTGGACTCCTGACTGTCCCTCGTATGCGCACTGTTACAGCTCAGTCTAGAAGCTTTGCCTATGTTGGACCTAATACCTGGAATCGAGAGCTGCTGCTCGAGTTTCCCTTCCGCAGTTTCGCAAGCGCTTGAAGTCTGTATTATTTGACAGTGGTCTCACTGGTTCGGGTGGGGAGCGCCTATGATGAGTCTACTCTTGAAGTAGTGCTTTATAAATGTCAGATTACAATTACAATTACGATGGGTAGATCAATTGGTTGCTAGAAAGAAAGCGCTCTTCATTAAGAGAGAGGTTAACAGATGAAAAATAATCGGGTCGAGAACTTCAAAGAGCTTATGGATTTAAGTCTAGAGAACACTGATTGTTAGAGGGCAAGAGAATGAGAATATAAATTACATATACAGTTGCTGTTGGAGTGAGCTTAAAGCAGGTGGACAGCAGCATTGTAAGAATAAGTCTTGTAATAAGTCCATAGATAACGGGGAACCTATCAGAAAAGAACTTGAGAAATATGAAATCGCTGCCTGCTAGTAGCAGATACTAATTTTTTATTCCTTTATAAATACGCCGATTAAGCGATTACATGAACCGAACGATGGAGGTGGATCTACATCCGCTGAACTTTGGGCTACACACTGCATGGATACAAGCCCAAGACTGGGGCGATAGGCAAAGTTGTAGAAACGGCAATGCTACTGATGAGGATGCTGATGATTAACTGATTCCATCAGTTACTGCAGTGCTTTGGCAGTCGAGTCGAATCCAGCAGATGCTTCGCATCGATGTTTTACAAAACATGTGTTCGTAAACTCAGATTAAGAAGAACGCTAAGACTGGTCTCGAACATGCATAGCCTACAAGTCGGCGTCTATCTGCGAAAATGCACCTTTATACGGGATTTAATGCTCACTTGGTTTCTGTTTTAATTTTGTGCGCATCTTCATGTAGACCATACCTGTTTGAATGTCAGCCTCCATTTTGTCAGTTACGACTTCGAATTACTCGAACTGCTTAGAAATATAGCTAGGAATATTCATTGTTATGCATGTAATATTGTACAGTAATTATTATTATTACACAAGTTGTTTAGCTAATTTGCGGGACAATAATAGTCTTGTCGTTTATCTGAATACTAAAATGTTTTACGTGCATAGAAGCATCGAAGTCGGAAATCATACAGTTGCCTTCTTATCAGACATCCATAATGGATGCTACAATTAAAACCAGCGTCTTACTTTACACCCACGCTCTTTCCCTGATAATCAGTTTCTGCAATTTGTCCAACATCATGGCGCTGATGATTCTAATACGACGTCGACTATGGCTTCAACTTGAAGAATACATTTACTGGTCGCAATTAATCAAAAGTAATGTCGTCTTTCTGACTTTTATGTTTGGGACGATTTGGCTCTCCTTACTTAATTTCAACTACCACATTAAGAATTCTTCAGACATTGATTACAAGGCTTGGACCTTCTTTGCAAGTCAGACGACAGATTGGATGATGGTTGGCTTTCTCATCAAAGCCAAGCCGCAATTAAAAACAGAAATACAGCGTCAGAGCAGTGTTGCCAACTGAGACAAGCTAGTAAATATGCAACGGAAAAACGTTTGCTAAAAAACCATTAGAAATGAGTAGTTAACAACAAATTGAGTTTTTCTAGTTTAGTTAACTACTAGGAACAACAAATATTGAAAAAAGAATTCAGAACTTCTTGGCTAGAGCCATAATTATTTTGTCAAAATATAAGCACATAACCCCTGAACTCATTTCTCTGCACTAGCTTCCTGTTCAGCAAAGGATTTATTTCACATAATCCCTAAACTCATTTCTCTTCACTACCTTCCTGTTCAACAAAGGATTTATTTCAAACTGGGGCTGACAGTTTATAACACATTGAACTCTGGCCAACCACAATACTTGAAATCAGTCCTCATAACCCAGCATTATCATTATATAACTAGGTCATCTCATTGCCTTTCGCTGGTGATAAGATTACCTAAGCGTAGAACTGTTTTTGGAGCTCTCTTCCTATATCCGTTCTGCTCAGTCCCTTGTGTCATTTTTTTTCTCAACTTAGGACTTAACCTTTCAAATTGCTTATCCACAACAGGCTGCCTGTCTCTCTGCGTGATCTGATCTTCTGGCTATTGACCTGATTGCGGTTTGGCTTTGGTGCTCATCGGTTGGCGCTATAGAAGTTATTACTTAAAAATAATTAATGATAACATTTATTTGTCCTAGGCTTAATTAATATCGGATTAAAGCATATGCGAGCATAAATGTTATTTTTCCAGTTCATTCTAGGTTTGAGTAAACTACAATACTTAGAACGAGAAATTAATTTCTAGAGATCCTTTATGACCATACAGTCTGATCTACCCAAACGAATAAAGCAGTTTTTACGCTAATCATATGCTCAGATACAGGTTAAGGAATATTGACATTATACTCGACTGTTACTTGCCAAATGACTGTCTAAGCAACTAATTGAACTCCTAGTGTGCCCTTCGTAATCTCTCTCTCTCGCACTCTCCCTCTGTTTCTCTGTCTCTATCTCTATTTCTGCTTTTCTTTCTCTGGGTTCTGCGCCGCACGGTTGCCATTAGGAGTTGCGTGCTGATTTCTGATTAGACCAAGTGAACATATATATGAACACGTATATACAACACGTTCACAAGCGCGTAGGAATAGGGTAACATGTATTACATAAAACATAGGCACATAGAATATGTCCGCATTTCAATGAGAACCATGCAGGAATATAACTATAAAGCATGTAAGCACTCTTTATTTGCATCTGCAATACATTGTGTAGAACAGTTTCACACATTTAAAATAGTTATAACACGAGCAAGTATAATAGATGGGCATGCACCCATAAACATCGATTCCTAAAACTACATTTAAGCAGTTTAGATAAAAGAAGAGACAGAATTAATGGTGATACGGCTTATCATAAAAAGGGAAATCTAAATATCGATACTTAAGCATCTGTCGAATGACTAAGATTTCTGTATATCCGTATTTCAACTTTAACGTTATTTAGGCTGAAGCATATAAAGAGCGCCTCTTGGTATTTTTTTTTGAAGCGGCGCCTTACAAATATCTGATTTAAAATCACTATTCGGTGAGTCCTGATTCCACCAACTGCTCATAAAATTTCGCAAAGGAGTTGACAGAAACATCAAAAAGCCAAGTTAAACACGAACAGTACTCCAAACGTTGAAAAAGAGAAACACTTATCCACATTCGTCACTTTGCTAACGACATCAGATTGACATTCACTGCCTGCATGAAACAACGTGAAGATAGCTTTCTAATTAATTCTTCCCTATCAAATTGTTCCCACAATGGGTCATGACTTCCACTGAAATATTCGGCAGGTTTTTGGCGTATTGGTATATCTATTGCAGTGTCATGTGGACATAGGTCCAGATAAATGTCATAGACCGGAGAGAACATCCAGGCTGAAAAGTTCTGCTTCTCCCATTCGAGAAACTCCACAGATCCATCGCTATTAAAGATATCTATCACTTCCTGTCTGAATGAGGGCATAAGGTAACAGGGATAAACGTCATGTCGAGAAAACTCCATGAAGCAAAACATGATCCTCTCGACCCAGAAGGCGAGTTCCGTTCGCGTAAATTTGTCTTCGTTTCGTGTTTGACTTTCTTTTCTGGCATTGAGAGCCTCCATACAAAAGAGAAGACAATTTTTCAATTGATAAGAAGTTTGCGAATAAACGAAAAGTATCATTTTGCAAACTATGTACGCTGCTTTTATTAAAGGCGAACTTTCTTTGATGATTCGACTTTCCACTGGTGCAAATGAAATTCTAGCAAACGTCTCGGAAGAGAGAACTTGATCAATCTTTGGGTTGGAGCGATCAAAGCGTGGCCGATCAAAGACCAGTGTACAACCGTCTGGCTTCACAGCAGGACTAATACCAAATGGCAGTGTATCTCTTGGCCAACATTCTTCCAAGTTAACACAAGCAACGACGTCAATTGATATCTCGACAAAGAGAGAGCCACCCTCTCCGTCGTCAATGGGATGAATCATTCTTAGTTTCACCGTCTTACACAGACCAATGGAATGAAACACTGCATATGGGTCCATCTTTCTCATACCAGCTGCTGGCCGTTCATATTTCTTTTTGCCATGATCTGTTACAAACCTTTCGAACAGATCGTCTTCCTTCCAGTAATCAGGGTCGTGTAAGACTTCTTCGAGAATAAACTGGAATCTAAAATTGACTTCACGAGTCAGCAGGCACTGATCTGAGTTGAAGAAGCAGTCAAAGGCCTCGTCATTCCGACTCTTGGTATCGTCTTTTGACTTCCGTCTCAGTTGAAAGTAGCCTTCAGGACCCAACGGATGCGGAAACACTTCGCAAATTTGGCTAAATTTAATCAGTTTCAAGTTATAATCGAAGTCTCCTGAAACGGTAACTTTTGTTTCTTCGTCGGCGCTTCCGACTAAAATCGGCTGACACTCAAATCGCCAATCCTTTTCCTTTACACTATGAGCCAAACGGTCCATGAAGTGTTGTAGTGGTGCTTTAAGCTGGCTTACGCGTCTGTTAAGGCGAAGAAATCCGTTTCGGATCCATAACCTCCAAATGAATTCTTCTGACGATTCTTGACCGGAAGACGATTGGGAGCAAATTTGAATCGTGGAAGCCACTTTTTCTTTCGTTAATTCTGTCACGTGATTAGTGTTAAACTTGTCGGGCATCTTATAAGTGCTCATTCCGAATGGCAATTCCATTTTGTTTTCTGCGTCGATTGTTGTCACCAAATCGTCTCGTATTTTCTTCCCATCGCTGCGAGTATATCTGAGTCTCGAGTCGTCTCGTATTTTCTTCAGATCTCTAGGAGTATATCCGTATCTGTCTTTTGTATTTTCATTAGCACCACAGTTGAGGAGCAAATTGTACATCCGATCCTCTTCTGGGTAATGTAAAGGGGTTTTGCCGTAAATGTCAGTTTCGTTTACGCTACAGCCTAATTCTAGTAGCAACCTTACCACTTCCCATTCGTTATCGACGCCGACGAGCGATTCAATAGCAAGGTGGTGAAGAGGAGTTCTTCCTTTGTTATCTTTTATAGTAGCTAAGTCCCTGAAATTCTCTTTTTTAAAGTCGAATCTTTCATGCTCCCGTTCTGTTTTGCAAACAGGAGAGATGACTTGTCGATGCAAGGGACTTTGAATAGCCCCGCGTTTCTCAAGTTCGTTGAAAGTTGCCGAATTCATTCGGTTGGAAGACTTCACAGCCAAATCAAGTGGCGTGTTTCCTCTGAAGTCTATGGCATTCAGGTTTTTTTTGTCAATGTCTAACAACCATTTAACTATTTTTTCTTTATATACAGTAGTTTTCCTTTCGTGTATAAACTCTTGTGATATATGGTCATCAGTCCATTGCCTAGTCTGAAGTAAATTGTTGAGGAAGTATTTTCCCTTTTGAAGCCCCTTGCAGAAGAACTGCATATCTAACCAGTTACTATTTGGCTCATAGATAGCTGCATGCAAGGCAGCATATCCATAAAAGTCTTGTATATTAACGGATGCTTTATTGTTCAGCAGCAGCTTCACTACTTCGACATGATGTCTTTCAGCCGCTTTAATCAAAGCAGTTGCTCCATATTGATCTCTTGCGTCCAGATCGAGTTTCATTCTCGATTTCTGCTCCCAGTCGAGCAAGATTTGAACGACATGAGAACAACCCCTTTCGTAGGCAATGATCAAAGCCGTTTCGCCACGTGAATTTTTCAAGTTGAAGTCAGCGCCTTTCTCTAACAGCAATTTTATTATATCGTCTCTAGGTTGACTCAGCAAAAGTTCCTTTTTTGACTTTTTAGTAAAGTAATCGTGATACCTTTTCCTGCATTTGTCCAGCACTTTGTGAAGTACAGTGTTTAATTTTCTATTTTGATAGTTTACATTAAATCTTTCCGACTTCACAAGAACTTCTGCAATTTCTGCAATATTTTTCCATTTGGTGGTGTCAAATTGAACACGATAGAATGACTTTGTCAACGAATGAAAGATCTTTCCAAGATGGTCCTGAGAGTATATACTTTGGTTTGTTTCGAGCAATATCTTGACCATTTCCGGATGGAAGTCACGCACTGCTAGTTCGAGTGCAGTGTATCCAAACAAACCTCGCATTAGCTCTAGAGGCGTGTTTGTTTCTGCCCAAACTATTCTAGCAGATACGCATTGACCATCGCGCTTCTTAAGTTCGACTAGTTTGATGTCCGTGGTTTCAATAAAGTACCTGCCATTCTCTTGAAATTTGTACCGGTCTTCTGTGAATGTTAATTTTTCATAAGTCCTGCAGCTGTGCTTTAAAATGACTTTAACAACCTCTGTATGACCCTTTTTGACGGCAACGTGTAATGGAGTCACATCAAAATCGAACTTTATAAAATCCGAAACGCCGCGAATCAATAACTCATCTACGACTTCTGCATGGCCATTCTTAGCTGCAAGGTAAAAAGGTGTTATCTCAGATTGTTTCGTGACGTCGACGGTAGCATGATTGTCCAGTAAAATCACAACACAGGACGTGTGACCATTTTGGGCGGCTAAATGAAGTGGAGTCATATTGACCTTGTTACACTTATTGACAGCGGCACCGTGACATATCAAGACCTCTACAATTTCTTTATGGCCGTGTTTAGACGCCAGATGAAGCGGAGTCATATTGAATCTGTTACGCTTATTAACAGCCGCACCGCAACGTATCAAGGCCTCGACAATTTTTTTATGGCCGTTTTTAGATGCCAGATGAAGTGCAGTCATAGTGTCGTTGTTACACTCATTAACAGCCGCACCGTAACGTATCGAGGCCTCTGGCCGTCTGCGTTTTTAGAGTCCACCTTTGAGTTATTACTTAGTTAAAGATGACAACATCTTTGTGACCCACTGTAAGGGAATGTTTTTCTTTCCGTCCACTGCATTGACATCAGATCAGTTTGATTGCATCAGCAAACTCCTAACAACCTCGACATGACCATCTTTAGCTGCAAAGTGAAGCCGACCAATCTTGTTCCCCTTCCTCACTGTCATCCTGTACTTCCTCCTCGTCGCCTTCACCGTCCTCCTCCTCCAACTCAGCATTGGTAATTACGCCGCGAATGTCATACATATGAATTAGTTCTTCAGTTTCAACTGTAGTGTATGATTGTCCGTTAGTTTCGCATGCATTTGATTCAACACGCATAGTTTCAGCATCAGACTTAGTATACATCGTATCAGATTCGCAATGTACTTGCACGGATGACCAAGCTTTCTCGATATCAGCTGCCTTTTGGGTTTCTCCAGATGCAGGCACGTCCTGTATTGTTGAGAGTTTACTCATTAATGAGGGATTTAGTGTGCCATTCAGCAAATACAGCCGTTGATCACAGCCAAATGTTCTAGATTTTCATTTGCTGCAAAACAGAGTACACGGTTATGATTTAACAGAGAACTGTATTAAAACTTATGAACTAAATGTCGTAATGAACTGAATAGGGACGCTGATATAGCAGTCTTTACATTGGTTTTTATGGCTCTATCACTAATTGTCCGCAAGTTTGGTTTTCAGATTGCAACTTCGAATACAATTATGATTGTAAACGTATTAAGAACAGACCACTGCACCAGTATGGTTTGGATGCTAACTTTCATTAATTCAAAGTTTCACTGCTTCACCACAGATTTAGTTACGCAACAGTGATTCAGATTCTTTGGAATGTCATCGACACCCCACTACGAGGAAGTTACAATAAAATATAGTGCAAAGTAACTTCTTCGTCTTCCCCTTATCTCTCTTCTCGCACCAATTTCAAACATCATCCACCGTAGCCGTCCGACTGTCTGCCTGCCTAACTCCTGGATCTTCACTTTGAACCGATCTTTCTGCAGCTCGATTTTGTTTTGACTGAGCACCTGTAAATAATCTGGTTCTAGAGACTTAGCACTGGGCGCTGTGGAAATCTCGACTTTACGATTACGATAACAGTTCATTTTTTACAACTTTCATCAATATTATTCATTAGAGGCGTAGTCCAAGTAGCTGAGGCAACTTTCTGAAGTAACTTCGCAAAAAAGAGCAATCCAATAACCCGACAACCTTTACACCTGGGTTACACTGCGTGACCAACTGTCACTGTTACATGCACCGGGATTTGAAACGGAGATCCACAGGTGAATGGCAGACGCTATCATTCATGCATGCTGAAGACAGTAACTAAATATGCATACTAATAGACTATAATTTATAAATTTCAGCAACTTCTAATGCACCGGTGTCTAATTCACAATTGTAATGGTAATAAGAAATGTGTATAGCGTCTCTTCAAGATAACTAATCAGATGAGCTCTCTGCTCTAGCCTTAACGATGCTGAATGTTATTAAGAACATATCATTCATCCAGTAGTAAAACTAGAACAGTCACCGGTGGCAAACTCGCACACACACGCACAGCCTTACTAACCGCTCGTTCACCAAGAAGAGTACTAGTTCTTGGTGCAACAAAAGAGATAGGCGTTGAGAAGACTTTGTTGAATAGTTATGTCTGGGGAACAAGGATTAATTCTAATTACTGCGATTGGCTACAATTTAATGTTTTGTATACTGTTAGACTCAATTAAAAAATATCAAACTAACTTTTCCCTAAATGGCAAGCCAGTGCAATGATTTAAATATGAGGGTTATCCTCTCGTATCTAGGTCAGCGTCAATGAATAAGCTAGTTCCCGCGACTTAGCTTTCGTTGAACGCTGTAAATATCTCGACTTTACGATTACGATAAAAATCAAGTCGATTTATTCATGAATAGGTTTGAAAACAAACTTTTACTGTAAATCTTGACAGCTTATAGCAACTTCCGTCAGAATTCAGAATTGCATGACCATTACACGAGGTCTTGCAGTGAATATCAAAAAGGCGTTGCTCGCAAATTTACGATACCATCCACGGGGACCTTAAACGGCGTGGCGCCCATTCAAACGGGCAGCGCTGGTGAAGGATCTCATCCGAACAATTCACTGAAAAATGATCAGAGTCGATGCCATACGGTCGCTATATAAAACCGTTTACATTTACATTTAAGACAGTTTTCCATTCTTTTTGTAAAAGGCCTCCATCGACTTCGTTGAAAATGGAGCTCACCAGTTGCCTATTTTAAGTAAAGGTAAATTATATTTCACACCGTTTTTGCGCGAGTCAGTAGGCACATGATACTTCCTTTTATATCCGGACTTTTTCTTGTATTTCTATTTCATAATGCGAACATTGATTTCGTAGACTTGTGTTGATGCCGAGTCCAAGTGGAGCAGCTCACAGTTAGGCGAGTTTCTGTGCTGTGAAAGGTTGAATCCAAACACAATACTGTAAATACACAAATGTTGGCGGACATTTAAGTTTGCGAATTTTAATAAAACATTATTTTTCACCATGAAAGTTTGCGTTTTGCAGAAGTTGAGAACTTGTAATAAATTAAAGCCTACGCAAGTGTTTTGTGCAGTATGTACGCCTGCACTTGACCATCCAGATCGCCCAGCTTAGAAGGTCGCCTCCGACTGCCATCATATATTTCAGTGGAGTCATCGTCAGTTTTCAATTGTTGGCACAACTGTTTCATTTTTATAGCACTGCTTTCTGGCAGATTGTACTGCTGTGACGCCTTCGTATTTCCGTGCTCTGCTGCGCTCTTTCCAATAGCAAACGATCAGCAGGCTTGTACATAGTGTAAGGACCTCTTTTACCGCGTTTCGATTTACCAGCCGCCGCCGAAGCCGAAACGTTATTGCTAGCAGTAACGATTTTGTTTCCAACTTCGATTAGTTCGCGCATTTCTTTCGGTACATCATCTGCATTATTTTGGTAATCCCGGCTTAGCAGAACTTTTTGTAAGAATTTGGTCATTAAAGACTGCTGCTTATTTGAACTCATTTTATCGCTCACGCATTTACTAGAAACAAAGATATTGTATTAATTTGTAATTATGGTGTCGCTAAATGACGGACGCCGTACCGGAAAATGTTGGCGGCCAGAAATGTTTGCGACTTTTAGCCACTCGCGAAATTCGCTTAATAAATGGCGCTTTAACGTTTGTGGATTTACAGTAACTAGGATGGCATGGCAATAATGGGCATGATGAAATAACAATGTGCTGCACTCATGGGGATTTCCAAGACTTACGACTGGACGGAAACATTCTGGGGAATTACCATCATAGGCTTATGGCCGAATAAGATTATTTCTTATTAGGATCATACATATTAACGATGCATGGAATTCTGTAATATACATCTTGAATGAGAGTAACTTGGGTACTAGTCCGGATTTATTCACCTCTACCGATTCTTCCTCTTCCCCTCATCTCTCTTCTCGCTTCAGTTTCAAACACCATCCACCGTAACCGTCCGCCTGTCTGCCTGCCTGACTTCTAGATCTTGACCTGGAACCGAACCCTTTAACCTATCGATTTTGTTTTGTCTGAGCGCTTGTGAATTAGCTAGTTTAGCTCTCTTTGGACGCTGTAGAAATCTCGAGATTACGATTACGATTCGCATGAAATTTACCTGATGATGGTTCCTAACTTTAATAATCGAACGCTCCTGATTAAAGCTTCCACAAATCATCCGGAAGTGTAACTCACGAATTAATGATGGTGGACTTTTGTAGCGCAATTACTCCGAAAATTGAATGTGTATGAGTTATATAAAACTCATCTGTGGCGGGATATTCAAAAGTTCGAAAGAACTTCATTGGTCTGTTACCAGCAGCGTAACCCAATAATCTGAATTGTAGGCTCAAAGCTTCGACTTTACACATTACACAGTCGAGTTAGCCTAATCTTCACAGACGACGTTACGCAGGTCTATTGTGTTCTGCATTCATTTGGGGCAATGATATTGTATCTGACAAGACCATAAAACTTCCGATTCAGATATCCTGGAACAAAGATGCATTTGATAAAACTGTAAAGAAGTAACTTGACTGTGTAAAATCGAACAAATTCGACAATTTTTTTCTTTGGCAATTTTAATTTTTAACTATCTTTTCCATAGCTGTGATAACAAAATGACTTTCAAAAATTAATTCGCTCAAGATTTTATTACATATATTACGCTATAGTTAAAAGGAAATTTTAAAGCAGAACTTTACTCTAATTTTTCTGTAACAATTAATTGTAGGCCCTTTTCATTTACTAAATTAAAACAAACCCTTCTTGTCTTTCGATTTTGTTTTGACTGAGCTCCTGTGAATAATCTGGTTCCCGCAACTTAGCTTTCGTTGGGCGCTGTAGAAATCTCGAGTTTAGGATGACGCTAACGAATTAAATTTTAAAATAACCCTTGTAAGTGTTTGTATAATAGTTTTCAGTAACGGAAATAGCATAACCATTTGGCTGAAAACTACCTCCCCATATTGCATTAGACTATGCGTTCTTTCTTTGCCTGGCGATTGTACTCTAAATCTGGGGCATCTCTCCTCACAGTCGAGCAGTAGTCTGCTAACATAGCAGAACTCGATTTTCTTGATACTTGCTTTCCATCGCCGAGATGTTCTGGTGGAAACGTTCACCATATGTATCGGTAACTCTTAAACCCACAAACAGTGAAAGAACTTCTGGATGATGGCGCTTCAGCGACTTTAGGAGATTATCGTGGGTACATGCCGTCTGCATCAATCGCATCAACTTATGTTACACATTGAGAGAATTCTGCGAGTGAAACCTGAAAATAAACCCTCGAGAAGCTACACTAATTGAAAAGTTCCACCAATCTTCATATGAAATATTGAATCCAGACGTATCTCTACTTACGCTACCTGCGGAGAGAACTGCACGATTGTACTGAAAGATGAGTTTGCTTGTGAGTCCTGCGCATCAAGGGTCGCTGGCGAACACAAGTCTCCTTTCAGGATATGGTAGCGAGCGGTGCTATTGATCAGAGGCTTTATCTTCGGGGGACTTTAGGCCTTTAACAGCACGCGGGTTCGTGAATGGATCAGTCCGACCGTACACAGACGTAACACCGATTCTTTTTTTCACACGTATATTACAACTATGTACACCGTTATGTACAGCAAATTCAGCAAAATCAGAGTCTATGAATTGCATCGGCCTATTAGTCTAGCGAGGTCCGTTTAAGAGATAAAGGTTTATTATTTTTCTTCTGTTCTCCGGAACCTAACGCCTCTTTCGACCGTTGTTTAGCGAATGCCTTCTTCGCTTCGCACCCTTCCTTAACTTTCCCCTTCATCTGTCAATCACCCAACGTCTCCCTTTCGCCATCCGATCAGCATCCCTCTGTTCCGCCTCTGTCTCTCTCTCTCTCTCTGTCTCTCTCTCTGTCATTTTCTCACTCTCCCTCTCTCTCGATTACTTCTACCAACTACGGGCGTCCTATCCGCCTCTCGTTAATTACCTCCAACTGTTCCCCAGTGTTCCGTAGGAATTAATTACACAAATACATAAGCTAAATTATCCGACATAATACAGTCCACAATATGCAAAATGTTAAACCCTCATTGTTTTTACAACTTTTCACTACAACGATGAAAACCTAACAGTTAGCAATCTAACAGCAAAAATAGAGAAAAGTCGCATATCGAATGTTAAAAAAATAGTTGCACACTGTTCTACAGAAAGCCAAAAGGTATTAAGTGAACACAAAACTGTAAACTCCTTAAAAACGGAGATTATTAACATAAATGTTGCTGACTTCAGAACTGCATCCAGCATTGCCACATCCATCGTCCTTCAAAACTGGACTATTGCAATTCGCTTTTCCTCAGGATAAATGACACTCAAATAAATCGAATTCAAGCCATCCAGAATGCTCCCAAACACCATTACATTACTCCTATTCTCCGATCACTTCACTAGCTTAAAATACCTGAACGAATAGAGTACAAAGTCTTAACCCTCACTTGGCTTTCGTTGGACGCTGTAGAAATCTCGAGATTACGATTACAATTATGATTATCCGAAACTCACCGTGCGAACCAGTGTTGCTAGAGGTGCGAATTTTACAAGAGTACAGTGGCCACAACCATTGACCGCTAGGAGTTAGTAGAATTTCAAAAATCTGTCATACGGCTAAGGACGACGCAATTATAAAAGATTAATGCGAAAACGGATATAAGAAGTGTTTGCGATATTCTATGATTAGATAACCACGGAAAACCAATGGGCTGGGGAATTTCCCGCAGCACTGGCTCCATTATATATTTATCTTGACTGGGAACCTAACCCTTTCTGCCTATCGCTTTTGTTTTGACTGTGTGCACGTGTATAAGCTGGTTCCCGCGACATAGCTTTCGTTGAGAGCTGTAGAAATCTCGAATTTACGATTACTATAAACATCAAATCGTTTTATTCACATCTAGATTTCGAAAACAACCTTTTACCGTAAATCTTGACAGCCTTTAGCCACTTCCTTCAGAATTCCGTGACCATCAAATGAGATTCTGCAGTGAATACCGAAAAGGCGATGCTCGCAAATGTCAGACAATTTTCCATTCTGGGTGTGGACTGTCTCTAAGGAATTCGTTGACCACGCAACTCACAAGTTGCCTACTTTATGTAAAAATAAAATTAGATTTACATGGTTTTTGCGCGAGCCAACAGGCACATGATTCTGCTTTTTACAGCGGACTCTTCAGTTCATCTCTGTTTCATAATACGATTGATGCCGAGTCAAAGTGGACCATCTCAAAGTTAGGCGAGTTTCTGTTCTCTGAGAGATTGAATCTAAGCACATCAACTATGAGGAGGGGTAGCAATGATGGTTATGCAGAAATAAGAAAGTAATTGTAATTGTAATTTGAAATTTGTATAGCGCATCTTCAAGATAAACTCATCAGAGGCTCTCTCTGTGCTAACGATGTTTAAAACGGAACATTCGTCCATTAGTAATCATTGCTCAGATGACTCAAAGAGTCACCTGTGGCAAGCTCGCGCACACACGCAAACCCCAACCAACAGGTTCCCAACTAGACTTGAATGATGACAGCAAGTTCGGAGTTTCTGAAGAACGTAGCAAAGAGGATGAGGAGCGACAATTGGCGATGTGACCCGCCACCAATGGCTCACGGTAGTCCCATTTTCCAGCAGTTTCTCTTAGATGGAAGAGGATGCGGCGAGCGAAAATTAATCGAACCATCGGATATGCGCAGGACAGATTTTCGTCGCCCGCCTTTCGGTAGGTAGCTGAACCATCGCGTTAGCTGACAGTCGGTGCCGCTCCAAAGACTCTCTTCGCCCTTCTTCACCGAATCCGAGATTTCCCGGCGTTGACGGCGGGAATGGGTCAGTAGGTCTGAGGCTAGACTGTAAAGGTGGAATCCTGTCCCCCGTGGGTGGACCAGTCCATTCACGGAAGGTCATGATGATATACAACAAAAACGTCCGAAACGCAATTATTCCGTTTTGGAAATGAAAATTAATTCCACCGCGCCGACTCGGCAACATAAAAAAATTGAAATTCCTAAATTATCGAGGATATGTTACGTGCTGCACTTATGGGGATATCCAAGGCTGATATGACAGGATTGTATGGATGCCAATTGTCCCGGATTCGCCTGGACAGTCCCGAAATCGACCTTGTGCGTCCCGTGTCCGGATTGATCCAAAATTGTCCCGGAACTTGGAAAGGCGCGTCTGTACATGGCATAAGCATGTTTTGCTTATAATTTATAAACATGGAGACATACACATGCATACATACAGATACATATATATGTACACACATATAAACACACATATATATGTTTAATGCTGTATGTTGTGTGGTGAGCTGAGAGCAATACATCAGTCCTAATACTTGAAATATTGGCGCCATCAAACTTCTGATCGGAAGGCGATTCAGGGGCTCATCTCCGACTTACACTCCTTCTCTTCTTTCGATTCTATACTTCACCGGAAGTGAATCGAGTAGGTCCAGGATTAAAAAGTAGATCAACTTTCGGTCACGATCGAAGAAGCTCTAGAGTCCAATGGGAGAGAAAGATAGGAAGGAACTTTAAGTGGCATTAGACAGACAAACGAATAGACAGGCAGACAGACGAATAGGCATGCAGACAGACAGACAGATAGGCAGACAGACGAATAGGCTGGCAGACAGACAGACAGATAGGCAGACAGACGAATAGGCATGCAGACAGACAGACAGATAGGCAGACAGACGAATAAACATGCAGACAGACAGACAGATAGGCAGACAGACGAATAGGCATGCAGACAGACAGACAGACAGATAGGCAGACAGACGAATAGGCATGCAGACAGACAAGCAGAAAGACAACCTGACAAGACAGATAACGTTTGTTTGCGTAACGATGTAAGCCGTTTGCATACGTCCGTTCGGTTCCATTTTGGACAACGACAGACCGTAGCATCCCGGGATGCAGATGTTCGCTGGCAGACTGGCAATAGAAATGGCAAAGATTCTGGACTGCGGTGAGGAGGGCGAAGGCGGGGGGTGTGAGCTGAAGGGGTCGATGCTATTACGGCCCCGTAGTATTTCATGTGGTCATTGAATATCGGACGCTCGCTTGCTCGCTCGGCCGCTATAACAATGCGCAGCTTGCCGTCTGATGCTCGACAAGGAGTAATGTGGGCGTGTCCTTCCCCGAGTTTGGCAACATCTAGTTATCCTCTTGTTACACGGATTCAGATCGGATCAATGCCGATCTTTGAATCGGGAGAGAAAAAATTGAGATGAATTACCCGAGAGGGCACGGACCAATTTATCGAACGGCACTAGCGGGGTAGGCTTCCGTGGCGTTAACTCTCGTTTTACACAGACCTGCTACAGTATATATTTATTTATTTATTTCTCATGAACTGGATTTCCCGAGTTCCGCACAGCCTCTTATCTTCCCACTGTCGTGACTTTGACCGTCTCGCGATCCTACAACAGCGAAGGCCTAATTATTGATGCAAGAGATCCAGAACCATCACCCTAATGGCAACCTGTCTAATCCACCATGTCGCCAACCTTAACATTGCCCTCTATCATGAAGCTGAGCTGTACCTGACTACATCCGGTAAGGAGACATGGGCGAGAAAACCATCCCCCGACTTTGTAAATACCAATCAACACCATCGAATCATGTGCAACTCAAAAACAACTAAAAACAAAGAAGCCGCACAAGTTTATGACCTTTTGGTCGCGTGACAGACATTTTGCCAGTGTTATAAATATAAATATATATTTGTGTGAATGTATATGTATAAATGTATATGTGTGCATATGTATATATATATATGTATCTGTATGAGTAAATATGTATGTATAAGTATATGTATATAAACAACATACAAAGTGTAACTGCATAATTATACCTCGTATAAAGGTATATAAACATCGCAAGCTAATGTTACATGGTTCATATTTTAAAGATAACAACGCTCCTACTGTTTGAAGCCCGGCTTCGTGTTGATTTAACGGGTTTTATGTTGATTGATGGGACATGTGCTGCAGGAAATAAATTGCATGTGAATGTGTGCGTGAACAAAGAGAGAGACAGACAGACAGACAGACAGAGACAGAGACCGACAGACAGAAGGAGAGAGAGAGTGAGTCTGTGCGCTTCCATGTGTACGAGAGAGAGCGTGTTTGCGTGTATATGTGTGTGCTAGCATGTGAGTCTGTGCACTTGCACGTATGCTTGCATGTGTGTGAGAGAGAAAGAGAAAGATAAGGAAAAGAGATCTAGAGAGATAGAGATAGGGATGGAAGGAAGAACAATAGCATGTGTGTGAGAGTGTATGCGTGAGTGCGTATGTTCGTTTGTGGCGGTCGAGGTCCTCATATAACTTCATGGGGACAACAGCCCAGTTCCACACAAAGAGCCACCCACCCACATCACTGCCCCTGCTACTCTCGACGTAAAAATGGTCGATGCGCACCTGCTCTGCCCTTAGTGTCCGTCCTGTCCAAGGAAAGTTTAGTATTGGTCGCTTTCTCTTCCGCGATCGGCGGAAGAGCAACTTCCTGCATGGGATGGCCTTTTCTCAGAATAGGTTTAGTTCCTTTACTGGAAGTAATAGTTCCTTGCATGTGCCTTCTGAACTTTGGGCTTCCTCTTCACCATCATTCTGCACCCTGTAACCCTGGAACTACTGCCATTAATAATCTGAGACACCAGTATCAACCAATGCAGTTAAATTCTGTCTCGGAAGATCGGATATCCCTGTGAAATGCTGACGGTGAAGTTCCTGTCTAGCTCTGTCTCTGTCTCTGTCTCTGTCTGTCTCTGTCTGTCTCTGTCTGACTCTCTCAAACTTCGCTATAGACCTTTGATAGAACGGCATCATGGGGCAGTTAGTTATTGGATGGGGGAACTTAAGGGCTTATTTATTAAATTGAATTAATAAAATAAATCGTTAAATGTAAGAAACTTAAGTAAACCGAACAACTTAAATATCAAAGTATTGTACACTTAAGGCATTACTTAAATACAATTCCGATTAATAACTCCTATCTATAGAAAAAGTCTATAGTTGCCGAAACGCCACACGTTTATCTGTACTATTGTATCAGTTGTTCGTGAGGAAATGGCTGGGCCTTTTATGAAGCGCCAATATTTCACAAAGTGTTGCGATTAAAATGTTCAGGCCATGTAACATTGGAGATTAAGTTTCAGTTTTTTGCTCATCTTTTTTATAGTAGTAAAATAGCTCACGTACATTCACTAACTGACAAACGCCAGTTCGCTTTCAATCTAATCCAAAAGAATCCAATCCAATCTCGAACGATAAAGAATTTCTTGAACTGAATTAGACCATAACACCCCTCTTTCTGGCGACCTGGCCAAGCCACCATGTTTAATTTAGTTCTGAGTTTCTAACGGACTCACTTATAAACCGAGTAAATGTTTTATAGCGCTACTATTGATATTTATTCTCCGTCGCACGGCCGAAACTAAAATGCAATTAAGGACATCATAAACACCTAAAGTACGGGTGCAAACTATTTAGTCAATGATGGTCGATGAATTTAAATGAGGATTTTATTAGGACGACAATCATAAGGAAGTAATGTCTGAAAACAGCAGATATTAATGCAGTCAAAACTCTCTTTCAGCCATCAACTTACTTGGCATACTTACAGATATTCATTCTAATCGATAACAGACATTATCGTGGTCTTTTGTGGCAATTAGGCACAGTTGTCTGAATTAATGTGCATTAATCTCAGACAGTTTATGTCTTGGACTGTCCTAGCCACATTAATGTCCGCTGTTTTCAGATATTAGTTTTGATACACGTGTGTGCAAACGATGGCATAACACGGTAATGAAGAGGAGTTCTTCCTTTGTCATCTTTTATATTGGCTAACTGCCTAAAATTCTCTTTTTCAGATCCTGCTCTTTGTATTCTCTCTGTCTTTTTCTTTCTCCCTTTCTTTCATTCTCGCTGCTTCTCTTTCTCCAGATTCTGCGCAGCTCGGTTGCCACTAAGGGTTGCGTGGTGATGTCTGATTAGACCAAGTGAACCCATATATGAACACATATATACAACACACATATGAACACATATGTACAACATACATATGACACATATGTGCAGCACATACACAACACGTTTACAGATGCATAGGAATAGTTTAACATGTAAAATATGGGACATAGGAATATACAATATGGGGAACTTCAATAAGAGCCATACAAGAATACAGCTATAAGCAAGGAAGTAGTCTTTATTTGCATCTGTCATGCGTACATGTATAGAACAATTACATACATTTAAAATAGCTATCAAACGAGCAAATATAATAGATGGGAATGCACAACTAAATATAACTAAACATTCATTCACAAAACTACTTCTAAGGAGTTTAGATTTAAGAGGAGACAACGTTAATAGTGTGAAACGGCTTGCAATAAAAATGGAAATCCAAACTGCGCCTCTTTAGAATTTATCGAATGACTAAGATTTCTGCATTTACGTATTTCAAATTTACCATCACTTAGGCTGGGACATATAGGGAGCCCCTCTAATTTGTTTCATTTGAAGTTTCGCTACACATATTTATGATTACATTTAAAATAACAATTCGGTAGGCCATGATTAGACCCGACTGTTCATAAAATTTTGCCAAAAGTTGCAAAAACTTCACAAAAGCCAAGATAACCGCGAACAGCACTCCAACAGTTAAAAAGAAAAACACATATCCAAATTCGTTACTTTGCTACTGACATACATTATCATATTAGAATTACATTCAATACCTGGAACCACGTGAAGATAGCTTCCTAATAAATTCTTCTCTATCAAATTGTTCCCACATTGGGTCATGATTCGAAGTAAGATCTCCTTCGACATAATTGTCCTTCATTTGGAATATAGGTATATCTACTGCAGCGTCATCTGGACATACGTCCAGATAAATGTCGTCGGCTGCAGAGTAGTCGAAGGGAATCTTGAAATCTGAAGAAACATTCACCTCATCCGATTCGATGAACTGCAACGATCCATGTTTATCATGCACTTGCATCGCTCGCTGTCTGAATGAGGGCATAAGATAACAGGGATAAACGTCATGTCGACAAAACTCAACGAAGCAAAACATGATCCTCTCGACCCAGAAGGCGAGTTCTGTTCGCGTAATTTTGTCTTCGTTTCGTGATTCACTTCCATTTCTGGCATTGAGAGCCTCCATGCAAAAGAGAAGACAATTTTTCAATTGATAAGTAGTTTTCGGTTGATCATAAAGTATCATTTTGGAAACTATGTATGCTGATTTTATTAAAGACGAACTTTCTTTGATGATTCGACTTTCCACTGATGCAAAAGAAATTCTAGCAAATGTTTCGGAAAACAGAAAGAGATCAACCCTTGGGTTCGACCGATCAAAACGTGGCCGATCAAAGACCAGAGTACAACCGTCTGCTTTCAAATCAGGACTAATGCCAACTGGCAGAGGGTCTCTTGGCCAGCAATATTCCACGTGAACACAAGCAACGACGTCAATTGATATGTTGACAAAGAGAAATCCTCCCTCTTTGTCAGCAATGGGATGAAGCATTCTTAGTCGCATTGTCTTACACAGACGAGCTGGATGTTCATATTTTTTTCGTCTTGAACTGTTGCAATCCATTCGAACAGATCGTCGTCTTTCCAGAAATTGGGGTCGTTTAAGACTTCTTCGAGAATATCCTGGAATCTAGAATTGATTTCATGAGTCAGCAGACACTGATCTGAGTTGAAGAAACAGTCAAAGGCCTCGTCATTCCGACCCTTGGCATCGTCTTTTGACTTCCTTCTCAGTTGAAAGTAGCCTTCATGACCCGACGGATGTGGAAGCACTTCGCACAGCTGGCTAAATTTAGTCAGTTTAAGGTTATAGTCGAAGTCTGCTGAAACGATAATTTTAGTTTCTTCGTCGGCGCTTCCGACTAAAATTGGCTGACACTCAAATCGCCAATCCTTTCCCTTTATTCTATGAGCCAAACGGTCCATGAAGTGTTTTAGTGGTGTTTTAAGCTGGCTTACGCTTCTGTTAAGGCGAATAAATTCGTTTTGGATCCATATTTTCCAAATTGCTTCTTCTGACGACTCTTGACCGGAAGATGATTGGGAGCAAACTGTAATCGTGGAAGCAACTTTTTGCTTCGTTAATTCTCTCACATGAATGTAGCGAAGCTTCTTGAGCGTGCTACATGTGCTCATTGTGATTGGAAATTTTACAGCGTTGTTTTCGTCGATTCTCATCTGGTCTCGTAGTTGCTTAAGATCTCTAGGAGTATTTCCATATATGTCTTTTATATTTTCATTAGCTCCATAGTTGAGGAGCATATTATAATGATCATTCTCTTCTGCGTAATGTAAAGGGGTTTTGCCGTAAATGTCAGTTGCAATTACGTTACAGCCCAGTTCCAAAAACACACTTACTACGTCGTCATATCCACTGTAGATGGCGGACGATGGCTTAACACGGTAATGAAGAGGAGTTCTTCCTTTGTCATCTTTTACATTGGCTAACTGCCTAAAATTCACTTTTTCAGAGATAATTCTATATAATATTAAGTCGGCTCTTTTTTGTTCCAATTCTTTTTTGTCTGTCTTCACATCTTCAATGGCATAATATGAAGCCGAACAGATGATGATTCGATGCAAGGGACTTCGACTTCTCCGGTCAATTCTAACCGTATGGACTGGCCCTTCGTGTTTTGATTCGCGTAGACCTTGAATAGCGCCGCGATTCTCAAATTCGTTGAAAGTTGCCGTATTATTCCGCTTGGAGGACTTCACTGCCAAATCAATTATCGTGTTTCCTCTGAAGTCCAGGGCATTCACATTTGTTTTGTCAATACCTAACAACAATTTAAGCATTTCTTCTTCAAATCGAATTGTTTTCTTATCGTGTACAAGGTTCGTCACCAATCTATCAATTGATTTGTATGGATTCACAGACTGCAATTTCCAGGTAGCCTTACCCCATTTGCGAATCTCAAAGGGTGCTACTAGAAATTCGTTGATATTCAATTTTCGCCTATGAAGCCGAATGCGGCAGAAATGCAAATCATACCAGTTCCTATTTAGGTGATAGTTAGCTTCATGCGAGGCAGTTGATCCGTAGTAGTCATGAAAATTCACCGACGCTTTATTGTTCAGCAGCAGCTTCACTACTTCGAGATGCTGCCCTTCAGCCGCTTTAATCAAAGCAGTTCCTTCACGTAGAGCTCTTGCGTCCAAATCGAGTTTCATTCTCGATTTGTGCTGCCAGTCGAGCAAGAATTGAACAGCGTGACGACAACCCCTTTGGGGTGCAATGATCGAAGCTGTTTCGCCATCAGAAGTTTTTGTGTTTATGTCTGCACGTTTCTCTAACAACAATTTTGTTATATCATCTATAGGTTCAATGTGAAAAAGTCTCTTTCTCGACTTTTTAATGCAGTGATCGTGAAACCTTTTTCCGCATATTTCCAGCACTTCGTGAAGTGGACTGTTTAGTACCTCACCTAGATAATTTACGTTGAAACTGTCAGACTTCACAAGAACTTCTACAATTTTTTTAATATTTTTCCATTTATTACCGTAAGTTTTACCAAAAGTAACAGGCTGTACGATTGCCTCTTTTAAGCAACGAAAGCTGTCTCCAACAAGCTTATCTGAATATACATATTGTCCTCTATTGAGCAACATCTCAACCATTTTTGGTTGAATGGAACGCGCTGAAAGTTCGAGAGCAGTACATCCATCTGATTGTTTCATTATCTCCAGAGGCGTGTTTGCCTTTGCCCAAACTCTTCCAGCAGATACGCATCGACCATCGCACTTCCTAAGTTTGAATGGCTCGATGTCCTTCGTTTCAACCAAGTACCTGACATTCTCTTGAGGTTTGTACCTGTTTTCTGTGAATTTTTCAGAGGTCATGCAGCGGTGCTTTAAAATAGCGTTAACAACCTCTGTATGACCTTTTTCGACGGCAACGTGTAATAAGGTCTCTCCATAATTGATCGTTCCGAAATCCGAAATACGGCGATGCAATAACTCATTTACAACTTGTGCGTAGCCATGCTCAGCAGCAAGGTAAGAACGTGTCATCCAATCTTGTTTCATGACGGTAGCATGGTTGTCCAGTAAAATAACAACACTGGAAGTGTGACCATTTAAGACGGCGAAATCAAGTGGAGTGGCTTTTAATTTGTTGCACTCATTAACAGCCGCACCGTGACGTATCAAGGCCTCTGGAACATTTTTATGACCCTTATTAGACGCAAGATGAGGTGGAATCAATTTGACGTTGTTGCAGTCATTAATAGCCGCACTCCAACATATCAAGTCGTCTACAGTTTCTTTATGGCCGTGTTTAGACGTCACATGAAGCGGCGTCTGATCGAATCCGTTTCTAAAGCCAACCCTCGAATTTTTACTTAGTAAAAGATCGACAACATCTTGGTGGCCGACTGAAGCCGCATATGTTAAAGGAATGATTTCCTGTGCGTCCACTGCATTGACATCAGATCCGTTAGATTGCATCAGCAAACGCCTGTCAACCTCAACAAGAGCATCTTTAGCTGCAAGGCGAAGCGGACTAGGACCACGTTCTTCTTCCTCATTGACATCCTGTACATCTTCCTCCTTCTCGTTCTCCTCCTCGTCCTCCTCCTCGTTCTCATCCTCTTCCTCTTCCTCCTCTTCTCCCTGCTCCTCCTCTTCTTCTTCGTCCTCAGTCTGCTTGTCCCCATCGACCTTATCTTCGTTCTCCTCGTCGTCGTCGTCGTCGTCGTTCTCTTCATACTGTAGATGAGTGTACTTCTTTACGTCGACTGCATTGATATCAGATTCGACAGATTCAATCAGCAAACTCCTTTCAACCTCGACAAGACCATCTTTAGCTCCAAGGCGAAGCGGACAAGGATCTCGTTCTTCTTCCTCATTGACATCCTGTACGTCCTCCTCCTTCTTGTTCTCCTCATCGATCTCTTCCGCTTCCGCTCCACGCTCCTCCTCCTCCTCCTCCTCTTCGTCCTCATCTTCCTCGTCCCCATCGACCTCATCTTCGTTCTCCTCCTCATCCTCCTCATCCTCCGCATACTGTAAATGAATGTATTTCTTTACGTCGACTGCATTGATATCAGATTCGACTGATTCCATCACCAAACTCCTTTCAACCTCGACAAGACCATCTTTAGCTCCAAGGCGAAGCGGACAAGGATCTCGTTCTTCTTCCTCATTGACATCCTGTACGTCCTCCTCCTTCTTGTTCTCTTCTCATCGATCTCTTCCGCTTCCGCTCCACGCTCCTCCTCCTCTTCGTCCTCATCTTCCTCGTCCCCATCGACCTCATCTTCGTTCTCCTCCTCATCCTCCTCATCCTCCGCATACTGTAAATGAATGTATTTCTTTACGTCGACTGCATTGATATCAGATTCGACTGATTCCATCACCAAACTCCTTTCAACCTCGACAAGACCATCTTTAGCTCCAAGGCGAAGCGGACAAGGATCTCGTTCTTCTTCCTCATTGACATCCTGTACGTCCTCCTCCTTCTCGTTCTCCTCATCGACCTCTTCCGCTTCCGCTCCACGCTCCTCCTCCTCCTCCTCCTCTTCGTCCTCATCTTCCTCGTCCCCATCGACCTCATCTTCGTTCTCCTCCTCATCCTCCTCATCCTCCGCATACTGTAAATGAATGTATTTCTTTACGTCGACTGCATTGATATCAGATTCGACTGATTCCATCACCAAACTCCTTTCAACCTCGACAAGACCATCTTTAGCTCCAAGGCGAATCGGACAAGGATCTCGTTCTTCTTCCTCATTGACATCCTGTACGTCCTCCTCCTTCTTGTTCTCTTCTCATCGATCTCTTCCGCTTCCGCTCCACGCTCCTCCTCCTCCTCTTCGTCCTCATCTTCCTCGTCCCCATCGACCTCATCTTCGTTCTCCTCCTCATCCTCCTCATCCTCCGCATACTGTAAATGAATGTATTTCTTTACGTCGACTGCATTGATATCAGATTCGACTGATTCCATCACCAAACTCCTTTCAACCTCGACAAGACCATCTTTAGCTCCAAGGCGAATCGGACAAGGATCTCGTTCTTCTTCCTCATTGACATCCTGTACGTCCTCCTCCTTCTCGTTCTCCTCATCGACCTCTTCCGCTTCCGCTCCACGCTCCTCCTCCTCCTCCTCCTCTTCGTCCTCATCTTCCTCGTCCCCATCGACCTCATCTTCGTTCTCCTCCTCATCCTCCTCATCCTCCGCATACTGTAAATGAATGTATTTCTTTACGTCGACTGCATTGATATCAGATTCGACTGATTCCATCACCAAACTCCTTTCAACCTCGACAAGACCATCTTTAGCTCCAAGGCGAATCGGACAAGGATCTCGTTCTTCTTCCTCATTGACATCCTGTACGTCCTCCTCCTTCTTGTTCTCTTCTCATCGATCTCTTCCGCTTCCGCTCCACGCTCCTCCTCCTCCTCTTCGTCCTCATCTTCCTCGTCCCCATCGACCTCATCTTCGTTCTCCTCCTCATCCTCCTCATCCTCCGCATACTGTAAATGAATGTATTTCTTTACGTCGACTGCATTGATATCAGATTCGACTGATTCCATCACCAAACTCCTTTCAACCTCGACAAGACCATCTTTAGCTCCAAGGCGAAGCGGACAAGGATCTCGTTCTTCTTCCTCATTGACATCCTGTACGTCCTCCTCCTTCTCGTTCTCCTCATCGACCTCTTCCGCTTCCGCTCCACGCTCCTCCTCCTCCTCCTCCTCTTCGTCCTCATCTTCCTCGTCCCCATCGACCTCATCTTCGTTCTCCTCCTCATCCTCCTCATCCTCCGCATACTGTAAATGAATGTATTTCTTTACGTCGACTGCATTGATATCAGATTCGACTGATTCCATCACCAAACTCCTTTCAACCTCGACAAGACCATCTTTAGCTCCAAGGCGAATCGGACAAGGATCTCGTTCTTCTTCCTCATTGACATCCTGTACGTCCTCCTCCTTCTTGTTCTCTTCTCATCGATCTCTTCCGCTTCCGCTCCACGCTCCTCCTCCTCCTCTTCGTCCTCATCTTCCTCGTCCCCATCGACCTCATCTTCGTTCTCCTCCTCATCCTCCTCATCCTCCGCATACTGTAAATGAATGTATTTCTTTACGTCGACTGCATTGATATCAGATTCGACTGATTCCATCACCAAACTCCTTTCAACCTCGACAAGACCATCTTTAGCTCCAAGGCGAATCGGACAAGGATCTCGTTCTTCTTCCTCATTGACATCCTGTACGTCCTCCTCCTTCTCGTTCTCCTCATCGACCTCTTCCGCTTCCGCTCCACGCTCCTCCTCCTCCTCCTCCTCTTCGTCCTCATCTTCCTCGTCCCCATCGACCTCATCTTCGTTCTCCTCCTCATCCTCCTCATCCTCCGCATACTGTAAATGAATGTATTTCTTTACGTCGACTGCATTGATATCAGATTCGACTGATTCCATCACCAAACTCCTTTCAACCTCGACAAGACCATCTTTAGCTCCAAGGCGAATCGGACAAGGATCTCGTTCTTCTTCCTCATTGACATCCTGTACGTCCTCCTCCTTCTTGTTCTCTTCTCATCGATCTCTTCCGCTTCCGCTCCACGCTCCTCCTCCTCCTCTTCGTCCTCATCTTCCTCGTCCCCATCGACCTCATCTTCGTTCTCCTCCTCATCCTCCTCATCCTCCGCATACTGTAAATGAATGTATTTCTTTACGTCGACTGCATTGATATCAGATTCGACTGATTCCATCACCAAACTCCTTTCAACCTCGACAAGACCATCTTTAGCTCCAAGGCGAAGCGGACAAGGATCTCGTTCTTCTTCCTCATTGACATCCTGTACGTCCTCCTCCTTCTCGTTCTCCTCATCGACCTCTTCCGCTTCCGCTCCACGCTCCTCCTCCTCCTCCTCCTCTTCGTCCTCATCTTCCTCGTCCCCATCGACCTCATCTTCGTTCTCCTCCTCATCCTCCTCATCCTCCGCATACTGTAAATGAATGTATTTCTTTACGTCGACTGCATTGATATCAGATTCGACTGATTCCATCAGCAAACTCCTTTCAACCTCGACAAGACCACGTTCAGCTGCAATGTAAAGATGACTAGGAACTTGTTTTACTTGTTCCTCATTGACATCCTGATCGTCGTCCTCCTCGTTCTCCTCCTTGTCCTCGTCCTCGTCCTCGTCATCCTTGTTGTCGTCTTCCTCGTCGTCCTCCTCCTCGTCGTCGTCCTCATCCTGCTCGTCCTCGTCCTCCTCCTCCACCTCTTCATTGATGATTACCTCGCGATTATCATACATTTCAGTTGGTTCTTCGCCGTTAGATGTAGTGCATGTCTGTTCGCTAGTTTCGGATCCATCTGATTCAACACACAGTTTCGGCATCAGATTTACTGTACTTTGCATCAGATTAGCGATGCATTTCAACAATTGAGTATGCTTTGTCGACATCAGCTCCGTTTTATGTTTCTCCAGAATCAGCCGCAGTTTGTGTCGTTGATAATTTGCTCATTATTGTGCCATTCAGCAAATACAGCGGATGATCACAGCCATGTGTTCTTGGTTTTCCTATGCTGCAAAATAGACAACACAATTATGATTTAACAGATGAATGTATAAAAAATTAAAAAGTAAATGTCGTAGTGACTGTTGAATTGAATAGGATGGAACAAACTTTTCATTGGGTTTTATGGCTCCATCAATACTTAATCAACCGCAAGTTTGCTTTACTGATTATTACTTCGAACACATTGGTGAACGCCAACGTAATAGGAATGGACCACTGTGCCATACAATCTGTTTTGGATTTCAACTTTCACTAATTCAATGTTTCCTAACCTGAACACAGATTAGTTACGCAACAGTGATTCGCATTCTTTGGAATGGCATCGACCCCACTAGGAAGAGGTTAAAATGAAATTTAGTGTAAAGCAAACTCCTTCCTCTTTACCTTATCTCTCTTCCAATTTCAAACACCATCCATCGCGGCCGTCCGGCTGTCTGCCTGCCCGACTCCGGCATCTTCAACTGGAACCGAACATTTTCGAGATTACGATAGAACTGGTCACTCTCATGGAAGCAACACATCTATTTCTCCCCTTCTTCTTCATAACTCTCTCTCCGCTCCAGTACTAAGCAGCATCCACCATAGCTGCGACGCTGCCTCTCCGCCTGACCTTTGGATCTTGATCTGGAACGGAACCCTTTGACTTTCGATTTTGTTTTGACTGAGCTCCTATGAATAAGCTGGTTCCTGCGCCTTAGCTTTCGTTGGGTGCTGTAGAAATCTTGAGATTACGATTACTAGATTATGATAGAACAAAAGTCACTCTCATAGAAGCAACGTATCGGTTTCTCTAGCGGCACATCTTGGTTATAGATACTGCCGCCGCCCCACCGCGTCCCCAGCCTCAGTTTGGTGCCCTGTCAGTGCATACACAGCCCACATGAGGGGCTCGCAGCCCAAGCCAGCCGCTGGCGGCTTGAATTCACCTGGGTTTACCCATGTCCACAGAAGCCACCCTACAGCCCCCTACAGCTTCCCTCCCCGAGCGTCGCAGTACTTTGTCGAAACGAAAGTGTCAGCTTCCGTTACAGCGAACAAAGTAATTTTGTGACGACCGAGACGCATAACCCTCTCCCGTTATTAATACGCTTACATATATAGCAGGGCAGTATGGCATGCCGATGGAGCCAATAGTGGAATTAACCCTTGACTATCGAATACCCTCAATAAGAACCTCTTGTATGAGGTATATGAATATCTTGTGTTATATAAACAGACCACCATAGGCGGCAAAGCAATATGGGCGAGGAACACATCAACGTGTATGGCTAACACCAGGCCAAAGGGTTACATGCTGCAGAAGCTGCATTGCCGAGTATTGTTGGTGCCATCGTGTCACTATCTAATAAGTTATCTTTTGTTATCGCGAGACAAGCGCCCCCACTTTACAGCCACAAAGAATACACAGAAATATAATACAAGGTCATGCAACAATGAAAAAATCAGTCCGAAAGTCCAAAAAATTGTTATAGTTAAAAAGTTCGTAATACACCGGGGAGGGCTAGGCTCCCACACCCTGCCACGCGTGTGGGGTGCGAGTCCTGGCAGAGTGTCGTTTTGCATGTTATGTGGAGTGCAAATGCGTACATGAAACTAATCCGTGCCGAAAAACCGGGATGAAGTGTTTATAAAAGCACTAGGGGCGCTGTTGCAGTTTCTCAAGATTTGCATTAGGGAAAGGCGTGGCATATGGTTAGGCCTCAACGCTTCTTCTTTATGTTCTCTGCCCCCCGGCAGGTTCGTATGTCCAATGCCGCCATTTTTCTCTGTTCTGTGCCTCTCTCTTCAGTCCACTGTATCCCTCCTCTGTCATCATCCAGTCCAGCATCATTGCTCTTGGTCTGCCTCGTGTTCTCTTTCCTTCCATTCTTCCCTCGATGATGTCTTTTAGTAGGGTGTCACTTCTCAGGATGTGGCCTATCCATTTTCTCTGTCTTCCGCGTATGGTGCCTATCAAGGATCTTTTTTCCTCTACCAGTTGTAATATCTCTTCATTGGTTCTTCTCTCCTTCCAGCTGACTCTCTCCATTTTACGCCAAATCCACATCTCGAAGGCCTCCAGTCTTTTAATGTCGTCCATCCGCATTGTTCACGTCTCTGAGCCATACTGGACGACACTCCATACCAGTGTTTTAACCATTCTCTTTTTGAGTTTCCTGCTTAGACTGCCTCTGAGCAGCTCCCCTCTTTTATAAAATGCATCCTTTCCCATTGCTATTCTTCTTTTTATTTCCACTTGGCACCTTGCATCGTCCGTAACCATACTTCCCAGATAGCAGAACTTCTCCACTCGTTCCAATTCTTCTCCGTTTAATGTAATCTTTACTTCCTTTTCATTTCCTTTGCTTACCCTCATGACCTTTGTTTTCTTTACGTTTATTTTTTTTTAACGCTACGGTTATGAATTCCAAACACCCCTTATCGTAGCTGCCTGCCTGCCTCTCTGCCTCCCTGCCTCCCTGCCTCCTTGCCTCCCTGCCTGCCTGCCTGCCTGCCTGATTGACTGACTCTTGGGTTTTGGCCTGGAACCGAACCCTTTTGTTGGGCGCTGTAGAAATCTCGAGTTTACGAATACGTTTATTGCCATGCACTACATACCCACAATAAAGAAAGGCGTGGCATAGGCCATAGGCAGCTGCTTGCTGAGATTAGCGAGCTGGTGGCGGTTCCACCAGCCAGGCTTGTAGAATCCTCCCACACACATACATACTTATCACCACTAAACAAACACAACACCTCCAAAATTCATCTTTTCTTTTTCACTTATTTGATTCGCTCTATGATACAAATGTCTTTTTATCTGACAAGTCCTTGGATGAGCTTAACCCACTTTTTTAGTAACGCCTTGCATATGCATCCTTATTTCCAACCGATTTAAAACTTCCGGTTCTACAAACTTGTTGTGTCTTCGTTAATTCGTATTTTCTTCTTCATAAAGATATTTTCCGTGTTCTGTTTATTCATGCTTACTTTGATTGCTGAGCTTGTAACTATTTTAAATTAATATATCATATGACTAATTTACGGGAATATCGTCCTCTCAGTTAAGTGAATCCATATTTTTTTATTTACTGTCCATCCTTGCACCAGTTCACCACATAGAAATTCTTTTATCATCATCCTTAGTTCAAATGGCTGAAAGACTAGCACAAACATATTATGTCTATTTTCAAACTGCGATCGATAAAAAAACAAATGGTAGGCCTATAACTAATTTAATCTAATCTAATGACATCTAAATGTCTTAGCTGGCATGATTATACATTAGACTGAGTAATAGTATATGGTTAAACATTTCAGTGTGAACCGAAAGGATAAGTTGGATATAATAATCGTTGTTCCTAGACTATACGATGTATATTACCTATTAGTTTATTATAGTTAATTATTACAGGTAATCATTCAGGGCTTTTCTGTGTTATTAACGGTGTTATGGTGTAGACCAGGGACGGGCAACATACGGCCCGCGGGCCAGACCCGGCCCGCGACGGGATTTTGACTGGCCCGCAGACTGTTTCCGGTCGTACATGATAATGTGGCCCGCGGCCACATTCTGCCGCAATCTCCCACTACTTGCTTACTACGTCGCAGTAATAGTGACTGTTAGTTATTCTTTGGTTCTTTGTTTTCTTTCTGTTCTTGGTTCTTCGATTCTTTGTTTTCGGTTAGAATTAGATTTAGAATTTACAATAAAATTTTTACCATGGATTTTGCCAAGAAACGTAAAGTTGACAGCGAGTGTCGCGCATTTAACAAAGATTGGATGCCTAAGTACTTTTTCACAGAAGTCGGCAAGAAAGCAGTATGTTTGCTGTGCAGTGAAAGTGTTGCCGTGTTGAAAGAGTACAACATTAGCCGACATTATGCGACGAAACATGCAGGCTATGGCAGTACTTTATCAGCAGCGGAACGGCAAGCAAGAGCAACAGAACTGGACAGAAAACTTGTAAAGCAGCAGAATGTATTCGGAAAAGCCAAAGTAGCCCAGAAAGCTGCTACTCATGCCAGCTTTGTGGTCGCATACAACATTGCTAAGCACAGCAAATCGTTCTGTGATGGTGAATTTGTCAAAAAATGCATGCTCGATGTAGCTGATCAAGTCTGTCCAGAACAAAGAAAGAAGTTTGAAGAAGTCAGTTTGTCGAGAAGAACTGTGGCTCGCCGCATTGAAGCAATTGGTGAAGACCTGACATCACAACTGAAAGGGCGTGTACCTTCATTTCAGCTGTTTTCCTTGGCATTGGATGAAAGCACTGACATCGCTGACACTGCACAGTTGCTCATCTTTGTACGAGGCATTTCAGAAAACTTTGAAATCACAGAAGAATTGCTGTCAATGGAATCAATGAAAGACACTACTACCGGGGAAGATATTTTTGAATGTGTGGAAAATGCCATGCATACAATGCAATTACCATGGCAGAAAATGGCCAGTGTTACTACGGATGGTTGTCCATCTTTGACAGGAAAGAAAGTTGGTCTACTGAAGAGACTGGGTGACCGTGTTGCAGAGGTCGATAGAACCAGGGAGCTGATATTTCTACATTGCATAATACACCAGGAAGTGCTATGTAAAAGTGTGCTTGACATGAAACATGTTGTGGATCCAGTTGTGAAAATTGTTAATTTCATCAGGGCGAGAGGTCTAAATCACAGACAGTTTATCACACTTCTGGAAGATTGCGGCTCGGATCATAGTGATGTTTTGTATCATACCGCTGTACGCTGGTTGAGTTTGGGGAAAGTTCTGAGACGTGTCTGGGGCCTGAAAACGGAAATCTTACTGTTTTTGGAGATGAAAGGGAAAGATACAGAATATCCTCAACTCAGAAAATCCGAATGGCTGTCAGATCCGGCGTTTGCAGTTGATCTCTTTGAACATATGAATGAATTGAACACCAGACTTCAAGGGAAGGGCACTTTTGCTCACGAAATGTACTCAACAGTGAAGGCATTCAGGGTGAAGCTAAAACTGTTTTCTCGCCAGCTCAGTCAGAATATCACAACACACTTTCCAACACTCGAAACTATGGCACCCCAGATGATGTCAACTGAGAAGTACACCAATATGATATCTGCACTAGACAATGAATTTGCTCGTCGTTTTGCGGACTTCCAGAAACTTGCTGCTGAGTTTGATATCTTGTCATCACCGTTTACAACTGACTTTGAAAAGGTGCCGGATGCTCTACAGCTGGAATTGATTGATCTGCAGTGTGACTCTACCCTGAAAGAGAAATTCCAATCTGAAAGCATTGACAAATTTTATGCGTCACTGAATGAGTCCAAGTTTGCCAACCTGAGAAAGATGGCCATGAAACTACTTGTTCTGTTCGGGTCTACATACATTTGCGAGCAAACATTTTCGACCATGAACATTAACAAGACAAAGCTGCGTTCCAATCTAACTGATGTTCACGTGCAGTCTTTACTGAGGATTTCTACGTCCGACATGCAGCCAGAGTTCAAACAACTTGTTGACAACTTTGATCGACCACAGATGTCTCATTGACTTCAGCAGCTATTGAAGTATATTACGTTAAATTCATTAAATACTGTTTTTGGTCTCTATGCTTTAAACTTAAAGTTTACAAGTTTAAAGTTTACATTAAATACTATTTATTCCTTGCATAGGTGGATAAATACGCGATTAAGGTATCGATTCAGTAATCCGGCCCGCCAAGGACTTCATTTTCCCATATCCGGCCCCGCCGACTGGAGAAGTTGCCCACCCCTGGTGTAGACTAATAAGTTATTTGTATTTGCAGGTATCACATATTTTTTTAGACATCACCTACTTACTTAAGTGCGTTAGATCAGTTCACATTAAACAAAACCCATCCACAAGCGAGTTTTACTTTCTTAGTCATATGTGTTAAGCACGTTAGGCATCCATTATATGCCTTCTCTATTCCGTATGTATTACACTGGCCAACAGAAAATTTTTTTTTTCTTGTTGCCTTCGGTTTTAGACCTGTTCTTGGGGTAATTTTGGGCGCTGATTCAGAAAATGTCATTGGATTGAGTGCATCAGGTCTAGTTTCTCAGATATCGTCGATTTTGTAAAGAAAACCCAGTCCACTCTTTAAACGATGTCTTTGACAAAACTAAAATGTCATAATAAGCTTTATTTATGGCTAATTTTAATTCTTGCTGATTCATATAATGCCTACATCCTTATAATGTAAAATCAGCATATCTTGCCGCGTGCTGAGATATTGCTGATTCAACGAAATAACTATTCCGTAGCCTACAGCTTACTCAGCACTAAATTCATGGCCTCATTTAGAATTTATTTGTGCTTATACAGCGTTACATGGTTTCGAACTATGTAAATAGATTATGCTGAAGTCAGCATTTATAGCCTATATAAACCGCCTCCTGAAAGCTAGAGCAGCCGCAGTCGTCTTAGGGCATATTAAGAGTTGGTCGCAAGAACAATCTGTGAATGTGAGCATTAAATAACTACATGTTCTTACTATTTTTTAGGTTAGTCATTTAATTCCTCAGATGCGAAGATCCTTAAGGTTATGGCTACTTCCAGACGGAGCTGCATTAACCATCCAGACATATTCTGCTACATTTTTGGGGAATACACACTAAAAGCAAACAGGAAACCGATTTCTGAGTTTGTAAAAAGAGCATATGTAGGTTATTTTGGTGTCAAACTTGGAGATCAAGATAAGCAATGGGCTCCTCATACAGTATGCAAAACTTGTATTGAACAATTGCGCCACTGGACAATTGGAAAGAGAAGCTGCCTGAAATTTGGTGTACCGATGGTTTGGAGGGAACAGATAAACCACTTCGACGACTGTTACTTTTGTATGGTTAATATCATAGGCATCAATCGAAATAATCGTCACAAGTTGTCTTACCCTGATAAACCTTCAGCCAGGAGACCTGTTCCGCATTCGGATATTGTACCAGTTCCACCTTTTCGCGAACTACCTCAGCTCTCAGACGATGACACTTGCATGTCCAATATCGGACAAGATGACGAAAGTGAAGAAAGTGGGGCAGTGACAGTGATTTCCAATCAACTTCACACAGTGAACGTTTTGACCAAAAAGAGTTGAGTGATCTGATCAGGGACTTAAATCTTTCCAAAGAGTCCTCTGAATTGCTTGCGTGCAGACTAAAGGAAAAGAATGCACTTCAGCCTGGAACGAAAATTACAATTTATAGAAACAGAGAAAAGGATTTGCTGCCATTCTTTACCGAAGACAACAACCTAGTATTCTGTAATGACATCAGCAACTTATTGAAGAAAATTGGTCTGTCGGATTACAGCCCAGATGAGTGGCGTCTTTTTATCGACAGTTCAAAACGTAGTCTGAAATGTGTGCTTTTAAATAACGGCAACAAATTTGGTTCTATTCCAATCGGTCACTCCACCAGGATGAAAGAAGAGTACAATGCCATCTCTTTAGTACTGGAAAAGATAAAATACAAAGAACATCAATGGGTAATTTGTGTAGACTTGAAGATGGTAAATTTCCTCCTTGGTCAACAAAGTGGCTACACAAAGTATCCCTGCTTTTTGTGTCTTTGGGACAGTAGATCCAAGCATGAACATTGGACAAGAAAAGATTGGCCTTCGAGGAAAGACATGGTGGTTGGAGCTCAAAATGTAATCAAGGAATCTTTGGTGGC
Organism: Norana najaformis; assembly: GCA_964023275.1. NCBI lineage: Eukaryota > Metazoa > Annelida > Clitellata > Crassiclitellata > Hormogastridae > Norana > Norana najaformis. Next base: position 10,238,772 of record OZ029929.1, read on the forward strand.
ACGAGATAGGATCATACTGCCACCACTACATATAAAGCTAGGCCTGATGAAACAATTTGTCAGGACTTTGAATAAAGAAGGTTCATGCTTCGAATACATAGTACACAAGTTACCAGGAATTACAATGGAAAAATTGAAGGCTGGAATCTTCGATGGTCCACAGATCAGGCAACTTATGAATGACCCACTTTTCATACCATCAATGAATGAAATCGAATCTTGTGCCTGGTCTTCCTTTGTTCTTGTAACTAAAAATTTTCTTGGCAACAAGAAGGCAGACAATTATGCACAACTAGTAGAGGATATGCTTCTTCATTTCAACAAGCTTGGCTGCAACATGAGCATTAAAGTCCATTATCTCCACAGTCACTTAGATCGCTTTCCAGAGAATCTTGGTGACTTCAGCGAAGAGCAAGGTGAAAGATTTCACCAAGACATCAAAACAATGGAAAATCGATATCAAGGAAGATGGGATGCACACATGATGGCAGACTATTGCTGGAATATTATGCGCGATTGTTCCGGCAGATGCCACACTCGGAAATCGTACAAAAGTAGCTTCTTCGGTGTCGAATGACTTGAAATTTTTATAACAAACTTGTTCTGTTTGGTATCATATAAGTACAGTTTCAGGTACTACCATTTTCTTTTAAGTATTTGTATTATTATGTTTATTTAGTGTATCACATAATAAATTGAGCACTACATAATTATAGCTATAGCCTTATGTTTTATGGGCGAGCAGAGGCAAGGACTGGTATATGGCATAATGTTCTATATCTCGAAAACTAGACCTGCTGTGAGAAAACTGGTGCCTTTTCTGGAATCAGCAGGTCAAATATACCCAGAAACAGTTCTAACATTTGAGGCAACAAATTATGTGTTGGCCAGTGTAATGAACTCATACTTGCAGGCTTGTTCAGCTATTTACATACCAATCACTCCGCTCAACCCACTCCTCTTAGGCTCTTAGCCATAGCTGCCTCATCCCTCTGGAATAAGCTCCTGACAATTTTGACCCATCAGACCAGCTGACCAACATTTTTTCTTCCCTTGCAATATCTGCGCAGGTCTTTCACTCAAAAGTGAAAACTCTCTTCTTTCACAATTCTATTCTGATTCCTCTTCTTCCCCTTTTTTGTTCTGCAGATTCATTTCAGCAATCGGTAAATGCGAAAGCCAAGAATCCTCTCTGCGTGAGGGTAACCGGTTCGCGTCTCGGTCGTGGCTTACTTAGGAGATTTAAATCCCGGGCTGATACGGACCGTGCAAGGGGATCTTAAATGGCGTGGCGCCATTTCGGGCAGCAGTGGTGAATGATCTCACCCGATAAATTCATTGCCAAATGACCAGGGTCGAGGCCATACAGTCGCCATATAAAACCTATGCATTTACATTTTACATTTAACCGTTTGACTGCCTTCTTGCCTGGCTGTTCTATCTTGACCCGGAACCGATTTTTTCCTGCCAGGTCAAGATTCAGAAGTCAGACAGGCAGACAGTCGGAAAGAGGATGGTGCTTGAAATTGGAGTGAGAAGAGAGAAATGGGTAAGCAGAAAAATCTGGATAAGATTTTGGGAAAATTAATGTTTTCAGTTTTGAGTGAAAGACCAGCGCAAAAATTGCAAGAGTTGAGAGTGTTGGTGAGTTCGTATGATTGGTCAGATAATTGTCGGAGTTCGTGCAGGAGTCTCTTCCAGAGGGGTTTCATAATAGGCCTACAGCGATTGATTTCGTAGACGTGTGTTCTTAACGAGTTTAAGTGGAGCAGCCCACATTTGCACGATTTTCGGTTCTCTACAGACTGAATCCGAACACAGTAACAACTAGGAGGGCGTGGCAATGATGGTTATGATAATATAATGTGCTGTACTGAAGGGGATTTCCAAGGCTGATATGACAGGCAGGAAACATTCTTGGGATTTCCAATCATGGGCTGATGGCATCAGTAACAACATTATAATAATTTCTTATTAGGATAATAGATATTAACATGACACTATGCATGGAATTTTGTGGTACCCAGCTTGAATGAGCGAAAATCAAATGTATTTATACATATGAGTTATGAAACAAAAATTTGTGACCGGATGTTACTAACGTTCGAAAAAATAGTCTGCTACCAACAACGTAGCCTAGTAAGTTGAATTCTACTCTCAAAGCATCCACTCTACATAACCAAGTTTATCTTCACAGACGACGGTAGAAGGATCCATTCTGTTCCGTATTCACTTAGGTCACAGTTACTGTATTGTATCTGACAAACCATAAAACTTTCAATCCAAATATCCTGAAGCAAAGATGCAATTGATAATGATAACATTGGTCGGTCTACAAATTTGGCATTTTTTGTTTCTTTGATAATTTTATTTTTAAAATATCTTCCCTAAAGCTGTGAAAACAAAATGATTTTAAAAAATTAATTAGCTCCAGTACTAAAGCTACGGGCTTAAGATTTTATTACGTATATGACGCTAAGCTAGATAGTCAGAAGGAAATTTTAAAGTAGAACTTTACTAGAAATTTTATGAAACAATTAATTAAATTTAAAAACAGCACTTTCAAGTATTTGTATAATAGTTTTGAAAAATAATAAATAAATACCATTATTATTTGGCTGAAAATACCTCCCCTTGTTGCATTAGACAGTGCGTTTTTTCTTTGCCTGGCGCTTGTAAACTAATTCTGGAGCATCTGTCACCACAGTCAAGGTGTAGTCTGCTAACATAGCAGAACTCCAATTTCCTTGTTACCTGCTTTCCATTTCCGAGGTGTTCTGGTGGAAATGTTCGCTATGTTCACCCTTAACCCTTCATAAAATTTGTTGAATTTGTAATGATAATTTACATTGCCACACCTCATTTTGCTTTCTTACTTTATGCGTATAGAACAGTAGCAAGAATACAACTAGTAAACAAAAGAACAAAATACATGAATTTTTTTCATAACCATGATATCTGTAGGCCTAAATATAATAACAAATTTGCATAGCGCTGCTCTTCAAGAAAAACTCCTCAGAGGTGGTCCTAAATTGACAAAGCCACAGTCAAACAGAAAGGGTTTTAAACACTTACGGAAACGAGGCAAAGGAGTCCATGTCGGAGGTTGCTAGGCAACCTAATATTACAAAAAGATGGACAAACCACAGCGGAGCTTATACGCGGCACTGAAGCATGGACAACCAGGTCATTTATCACAGCAGAGCGAAAGATTCTGCGGCAGGAATGGATGAGACTGAGATACATACAAATGTAGCTCACTGAGATAAGCTGTAGCACTGCTTGAAAGATAACATCTATATGTCATTTATATAAGAATTTCAGAGAGTGTTATAATGCTTAATGTGTTTTGTGTTTTTGAAGTTGTAGCGAAGACAGAATAACGAGCATTAGAGCTTGGTGAAGTAACTTGGGTTAAAACCCAGAATCGGAGCTCAAATGATGGATTCACATACAAATATTCGAATTACCCGTCCGCATAATAGTCTAAATACCCTTCTGCACCATACATATAGAGTTACACATACAGATTCAGATACTCTAAGTACTCCTCTGCACGTTGCGGCTCGAGATGGTTGCCTAGACGAAGTGACGACGTTGCTACAGACCAAAACGGACGACGTTAATGCACAGGACAGAGATGGCAGGACTCCACTACATCTCGCCGTTGAAAATCGTCACACACGTATTGCTGAGATGTTGCTGAAACATGGGGTGAATACTCTCGCCAAAGACCTATATGAACATACACCGTTTTATTTGGCAGCAACAAAGGGGTTTGCAGAAATTCTTCAGATGATGTTACATTTCGCTGAAAATGCTGATAATGATCAAGACCTTGGCAGTTACCAGCCTACAGAGCCTTCTATGACAATTCGAACTCCTAAACGACATGACCTTAATCTGAATGTCGAGTCTGAAATCCCAGTTATGCAGCAAGATTCAAGAGCGTCAGAACGTGCATTCCGGTGTGCAACGCCAGGAACTCAGAACTGCCAGATGAGACCTGTAGATGTACAGTATGATGTAGTTTCATACGAAGATGATGGCATTCTGTCGATCAGGGTGACTGTTTGCAAGAAAGATCAACTGTCCGACATGCTAAACCGTGAGTGTTATAATGCTCTTCTAGGTGCCGTAAGCGATAGTAACATCGAATCAGTTAAGACACTGGTAGAAAGCGATCTAATCAATGTGATGAACGGTGATGGGTTCACTGCACTACATGATGCAGTGCGGACTATCGATATCATGGAAATATTCTTAAACTCTGGTAAGTTCAACGTGAATGCCCTCTCTTATAATTCTGAAACATTTCTGTTTCGTGCTATCAACCACAAATATAATCAAGATTTTTCAGGAAAAGTCCTTACCGAAATTGAGAAAAAGGATCGAAATGTACTGTTGTTACTTTTGAAACACAAAGCAGACATAAACGTGAGGAACTCAAAAGATGAAACTGCTTTGATAAAGGCAGCAGAGTGTGACTGCGATCACATCGTTCGGCTTTTTATAGACTGGTCAAAAGAAACTGGCATAAATGTAGATCTCAATGCCAGAGATTTTCTTGGTGAGACTGCATTAATAAAAGCAGCCAAACAGCGAACCCCACAAACAGTGAAAATACTTTTGGATGCTGGCGCTTCAGTCACTTTAGCAGATTATCGTGGATACACAGCGTTGCATGCCGTCTGCTATGAAGAACTTAATCACCGCAGTTGGATCAATTTACGTCACATATGGAAAGAACTATGCGAAGAACACCTGGGATATTACTTTCAAATAGCTAAACTAACAGAGAAGCTGTACCAATCTTTTTATAAAAAATCGAATCCCTGTTTAAGCTCTCTATTGAAAGAACTTCACGTTGAAAACCTTCCAGATCGCGATCTAGCAGATGTGATAGGAAAACTTCCTATCACGAATGTTCCACAAATAATTGCATACTGTTCAACAGAAAGCGAAGAGGAATTAAATAAACACAGAACTGTAGAACTCCTTCTTAAAAACGAAGATATTGACGTAATTGCTGCTGACTTCAGAGGTAATACGCCGCTTGACCTGGCCCTTAAGTCAGGAGTGAAAACAAAACCTTGTACGATAGAAGCACTCAAACAACAAGGAGCCACTTGTAGCACATTTTCACACACACAACAGAATGCAAACTTCAAAATACGAGAAGGTGTAATAGACAAAAAAGGAGGATCAACTTTCCATCTTCTAGCCATTGGTAACAGATATAGGCGATATGAGAAATACGAAAACAGAGAATTAAAACAAATTTTTGTTGAGGTACATATACGCCCACACTGGTCAGATAAGTCAATAATATACGGAGAAGATATACGATTGTACGAAGTGCTTGACAGCATTCACTGTTTCTCCCAACTCCAAAGAAATGCGTGTCATCAAATCCTCCAGATCAAAGACAACCACGGTAGAACCGCCTTGCATGTAGCTGTAATGTCAATGTCTAACTCCTTGAACAGGTACCTGACAAAGACATTTGGTTCATGGTATATATTGCGGCTCTAGTACTAAGCATGAGCAGTGACGTCAACGCCACTGATAAATACGGAAGAACGCCGCTACACTACTCTTCGCATCAATTAGTCACAAAACTTTTAATTGAAAATGGCGGAAACAAAGACATTAGAGATATAGATGGAAAAATTGCAAATGAAATGGTACAAATGAGAATGGAGGAAGGTATGACTTTTGAAAATGCTCAGCGTGGAATCACTGATGCTGTACGAGAGATTGAGTATTCAAATACAATATTTTTCATAGATCGGATCTTGCTGAATTGTTACATACTGATTCATCTTTGCTAGAATCGATGAATTTTCAATACAAAATTTTTCCACAATCTTCAGACAAAAAATCAGAATACGCAAAAGAAATCGTTAGCACCATATGGAATGAAGAAAAATATGCAGATCGCAATCCAATGTCAAATCTTCTTCAAACAGAAGTCAATAACTTTGTCAACCGAATGATGGATGGAATTTAAAAATATGATCCAAGGTTCGAATGTCGACCAATATTTGTTGGAAGCGCCTTCGAAGGAACGAAAATTGATTTCCCAGATGAATTTGATTTTGATCTAGTTCTGACAAATTTTAGCGAACTGTGTAAAGTTTATCCGTCGCCCGTTCTCCCAAGTGGTTTTGTAAAAGGAAGAGAAGGGAAGAACATACTACAAACCAAATGTTCGATGATTTTTTCAACTCGGAAGGTATTCTCTTAACAAACAGAGTCAATACCAGTTCATATTAGCTCTTAACGAAGTATTTTTTGATCCGAGGTTTCTGGGAAATGAAGATCTGTTTGAAATAGCCTGGCAATGTGATTGCGACTTCGGCGGTACTATGACTATTAGCAATAAACAGTTTAGACTCTGTACGTATCTGAGATTGACTCTAAATCGGCTGCCTGATGGAAACTACTTTTTCAAAGAGATATCCATCGACATTGTTCCTTGCATTCACATAAGTGGTTGGTGGCCAGAGGAAGCAGTAGCAGACTTTAGAAAGGACATAAAAGTGGACGGTTGCAATTTGGTATTTGATCAACCATATCGCTACTATCCGTGGATTCCGTTCACTAATCCGTGTGCTAGGATTCCGTTTGCACCAGCAGAAAGCCGAATTATCAAAGAGAGTAATCAAATAATAAAAGCAGCTTATGTTATGTGGTAGTGAAACAGTTGATCAAGAACATTCCAGAGCATGAAACTTATATATTGAAGATGAGCGTTTTACATTGCAACGAAGCATTGGATCAGCTACATGCAAAACAAAACGGCCGTATTGAAGAACTCCAATTCTGGGTGGAAAAATTACTGAAATGTTATCTTGGCTTTAAGTTTCGAAAATTCTGTCCGTGTTATATGATGCCTTCTTTCATTTTACCGATCGACCGATATCCTGAATCGAAACATATTCAGGCGCTTTACTCTGGAATCACAACATGGCATAAGTTGATTTACCAACTGAATCAACTCAATTTTCCAACTGAGTATAGTCTTGAACTTCCAAAGCCTCAATCTTTTGTGGATTGCTTCGACAGAGAAGAACTACTGGAAGAGCTAGCTACTCCTCTTTCAAACTCTAGACGGTCCCACGTAATGCACTTGCTGTCTAAATTCCCTCTCTTCTCTCAGAAGGAAACTAATGAGCCAACAGATAAAAATAAAAAGGAGAGAATTTGAATGAAGAGGAAGCAGAAGAGGAGGAAGAAGAGGATGATGAAGAAGAAGAGGTGGAGGAAAAAGGAAATGAAACTGTTCATTCCTGCTTAATGTGTATAAGCTTTTCATTTGTATCTCAGGTTGTCTAACGCTTAGTGCGATATGAGTTAAAGAAAGGAAATCAGATTTAAGCAGAGTAGCAGTCCTTTAAGCTAGCAAAGAGAACCAGCCGAAGGTAGGAAGCGTTATCGACTTCATCTCCAAGCTTCGGCATATGGAGTGGGGGTCGCCACCTAATCTTTCCACTGACAGTGTGCAGTCAATGTCCTCATTTTAGCTGAGTTGGCTAAGGGCGCATGTGAACCATAAATCTTGAAATGTCTTTCAGCCAAGGCCAAAATTTAAACCCTCAGCTTCTGGGTTGACAGTCCAATACGCCAACCACTAGACTATCGCGCACCATCGGATAAATAAGATGATCATTAATTGCACTTTGCATAGTTTTTATTAGCTCGGCTGAATTAATTACGCAGGCTACCACAAGTGCGGATGTTTCCATAGTTAGCTTTTCCCGAGCTCTTACGGGCATGGGGTGTGGTAATAATGAATTATTGAATAGGTACAAACACTTCATGCTACAAACAGAACAAAATTTTGCTCAGGAAGCCTGAAAAGTTAAAAAGAGTACATTTTAGGACAACACAGAAAGAACAGATATGTAGGCGGCACACTTTAAAACGTTGCTGATGAGACAGGTGATAATAATAATAATAATAATAATAATAATAATAATAATAATAATAATAATAATAATAATAATAATAATAATAATAATGGTGATGATGAGGATGATGATGATAATAATGAAGTAAGCAAAGGTTTCGGGATAAGGAAGGATTTACAAGAATCTAGGCTGTCAAAGCATTATTTGAGAAGTGAAGTTGTAATGTAAATGGACATCTCCAAAATTTCTCAGCGCCACAGAGAAGTCGCGTCAGGGAGACCAGCTCATTCACCGGCGCTATATCAATTCAAGACCGCAAGAGCCAGGTTGTTTGGTCAATTTCAGTGGCAAGTCAGAATCTGGGGGTCAAACCGGGGAGACAACATGGTGCTACGGTGGAAATCGTTGGTAATGGTGGTCACAGGTCAGTACAAGAGCAAAAGCAGGATAGGGTAGTTTGAAAAGTTTGGTTTTTACTTTTCAGTCTTGTGTGGAAGGCCGCAGGAGAGAAGGCAAGCGGAGGAGTTCTGCTATTGATGGGCGATAGAGGTGGATGAGCGAACTGGCGAGGACTCACGGAAGTTTGTTCCAAAGAGCTGGGGCCTCGTAGATTAAGGAGCAGTTGCAGAATTTGAGAGACGAGGAGATTGGAGGCCGAGTTAGAGACCAGGAGCATATTCTACCCAAACCATATCTTAGGTCTCAATCTAATCCTATCCTCAGATGCAAGTAAAGAAAAACTGACATTACACAAGACTGTACGCTATCAAATGACTGTCTTAGCGACTATTTATTCAACATCTAGTCTGCTCCTTCTACGCTTTCTCTCTTTCTTTCTCTCTCACTCTCCCTCCCTCGCTGCTTCTCTTTCTCCAGATTCTGCGAAGCTCGGTTGCCACTAAGGCTTCCGTGATGATTTCTAATAATACCAAGTAAATCCATATATGGACTCATATATACAACACACATGACATATATGTGCAGCACATATATATATACAAAACGTTCACATATGCATTCAATATGCCCGAACTTCAATAAGAACCACACAAGAATATAATAATAACCAAGCAAGTAGTCTTTATTTGCATCTGTCAAGAGCGCAAGCATTACATTGCGTAGAAGAATTACATTCATTTAAAATAGTAATAACGCGAGCAAATATAATATAATAGATGGGCATGCACAATTAAATACAACTAAAGATACATCTATTCACAAAACTACTTCAAGTTGTTTAGATTTAATGGTGAAGCGGCTCATCATAAAAATCGAAGCCCAAATGCGCCTTTTTAGAATCTATCAAAAGATTAAGATTTCTGCATTTCCGCATTTCAACTTTAACACCATATGGGCTTGAGCTTACAGAGTGCATCTCTAATTTGCTTCATTTGAAGCTGCGCAATATAAATTTATGATTACATTTTAAAACACAATTCGGTGAGCTTTGATTCGACCGACTGCTCATAGAATTTCGCCATGCAGTTGCCAGAAACTTCCCAAAAACCAAGATAACCACGAACAGCGCTCCAACAGTTGAACAAGAAACACATATCCAAATTCATCACCTTTCTGCTGACATACATTATCACATTAGAATTACATTCAATACCTGGAACTACGAGAAGATAGCTTTCTAATAAATTCGTCCTTATCAAATTGTTTCCACAATGGATCATGATTCGCCCTAAGACTTCCTTTGACTTTGTTGTCTTTCTTTTGGAATACAGGTATGTCTACTGTAGCGTCATCTGGACATAAGTCCAGATAAATGTCATATGCCGCATCATAGGGCGCATGGTCTATGAATGGAATCTTGAAGTCTGAAGAAACATTCACCTCTTCCCCTTCGATGAATTGCAAAAATCTACGACTATCTTGCAGTTGTATCACTATCTGTCTGAATGAGGGCATAAGGTAACAGGGATAAACGTCATGTCGACAAAACTCCGCGAAGCAAAACATGACCCTCTCGACCCAGAAGGCGAGTTCCTTTGGCGTAATTTTGTCTTCGTTTCGATCGTAAACTTTCTTTTTATTACGGGCATTGACAGCCTCCATGCAAAAGAGAAGACAAGTCTTCAACTGATAAGTGGTTCTCGGTTGATCACAAAGTATCATTTTGCAAACTATGTACGCTGCCTTTACTAAAGGCGAACTTTCTTTGATGATTCGACTTTCCACTGATGCAAATGAAATTCTAGCAAATGTTTCGGAAAATGGAAAGTAGTCAACACTCCTTGACATATTGAATTTGGGAAAGTAAAATTGAGCAACGCTTTGGCGGAAGTGATCACGGAGATCCAATTGGCGTGGCTGATCAAAGACCAGTGTACAACCGCTTATTTTCACAGCAGGATTAATGCCAACTGGCAGCAAATCTCTTGGCCAACAATCTTCCACGTTAACACAGGCAACGACGTCAACTGATATCTCGATAAACAGCAAGCCAGCCTCTCCATCGTCAATAGGATGAAGCATTCTTAGTCGCAATGTCTGACACTTACCAGCTGGATGGTCATATAGCTTTTCTTTTTCATCTGTTAGAAACCAATCGAACAGATCGTCGTCTTCCCAGAAATTTGGATCGTTTAAGACTTGTTCGAGAATATTCTGGAATCTAACATTAACTTCATGAGTCAGCAGACACTGATCTGAGTTGAAAAAGCAGTCAAAGGCCTCATCATTCCGACTCTTGGTATCGTCTTTTGACTTTCGTCTCAGTTGAAAGTAGCCTTCAAGACCCAACGGATGAGGAAATATTTCGCAAAGTTGGCTAAATTGAGTTAGTTTCAAGTTATAGTCGAAGTCTGTGGAAACGGCAACTTTTGTTTCTTCCTCGGCGCTTCCGACTAAAATCGGCTGACATTCAAATCGCCACTCCTTTTCCTTTACACTATGAGCCAAACGGTCCATGAAGTGTTGTAGTGGTGCTTTAAGCTGGCTTATGCGTCTGTTAAGGCGAATAAAGTCGTATTGAATCCATATCTTCCAAATTGCTTTTTCTGACGATTCTGGAGAGCGAGATGATTGGGAGTAAATTTTAATCGTGGCAGCCAGTCTTTGCTTCGTTAATTCTGTCACATGATTAGTGTAGAGCGCCCTGGACGTGTAAAGGCTGCTCATTCTGACTGGCAATTTATTTGCGATGTCTTCCTTGATTGGCACCAAATCTCGTAGTTCCTTAAGTTTTCTAGGAGTATATCCGTATTTGTCTTCTGCGTGTTCATCACCTCCATTCTCGAGGAGCAACTTGTAATAATATTTTTCTTCTGCGTAATGTAAAGGGGTTTTGTCGTAAGTGTCGGTTGCATTTACACTAGAGCCTAGTTCTAGTAGCAACCTTACTAGAGGGTAATATTGCTTGTTCCGGTCACGTGGCATGACAGCATAGTGAAGAGCAGTTCTTCCTTTGTCATCTATTTCATTGGCTAAATGCCTGAAATTCTCTTTTTCAAAGTGAATTCCATCTACATTTAAGCCAAATCTTTCATGATCCAGTTCTCTTTTGTCTGCCTTCATATCTTTAATGGCATAATTTGAAACACCAGAGATGATGAGTCGATGCGCGGGAGTTCGACGTCTCTCGTCAACTCTAACAATATGGACTGGCTCTTCATCTTTTGTTTCGCGTAGGTTTTGAATAGCGCCACGATTCTCAAGTTCGTTGAAAGTTGCCGAATTAATTTGCTTGGAAGACTTCAGTGCCAAATCAAGTGGCGTATTTCCTTTAAAGTCCACAGCATTTACATTTGTTTCGTCAATATCTAACAACAATTTAACTATTTCTTCTTTAGATCGAGGAGTTTTCTTTGGTGTTTCTTTTCCTATCTTTACAATTTGTTTGCATCGATTCGATTCCCTGGTAATCGTAATCCATTTGCGAGTCTCACGATATTCTTTGACTTCCATCTCTGATTCATCAATTGATTCCGTTGTTTTCAGTGTCAGCGATATCCTGAAACGCCTGTTGCTAATCTCAAGACATTCTTCGATGTCCAAGTTTCCCTCACGAAGCCGATTGCAGAAGAAATCAAAATTTAACCAGTTCCTATTTGGCTGATAGACTACTGCATGCAAGGCTGTAAATCCGTAATAGTCTTGAAGATTAACGGAAGCTTTATTGTTCAGAAGCAGCTGCACTACTTCGACATGATGCCCTTCAGCCGCTTTAATCAAAGCAGTTGCTCCATATTGATCTCTTGCGTCCAGATCGAGTTTCATTCCCGATTTGTGCTCCCAGTCTAAGAAGGTTTGAACGGCGTGAAAACAGCCCCTTTCGGAAGCAATGATCAAAGCTGTTTCGCCATCATCATTTTTCATGTTGAAGTCTGCGCCTTTCTCCAACAGCAACTTTATTATATCGTCTATAGTCTCAATCTGCAAAAGTCGCTTTTCAAACATTTCAAAAAGGTAATAGTAAGAACAATTTTCGCATATTTGTAGCACTTCATGAAGTGGAGTGTTTAATTTCTTGCCCTGATAGTTTACATTGAATCTCTCCGATGTCACAAGAACTTCTGCAATTCTTTTAATATTTTTGTATTTATTAGCGTCAATTTCATCAAAAGCATCAGGCTCTACCAATGCCTTTTTTAAGCAACGAAAGCTGTTTCCAACATGCTTCTCTGAATATACACTTTGGTCTCTATCAAGCAACATCTCAACCATTTTCGATTGGATGGAGCGCACTGCCAGTTCGAGTGCAGTGTATCCATCTGAGTCTCTCATTATTTCCAGAGGCGTTTTTGTTTCTTTCCAAAATATTTCAGCAAATACGCAACGACCATCGCGCTTCCTAAGTTCGAATGGCTCGATGTCCCTCTTTTCAACCAACTTACTGACATTCTCTTGCCGTCTGTACAAAACTTCTTTGAATTTTTCAAAAGTCCTGCGGCTGTGCTTCAAAATAACTTTAACAACCTCTGTATGACCCATTTCGACGGCAACATGTAATGGTGTCTTTTTATTATCGAACAATATAAAATCAGAAACGCCGCGATTCAACAATTCATCTACGACTTCTGCATGACCATTCATTGATGCGAGGCAAAAAGGTGTCAACCAATCTTCTGTCATGTCGGTGGCATGGTTGTCCAGTAAAGTCACAACACTGGAAGTGTGACCATTTTGGGCGGCTAAATGAAGTGGAGTCATATTGTCGTTGCTGCACTCATTAACAGTTGCACCGTGACAAATCAAGGCCTTTAAAATTTCTGTATGGCCCTTTTCAGACGCCAGATGAAGTGGAGTCATATTGAATTTGTTACATTCATTAACAGCCGCATGGTGGCTTATCAAGACTTCTACAATTTCTTTATGGCCGTTTTCAGACGCCAGATGAAGTGGAGTCATATTGAACATGTTAAATACATTTACAATCGCATCGTGACCTACCAAGGTCTCTACAATATCTTTATGGCCGTTTATAGACGCCAGATGAAGTGGAGTCATATTGAATCTGTTAAATACATTTACAATCGCATCGTGACCTACCAAGGTCTCTACAATTTCTGTATGGCCCTCTGCAGATGCCAGATGAAGTGGAGTCATATTCAATCTGTTACGCTTATTAACAGCCGCACCACAACGTAACAAGGCCTTAGCAATTTCTGTATGGCCCTTTTCAGACGCCAGATGAAGTGGAGTCATATTGAATTTATTACATTCATTAACAGCCGCATGGTGGCTTATCAAGACTTCTACAATTTCTTTATGGCCGTTTTCAGACGCCAGATGAAGTGGAGTCATATTGAATCTGTTACATTCATTAACAGCCGCACGGTGTCGTATCAATACCTCTACAATTTCTTTATGGCCGTTTTCAGACGCCAGATGAAGTGGAGTCATATTGAATCTGTTACATTCATTAACAGCCGCATGGTGTCGTATCAATACCTCTACAATTTCTTTATGGCCGTTTTCAGACGCCAGATGAAGTGGAGTCATATTGACGTCGTTACATACATTAACAGCCGCCCTCCAATATATCAAGGTCTTTAAGCCTTGTTTATGACTGTTTTCAGACGCCGGATGAAGTGAAGTCATATTGACGTTGTTACACTCACTAGCAGCCGATATCAGCTGGGTTTTGGATTTCTCCAGAATCAGCCGCAGCCTGTGTTGTTGATAATTTGCTCATTAATTGGTGATTCAATGTGCCATTCAGCAAATACAGCCAATGATCACAGCCAAGTGTTCTTGTTTTTTTATTTACTGCAAAAAAAGAGAACACGCGTTTATGATTTAACAGAGAAATGTATAAAAATTAGATACTAAGTGTCGTAATGACTGTCGAATTGAATAGGTACGCTGATGTAACAATGTTTTTATTGCTTTTTGGCTCTATCATTACTTAACCGACCGCAAGTTTGCCTTACGGATTGTTACTTCGAACGCAGTGGTGAAGGCCAACGTATTAAGTACGGACCACTGTGCCACATACTCAATCTGTTTTGGTTTTCAACTTTCACAAATTTAAAGTTTCATTACTTCCAAACAGATTCTGTCACGAAATAGTCATTCAGATTCTTTGGAATAGCATCGACACCCCACAATGAAGAGGCTAATATCAAACGTATTGTAAGGTAACCGTTCATATATTAGTACAGCCTCTATTTACGTTTTTCTTCAGGGAAGGCTACAGATGATGAAATTGTTCGACACGCGTATCGGTCAACATGCCGCAACGCCAACAAACTCATCAACAAATCACACCGACAATATTACAGTGACACCATATCGGAAAAGCCTAACGGATCTCGTTAACAGTGGTCAGCAGTAAAGGATGTACTGCACTCCACGACACCGTCTGAGGTGTTACCGACCGAAGAATGTCAGAAACGCTGTGCCTCGTTCTCAGACTTCTTCATAAATAAGATCAAGTCGATAAAAGTATCAATCGTCAAGCAACTGTCCGGACAACCCAGAGACCCTCTTGCATCAGATAGGGACCATGTCGGCACACATCTCGATGACCTCAGACCTGCGGATGTTGCGGAAATCTTCAAGCTACTTTCTTCCTTACCGGGAAAATCATCTCCGATGGATGCTTTCCTATTGTCTTTGCTAAAGTTATGTGCAGACGTGTTCACTCCAATCATCGTTCGTCTCTGCAACTTGTCTTTTAGCTGCGGGCAGTTTCCAGCCTGCTACAGATCCGCCTCTGTTATCCCTCTGCTGAAGAAGGAAAGGAATCTCAACTTGCATTCTCTGTAACAAATATTGGAGCGTGTCTTTCTTGCTCACCTTTTGTCGCACATCAGTAGCTCCTATAATTTTAACACTCATCTGTCAGCTTACCGTGAGTATCAAGCGACTGAAACGGCTTTACTGAAGATCCTTGATGATGTCTACACTGCTTCAGGACGACATCAACCCACTCTGCTTATCGGCCTCAACCCCTTCGCTGTTTTTTATACGATCGACAAACCAACACTCATCGCCAGGCTGCAGAAGACATTCGGCATCAACGGTGTTGCGTTGGATTGGATTTGCAGCTACCTGTCGGACCGGTCACAACATGTCAGCATTGGATCGTCAAGGTGGAGTCGTCTACCTTCGAATACGGTATCCCACGAGGATCGGTCCTTGGCCCGATTCTTTTACACGTTGTATGTGGCTCCAGTCGCTGGCGTCATTTCCGAACACGGCATCAATTCCCACCAATATGCCGATGACATCCAACTGTACATAGCGCTCGATCACATTGACTCCGACACCAGCAATCTAACACGATATTCTGAAGCAGTACGCTGCTGGTCTAACTAATAGAGTGTGCCTAAATCCAAAGAAGCCTGAAGTCATCGCACTTGGCACTTCCTCATCAATAAAATCAATCGTGGATCTAAAAAGAGTCCACATTGCAGGTGCGAATATCTCACTATCAGGAACGTTTGAGAATCTCGGAGTAACATTGGACTCTAAAATAACATTCAACCAGCGTGTCGCCGTTATCTGCAAGGCTTCATCTTTCCACATAAAGGCCATGCGCCATATTCGATCGTGCTTGCCCCCGGAACTTATGATGACAGTCGCTTGTAGTGTAGTCAGGGCAAAACTCGACTATTGTAATTCCCTTTTACGGCACTACGAACTTCAACATTGCCAAACTGCAACGCGTCCAGAACTCATTAGCCCGACTAGTGACAGGAACCCGCAGGTTTGGTCACGTCACTCCTATACTCTCATAGCTACTTTGGCGACCTGTCAGCACCAGAATCACTTACAAGATAGCGGGTACAGTCAGTGCTAAACTCTGCTGCCCGCCTCATCTATGGTCGGACACCATTCAATCACATCATTGATCTGCTGCGCGACAACCTGCACTGGTTGCGCGTTCCTCAGCGGATCACCTACAAACTGTGCCTAATCACATACAACGCTCTTAACGGTCTTCTACCAGACTATATATCCGACTTCTGTATTCGAACAGCCGACAACCAGAACACATATCGGCTATGGTCCTCCTCGAGGAATCAACTGCATGTCCAGCGTCTTCCATGAAGTTCGGCGAACGTTCCTTCACTGTCGCCGGACCCATTGCGTGGAACAGTCTTCCTGACAATGTGACGAATGCCCCATCCCTGGACACATTCAAGTCACGACTCAAGACACAACTCTTTAAGATATCCTATGACTGTAGTTGATTTTTGAACCCATGTACAGCGCCCTTTTCTTCGGCCTCGGCTGTGCTACGGCGCTATATAAATTGTCTTATTATTATTATTATTATTATTATTATTATTATTATTATTATTATTATTATTATTATTATTATTATTATTATTATTATTATTAGCTCTCCTTACACGTAAGGCTCTCAACCAATCAACCTGGTTATCTGTCATCGTCCATAAAGCGCTGGCAGCCATCCAGATCTCTGCGTTCGGCAACACAAAACCCTTAGTCTCTTCCTGACATCCGAGACTATCGGTCTGAATTCTCCAGACTCGGATTCAACAATTCTGCGACGGTCATCTGAAACAGTCTTCCTGTTCGAATTACTCACAACAACGTCTCGCTAGACATATTCGTAAAGCGGCTTAAGACCTATTTGTACTGTCTTGCTCTTGTTGTCTGACCGAAGTGATTCACCTACGCCGACGATTTCTCGCCCAGCTGATGGACACATGGCGTGTTAACAAATGTCTTACTTACTAACTTGCTTGCTTATCCAGCACACCTCTGATATATTTTGCAAATTTTGGAATTTTCTGCGACGTTTAGAGATCTCCACGGGTTTGTTCCTGGTCCGTCTGCTCCTTGATGTCTACTTGAGGTACCAATTGGCGCGGTGAACCATATTCAACACTCTTGCCTCCAATTACTGCACAGTTCGCGGATCAAAGGTTGTCGTCGGTGTGTTTTCTGGCGTATTTATTGTGATGAATCTTTGGCGTTTTCTCTGTTTCTGTATAAGTCGACATTATACGGATGTACTTTCGAGTATTGCAGTGAAACGGATGAGTGGGTTGGCATATTCAGTCGATGGAAGTTTCTCTTCAGTCAATGGGAGTTTCTCTTCAAATGCCTATTTTTTACATTCCGATTTCCGCCGTTATACCGGTTCTTTCGATGATGATTCTCTGCGCAAGACGGAAGCAAAGGTGAGCAATCGCCCCTATACCGACCGGCGATGATGATTTCACAAGAGTCGAAGTCTTCTCTTCTCCGTCCAACCATGAAGACTTAACAAAAGCGTCGGTGTTTATCGCTGCCTCCGTCTTCATCTCCCAGTTTCCGATGGTTTGTTATGAACTACTTCAAGATTTTCAATATTGGGAAATCACTTACTTCATCGATATGCAAGTATATAAACTATATTTTCCACTGGAACTTACCCGTGCTCACCTTATTGTCGGACCAGTGTTATGTCTTACTATCATTATCAAACATTTGCGACAGGAACTGAGGTCTTTGATGTGTGATATGCCTAGATGTTGCCAAGGAATAACCTGCTATAGAAACCTTGAAGAAAACGAGAACATCAGTCTGTCCCTGGAAGCCATTCAGAACATTTCAACTCCCTATGTTCGAGATGAATAATTAGGACTACTATTAATAGAACCATCGTTTAATATATGCAACAGTGAGATAAAGAAGGCTTTGTTTAGAAGGCTTTGTTACGCTTATTGAACGGATAAAGGCGGAATATGAATCTACTTTAAATATCTATAAATCTACTTCAATCATTAGAAAATTGCATTTTTAGAAACTTTAAGAGGTATAAACTTATTTGTTGAAATGAATAGGCCCACGGTAGACATTAACTCTTCGTATTGCTATAAGCTTTCTTATTCATTTGACTTTTTAACTAACCGATTTCTTAATATTCTGGACAATGATGATTTCTAGAAGAAGGCAGAAGAAAGTGATTAATACGACTGGAATAAACTTTTGCTTTTAAATTAGTGTGCATGAAATCTTTATTGTTAGCCCTATTTTAATTTAAAAAGGTCACAGGTAGCTGCGCCTTAAAGGCAACGATTTAGAAAAGCATTTAATTAAACGCGTTTGCACGTACACGGCTTCTGGCTTGAAATCGTTCTGATTTGAGGTCGTTGCTTCACGGCAGAACAATGCAGTTGTGTTAAAAGCTGTGCAGACAAGTTTCTCAAAAAATATCTAACGCATCAAGAGGTGATGAACATTAAAAGAATATAAACTGATTTGCTGAAATAAGCTTATGAGTTGGCGTGCACAAATCCTGGTCATAAAGTAATTCGGCTGTTTGGAGAATTGCGACTAGCTCGGCCAGCATCGATGTTATATATGCAAAATGATGTAATATAGAGACTCAGCATTTTAAATAGATCCAAGTCTGGTCTTGCTTCAGTGACTAGTGTGCGTATACAAAATTCAAAGCCTACGAGTGGACCAGTCGTAAGTCAGAAATTCGAGCACATCAATAAATCTGAGTAAGTGGAAACAACGCGTTAATTAGCAAGAACATATATATAAAACATACATATATGTTACATGCATATATGTGCATAAACCGCTGCCACGTTCTATATACCTGAAAGGCAAATTGCGTGTTAGGAAGGCAGAGTCGGAGTTTAAATAGAAGGCAAGTTGTTGAAAAGATTAAATGCTAGGTTATATGATAACGAAGCATATTATTTGATGATTCTGCAAATGGTTTTAACCAGAGCAAGATTATCAGTGCTTTGGTGGCACAGTGGCCAATCGCTAATGCGTTTCTCTTTAACCTCAGCATCTCAGGTTCCTAGATGGATGCTTCAAGTCAAATTAGCATTTCGTTTTTGAGTCGTGTGACAATGCTACCCAAAGTCAAGAAAAGGTTTCCCATATTTGCCGTGTTATCAGTCAAAATATTCTCCAAGCCCAGGATCCTGTCTGTAAGTACGATGAATGGAGCATATAATAAATGAGCGATTGTTTTCTTGCCTAAGTTGAGGTACCACTCACTCCGTTGGCTTGGATTTCGGTGTCCAGCCAGAAGATGTACCTGTTTTAGAATGCAAGAAATTCAGGTTATCTCCTGGAGATGCAATACGATGCTGGAAGATGCATTTAAGTGAAGCAAAATGGAGCCAAATTGCTACTGATCAAGACCTGGAGAGCAATTTGATAGATCTATTAATCGCATATTTCCTATTACCCCGTCATTTGGCAAATATTGTGTATGATTTGTGAGTGTTAATGAATAACTGCACAGGAGGCAGTATGGTCTTAGGAAACATTTAACTTTATGGAAATACTTTACTTTGTTGACGTTGTTGAAGCAAATGAACTGAAGAGGAAAGATATACTGATGAAAACTGTTTGTATTGATCTAAAGATTTTGTTGCAGTTAATCGCCATATACAGTGCCTATAACTTGTTTGGTACATGAAGACTTATGTATCTTATCACAATGGTTTATATTTTAATTAATTGTTGTACTTAAATAAGTCTAATTACCTGTATTTGTTGTGATCTAGTTTAAGATGAAACGCTTCCTCTCATAGCTTAACGGTTTGCGTGGATGTGCAGATAGACTGAATGGTCGACCGTCGATTAAATTCCTCAGTGTTAAAATAAGTCCCTATTAAAGTTTGATATAGAAAGACTTTTAGCGATTTTAGCATCAATATGCCAGTGAAAATAAATTTCATTTCATTTTATTTATTGCTCTCAAAAACAACAGCATAAAATATAGTGCATGTGAGATACAACAGGCATACCCAGAAACATATGTATTTCTTATTTGGGCCGCCTATGTCGCACGCCATGCAATTTGAAATGACGAATAATCAACTTAGTAAGTACAGTCCAACTGTACTTAAACAGAACCAAAAAAATAAACTAACCAAATAAATTTATTCAGTGTGTACGTACATCGATAAAATTACAGACCTAATCTCATCTCATATGTATTAAGACAAGCATTGGACATGGCAAACGATCGGGCATGTATGTGCAGAAACAACGAATAGCAAGTGTTTCGGGCGACAGAGGTTCTGTTTCTAAATCAGTGGTCTGATATGACTAGTCCCGCCACTAGAGACTTTTTCGCCCTTCCGTCACCTCAACCTTAAAATTCTTAATCGCTCCATAAATTCATGGCTGCCCACCCCTCTGGAATAAACTCCCGCCAGAATTACGACAATTATATGACCCATCACACAATATCACCAATACTTCTTCCTTTGCAATATCTGCGCAGGTCTTTCAAATCGTAAACTCGATTTCTACAGCGCCCAACGAAAGCTAAGTCGCAGGAGCCAGTTTATTCACAGGGGCTCAATCAAGAAAAAATCGTTTGGCAAGAAGGGTTTGGTTCCAGGTCAAGATCCTACAGTCAGACATATGACTGTGGTGGGTGGTGTTTGGAATTGATAGCCTTAGCGTAAATGTGTACATCCTATACCACACCTTTTCCCTAATGCAAATCTTGAGCAACTGCAACAGCTCCAATAGTACTTTTGTGAATACTCTTCTTGCCCGTTTTCTGGCACGGATTAGCTTCGTGTACGCATTTGCACCCCACGTGGCATGCTAAACGACACTCTGCTAGGACTCGCACCCCACACATGCGGAATTGGTGTGGTAGTCTAGCCCCTTCCCACCTGAATTATGAACTTTTTAACTATAAATTTTTTTTTGACTTTCAGACTGATTTTTACATTGTTCTATGACCTCATATTATATTTCTGTACATGTATTGTTGTTGTAAAATGTGGAATCTTGTCTCGTGCTAACTAAAAATTACTTAATTAGGTAGTGGTACAATGGCGCCAACAATACTGACAATGCAGCTTCTTCCGCAAGTAAGCCTTTGGTCTGGTGTTTGCCATACACGTTGTTTTGTTCCGCGCCCATATTGCTTTGCCGTCTATGGTGGTCTGTTTATTTCACACCACAAATGCATATACCTCATACAAGAGGTTCTCATTGAGGGCATTCGCTAGTCAAGGGGTAATTCCCAAATGTTTGGCCTTATCGGTGTGCCTTACTGCCCTGCTATGTATTATGTAAGCATATTTATAAGGGGAGAGGGTTATGCGTCTCAGTCATCACAAAATAACTTTGTCCGCTGTAACGGAAACTGATACTTTCGTTGCGACAAAGTTCCGCGACGCTCGGGAAGGGAAGCAAGGAGGGAGACGGCAGTGGTGGATCCTTCTGTGGCCATGGGTAAACCCGGGCGAATTCAAGCCTCCGGCGGCTAGCTCGGGCTGCGAACCCCTCATGTGGGCTGTGTATGCACAGAGAGGGCACCAAACTAGGGCTGGGGACGCGGAGGCAGCGTCTATATGCAAGATATGGCGCTCAAGAAACCGATGCGTTGCTTCCATGACAGTGACTTTTTTCTATCGTAACCTCGAGATTTCTACAGCGCCCAACGAAAGCTAAGGTCCATGAATCACCCTATTCATAGGGCTCAGTCAAAACAAAATCGAAAGGCAAATAGGGTTCGGTTCCAGATTAAGATCCAAAGTTCAGGCAGAGAGACAGCGTGGCAGCTACGGTGGGAGGTGGTTAGTATTGGAGCGGAGGGAGATATAGGAAGAAGAATGGAAGAAACAGATAATCTCGAGATTTCTACAGCGCCAACGAAAGCTAAGACGCTGGAACCAGCTTATTCTTAGGCGCAAAAGCCAACGACTCGGTGACTGAGGGATTCCTGTTGAGGTTTTTGCTGGACGAATGTTGCTTTCTCTTTCTCTTTGATACATAATCACACTCTGAGTCACTGTATTTATCAGCTGCGTTTTACTGTTACTGCTTAACTCCAATTATACAGAAATGAACAGAATTTCCATTTCTTTAATGCTCTGTTATGGCATGGTTTTAAACTTTTCAGACTCTGTCTCATTACCTTTCAGTTCCATTTTCTGTGTTGAAATTGTCGAAAGCTAATCTATAATATTTAAACCAATAGAAATTACAAATTTACTAGCAAGAGAGCCATACCCAAGCTAGATCTTCAATTTACCAAGTAGATGACCAATTGAAGGTAAAACGACATACTGGGTGAAAGTTCAAAAGGCCTGTGGAACCGTTGAATTTACATAAAATTGCAATTTTTTTTATTCTTTTACCTATTGGAATTATTTGACACCTTCCAGTGTTCAAAAAGTGAAATTTAAATTTTTAACCATACAAGTGTGGCCACCCTGATGCACAAATGCAAAAGAACACACTTTGTGAAAATCAAACTTCGGTTTGGTCCTAAAATTCCCCATGAGACAAGTCAATTATTATTGAGCCTGCACTGCATATTTATTACTATATTTGAAAACATTATGACTTAGCGCCAATTGCGTGTGGAGAATTTTACTCGAGGTCCTCGTGTAGTGAGTTTCCTAGACTGAACATTTCTAAGACTGAACATGTAGTCTCCGTATTACACGTATTACTCAGTATTCAACATAGTAATTTCTTATCATAGCATACAACGCCTAATAAATAAATCAGCCAACCTTTTGATTTTTGGCGGAAATCTAGCCTTCAGATACAGAGTCTGCACATTGAAATCTTTCCTTTTGGGACGGTCATTCTGCGACTGCCTTTGCTCCTCAACTGTCTATGCGAACCAATGTTGTTGGAAGCGCTAGTTTTACAAGATCGCAGAGGCCACAACAGCTAAAAGTTAGAAGTATTTGTACTTGAACAATCCTTTCATACCGAAAATAACGACGCAAATTTATAAAATCAATGAAACAATGGCTATAAGAACTTTTTTGGGATTTCTTATAACCTGGTAACCACGGAAAACCCATGCGCTGGAAATTTCCTGCAAAACTGCCTCTATCACTATATATTTTAGTTTTGACTCAGAGTCTATGAATAAGCCTGTTTCTGCAACTTAGCTTTCGCTGAGCGCTGAAGAAATCTCGAGTTTACGATTACGACAAAGATAAATATCACATCGTTTTATTCATGTATAGATTCAGAAAACAAAGTTTTACTGTAAATCTTGACAGCCTAGAGCCACTTCTGTCAGAATTCCATGGCCATCACACGGGATCCTGCAATGAATACCGAAAAGGCGTTTCTCAAAAATGTCCGACAGTTTTCCATTCTTCTTATTGACGTTCTCTATTGATTTGGTTGATCATGGAACTCACCAGTTTGCTATTTTATGTAAAAGTAAATTAGAACTTCATGTGGTAGGCACAAGATACTGTTTTTTATACCATTACTGTTCCTTCGTTGACTTCGAACTTTGTAGACTTGTGTTCATGCCGAGTCTAAGTGGAGTAGCTCACAGTTAGGCGAATTTCTGTGCTGCGATAGATTGAATCCAGACACAATAACAACCAGGAGGGGAGGCAGTGATGGTTATGATGATGAAAGAGCAAAGTGCTGTACTCATAGGGATTTCCAAGGTTGATATGACGGAATGGAAACATTCTTACGAATTCCCATCACAGGCTCATGGCGTGAATAACAACATTACAATAATTTCTTTTTAGGATAATCGGAAACTTGAGATTTCTATAGCATCCAACGAAAGCTAAGTGATGGGAACATGCTTATGCACAGACACTCAATTAAAGAAAAAATCGATTGACAAGAATAGTTCGGGTCCAAATCAAGATCCAAGACTCAGGCAGGCAGTCAGAAGGCCTCGGTGGGTGGTGTTTGAAATTGGATCTGATTACAGGATAATAGATATTAACATAATACGATGCATGTAATTCTATAATATGCAGCTTGACTGAGAGAAAATGGATTGTATGTGAGTTGTGAATCGCTCATCTGTGGCCCTATATTGCTCACATTCCCTCATGAAAGTTGCAAATTCTCTGTTCCTCTATTCTTTCTCTCGTTCAATTTTTGTACCCCAGTAAAGTTTTAGCAGATGTCAACTTACATCTGGAACGCATCTGGTTCGTCTCATTATCATGCAACAGAGACTTTCCTTCAAGCAAATCATTAGCAGGAGTCAAGGCTGTTCTAAGGTGAACTGTTACATATTTTGTCTAACAAAACTGAAGACAAGTATGGATAGATGTTCTTGTCGCGAAGATATGGAAAACGATACGCCGCCTAACAATCATTTCGACAAGGTGGGAGGAACCATATGTCTACGTGAGAAAGAACAGGCTAATAACACTCATCACCCCAATATGCAATTTCTCTTCTTTCTAATAAACCCTTTAACAACGGTCAGGTTCAGAGGTTAACGGGAAAAAACGTTGTTTTCTAATTACAAGATGCAAGTAAACAATATAACAGATACAAGTGTAGGCTGTAATGCCAATACATAACGAGGCCATAGAAATTCAGATTTTCATAAGCAGGGCTCAAGATTGGAGTAACGGGCTGGGTAGTAGGCCGAATACATGTTTTCAACAGACTATATACGATATTGAGACGGAGAGACAGCATCTATAACAGTATGTTATTTTGTAAAATGAATGGAATCGCAAAATTCGTAATATGTAGTATTTTAATGGATTACAATGAGGTTTCATGTTGTATTCCGGCCCTAGTTTGGGTCTTCCGTCCCAGCACATCAAACAACGGGGGTCATGGTCCCACCCCTACATCCGCCATTGGTGTCTTAGACTCTCTTATCGATACATATCACACCTGCTGTTCGTTTTCCACACTAGTTTTATGTATCTAAACGTATCCGCTGCAAGCTTGCACTTTGTATGAACAAAGCTAGCACACCTCATATACAAAGAGCATGCAAATCATTCACCATCCTAGATATCATCGCTGGTTACATCCTGTAGCTCTGTTAAAAGTCGTTCCTGTCTTTAGTCAGCATCTTCCGGAAAGTATGTTGTTCCTTGTGTCCTGGTGACGTCTTGTCTTTGGCAGACGTCCATTTACAGTTGCTAGTCCGTCCATCTGGAACTCTATACCTTATCATGTTCACAACTCTCTTACAGTGAATCTCCTTCGATCAAAACTATCTATTTGTGGTTCTTAGTGTTTTAGTTGCCCAACTACAATTTGCTTCTCTAAAATTTTAAGGAGGGCATTATGAAATTACCGTCTCATTGTATTGTAGGCGTATGTATACATCTGGGCATTTATTTAACGCCTGTTAAAGACATCTGAATGTCTTATCTCTTGTTGCTGTCATAAGCAAAGAAAATATAGTACTCAGGCTCTATAGATTTAGCACACAAGACTGTAACATTATGAGTTAGCTAGTTAGAGCTTGATTGCCAATCGAATCCCTTCCGCTACGCTAATGTTCCAATCGCTAACACGTCTTGCTTTTGATCATTTGAAGGCACTCAATTAATTGATCATATGCTGTCTCGAATGAATGCAGGATACCTGCCCATTTATTACTCGCTTGTGACGCGGAAGTCCAATCAGCAATGGCCTCGCCTCGTTATCTAACGATTGTGAGTACAGGTATGCTGAGCAAACTCTTCGTGACCTACGGCAAGTTGTTCACGCACGACTGCCTCTGCTACCAAATAGCAGAATTGGAACCACCTTTGGCTGGAGGCAAAAAATGTTGTGCATCTGAAGGAACGTTGAAAAAGTATGTAGTCATATTAGCTGATCTCTGAGTCTGTTTGATCGCCAAATGGCTGCGATATTGCTTGGCCCAGCGCTAACCGGTATGTCTGCCCTCATTGTAAAGCTAGCGCTGGTCACTGAAGATGTAAACATTACAATAGAAAAAGAGAGGAATTTGACTGTGAGTCTGTGATCGATGTTGTGTAAGGGCTTGGCTGTACATTTCAAAAACCTGCGGACTAATGGTTGTATCAAGCATGCAATAATCCATATCAAGATCACTTCATGGTCTGCGGGAAATGAAATCCAGAAGAAGCAGGAAAAAATTGACGCATTAACTATTGAACAAACCACTGTATGCATGAGCACAAAGTTCGAGGAAAAGACTGTCATTGCAAGTACGCCAAGGATCGCTTAAAAATAGAAACTGGGAGCACATGAACTTCACTTTTTAAAGTAATGTCAGCGAACAATAAACACTAATGTATATAGACACTATATGTCTGATAATGGGAGGGCAGTTTAACATGCACTTGTACAGCTATATGCACAAGTCCAGATTTCTGTCCGGTTATTGGCTTAAGTGTTCGTCTTTTATTTTCAGACATCTATGTCTATAAACAATCTAACAAAGTCCGTATTTTATATTGATACAAATTGCTTTTAATAGATTCTCAAATGGTAACACTGTCATCCTTCGGGCTTAAAAGCAAGGCATCACGATTAATCTATCATTGGAGGCCCCACGCTGTCAACTTTAATAGCCTTCTTACATATTGTGGACTGGTATAGTCGGTCGTCGGATGTTCGTTCGTTTCTCTGTTCACTTTTCAGTAAGCTAACATTCTTTAATATTTTCATCATCTTTGGTTAAGGTTAGATATTAGCTCGTTTGTTAGGCGCCTGTATAACAAATAGAGCAGTGAGGCGTGGCAACAGGCAAACTGCCTTTCGCTGAAGTAGCTCATCAATATTTAACAGTTAGAGCATCCAATGTGACTGGCTTCAGATGTCATCAAAATATATGGCAGTGAGAGAAACCACAGTCAAATGTAGCATCTGTGCGTCATTATACTCAAATATTTGCCACAGCGATGTGGCGTGAAATAACATTGCGCGAGGTTATAGTATTATATTATACACGCTACGATGTTATCTGAAATATCACTGGTCTTAAGCAGACGGCGTTTTTAAGAGCATGGAGCAATATGGCGTCATTTTATCGTTTTAATTATGGGTTTGAGGGGGAATCCGATATTACTATCCCTATCAAATTTGGCTTGATTGCAGATTTGACAAATATTATGCATACATACATGAACGCATATTTACTTTCACATATAGGTCTCCATTCGTACGCTTTAATAACCAGCAAAGCCTACTATGACACCAAGAGATACTTGGAAGAAAGCAACTTACCTAGACATTAAATTATTCGATAGCTAACGAAGTGTAGTGGTATGTTTTACTTTCAGTTTTATCTTGGAAACGTCTTCATTTGGCCTACAAATTTCTTTGCAAAATATTCGACATCTCGATGTTCTTTGTTACAGCAAAATGGCGCAATGAGGTATTTGTAGGGATATAAGTTTCACAAGTCATCGCAAAAGTGTAACACTAAGGCTGTTTTTCCACTTCCGTCAGAATTCAGAGTTTCATGACCATCACGTGAGTTCCTGCAGTGAATACCGAAAAGGCACCATCCACCGTAGCCGTCCGACTGCCTGACTCCTGGCTCTTGACCTGGAACCTAACCCTTTTGCCTATCAATTTTGTCTTGACTGAGCGCCTGTGAATAAACTGGTTCCCGCGACTTGGTTTTCGTGGGGTGCTGTAGAAATCTCGAGATTACGATTACGATTGTGATTCTTATGATTATCCGCAACTCACCGCGCGAACCAGTGTTGGTAGAGGAGCGGATTTTACAAGAGTGCAGTGGGCACAACCATTGATCGCTAGAAGTTAGTAGTATTTCAACAATCCTTCCATATGGATAAGGACGACGCGTTAATAAGATGTGAAAATGGATGTAAGAACTGTTTGGGATTTCTTATGATCGGGTAACCACTGTAAACCAATGCGCTGGGAATTTCCCGTAGACTGCCTTAGAATATGTTGATGCTGAAAAGACTGTCAGTGCATGTACACCAAGAATCGCTTTAAAATAGAAATTGGCATAGCACGTGAACTTCACTCTTTAAAGTAATGTCAGCGAACAGTAGACAATATTGTGAATAGACATTACATGTCTGATAACGGAAGGGCCGTTCAACATGTACTTAGTCAGCTATATACACAAGTTCAGATTACTGTCCGGCTATTGGCTATTGGCGTTTATTACCAGACATCTATGTCTATAAGGAGTCTAAAGTCCATGTCTTATATGAATATGAATTGCTTTTAAGAGATTCCAAAATGTTAACACTGTCAACCTTCTGGCTTAAAGACCTTGCATCTATTAACAAATCGCTGGAGGCCCAAATCTAAGTCAACTTTATCCTTCTTACATGTGCCAGACTGGTATAATCGTTCGTCTCTCTGTTCACTTTCAGTAAGCTGACCTTGATTTTTAACATAATATTATTCATCATGTTTGGTTAAGGTTAGATAACAGTTCGTTTATTAGGCGCCGGTTTAACAAATAGAGCAATGAGGCGTGACAAAGGGTTAAACTGTCTTTCGCGGAAGTAGTTTTTCAATATTTGACAGGGCATCCAATGCGACTGGTTTCAGTCGTCATTGAAATATATGGCAATGAGAATAACCACAGTCAAATGCAGCATCTCCTGGCACATTACTCCAGATTTCAAAATTACAGAGCATTAATATAAACTTCCAAGTTTAAGAATGGAAACTCTCAGCGCCTAACATCTGGTCTATTGCATGTGTCATTTGTATTGCCTTCCTGCAAACACTAATTTGTAAACTGCGAAATATTAAAACTAATATTTGCTGTTTTATTACCAGAAACGTAAGTTGGTATTACAATTAAACTATACAAAATCTCTTTAACAAACCTCCGATAATATATGAGCTCAAACTTTCCTAAACGATGCAAACGCATAATATAGGCAACTACTCGCCGTTTTACCCAAACATTTGCCACAGCGAATGTGACCTGACCTTACATTGCGCGAGGTTAAAGGCCTAGCATGATATTATACACGCCACGATGTTATCTGAAATATAAATGGTCTTCAGCAGACGGCGTTTTAAAGAACATGGACCAAAATGGCGTCATTCTATCGTTTAAAATACGGGTTCGTGGGGGAATCCGATATCACTATTTCTCCAATTTGGATTGATTGAAGATCTCGTCAACATTGGAAAAAGCTATCGACCTATGACATTAACCTTTTCCACTCCTTAGGCCACTATAGTGGCCCGTTCAAATATGTCGTTCCGCTCCTCAGGCCACTATACTGCCCAATGCATTTCGATGCCTTATTAACTATTCTGCTTCATTACCATTTCCATGGATGAAGCTATACAGGCAGTATTCCTGGCGTCAAATGTATCTCAAATGTCAGATACCGACTGTTGAGGTCGGTCGGCGACATTTGTTTA
Source organism: Norana najaformis (assembly GCA_964023275.1). NCBI lineage: Eukaryota > Metazoa > Annelida > Clitellata > Crassiclitellata > Hormogastridae > Norana > Norana najaformis. Next base: position 10,268,204 of record OZ029929.1, read on the forward strand.
CCCTGAGCATTCACTTCCAATTAGCTGACCAAGCCTATCCGCTTGGCTGCTGCATAGGTCTTGCATAGAACCGTGCCTGTATCTATATTTCAAAGGACACACTATCGGCTCATTAGTTATTGCATGGGCTGCCTTGTACAGGTAGTAGACATAGCTCAGTCCTAATTAGCTAAAAGGGCCATCCGTAAGTCTTGAATAGACCAGTCATACTGGCATTTCAAAGGCTAGCTTATCTGTTCATTTGCAACTAATTAGCTAAACACTATGAGACCATGCTTGCTGCATTCTGCATATATAGCTGTGTCAATGTTCAGTGCTTTCTGGTGCGTTACTGAGCTTATCTTAGTTATAGAATTTATGAGAAAGATGACGAAGCGTTTTCGTAGTGCTGATATTTATAGAAATTTTATGATCAATATTGGCCACCAAAGTGACCCAGTGGTCACTGACGGTAGCTTGTGAATTATCCCATAGATCGGTAAACATGTATCGCACGAGAGCCGTCAGCTAAATTGCTCCTCCTGGGCAGCTTCATACAAGTCTCATTCACGCGGTAGATAGGCTGCAAGTGTCACTTGTCACATTATTCAAATCCCATTCCGTTCTAAACCTCGGACAACAATAGAGAAGTTGGACGGTCAGAAGACGGTCAAGCGGTCAGTTATATTGGATCTGGAGGTGCTGTTATAAAAATTTTATTGGATTGGTAAATTAAAATATTCGATAACTGTTGAAGTGTATTAGCACGTTGTCCCTTAAGGTTTTATTTAGATAGTGATACGTCTGGATTTGGCCTACAACTTGTTTTGCAAATTGTCCGATATGTCGATATTCTTTGTTACAGCACCATGAATGGCGCACTGTGGTGATTGTATGGATATCAGTTTCACAAGTCACCAAAAAAGTTTAATGCTAAGACTGCGTTTGTTTTTGCATCTGTCCTTACTGGGGTGAGCAGGTGCACCGCCGCGGATACAAAAGTATGATTAAAGTTCTGGTGTGAAAATTATTCACAGTAGAGTGAATAATTGTCTAGTCTTTTAGTAGCTTTTTAAGGAAGTTGTTCAACCGCTTTCTGCAGCTGAGAAGTTCAATAGCTTATCCAACCGTAATCATGAGCAAAGGGAATAAAAAAATGGCAGCTGACATAACAGAAGTTAACGAAATGAACAAACACAAACACCTTTCTCTTTGGGACTTCCCGGAAGCACCGAGGGAAAGCGTAAGCAATAAGCAAATCATGGAGGAGTCTGTCCGCATGCTTTGCATTATCATCGGTGGATTCGTCAACATCTTGGCCTTTGCTGTTCTGATATAAGTCGACTCTGGATTCAACACGAAGGATACATTCACTTGTTGGCAATCCTCGCTTTAAAGCTCCTCATAGTAAGAGCCGTCGATTTTCGAATTTTGGAATTTTCTGCGACATTTAGAGATTTCCACGGGCTTGTTCCTGGTCGGTCTGCTCCTTGATGTATGCCTGAGGTTTCAATTGGCTCAGGGAACAAGATTCATTATTCCTGCCTCTATAATCTACTCAATTTGTTAGAAGATTGAATTTTTAGAAACTTTTAAGGTGTATCAGCTTATTTGTTGAAATGTGTAGCCCCACGTTAGACATAAACTCTTCGTATTGCTATAAACTTCTTTTTCATTTGACGTTTTAACTAACCGATTTCATAATATTATAGAGACATTACCGCTATATAACAGAATGCAAATATATTGCTACTGACCAGACAAATACGACTGGCATGAGCTTTTGCTTTTTAATTAGTATGTAGGGTATATGCAAACTTCATTATTTGCCCGATTTAAATTCTATAAGGGCTCAAGTGGCTGAGCTTATAAGGATTAGAAAACCATTTAATTAAACGCGTTTGCATGTATGCCCACATGTGATCTGGCTAGAGATCGTTCTGACACATATAACTACTTATGTACAAAACAAATATACAACACGTTCACTGCTGCACAGAAATAGTTTAATATATAAAAATACGGGACATAGGCAAATACAATATTCCAGAACTTCATTAAGAACCATACAAGAATATAACTATAAGGAATTTAGTAGCCTGTATTTGTATCTGTCAAACGCACATGCATTACATTGTGTAGAACAATTATAGGCCTATACATTTTAAATAGTTATTTATAACACTAGCAAATGTAATAGATGGGCATTCATAACTAAATATAACTAAATATCGATTCACAAAACTACCTTTAATGAGTTTAGAATTAATAGAATGCAGTGTTAATGATGTGAAACGGCTTGCAATTAAAATGGAATGCAAACTGCACCTCTTTAGAATCTACCGAATGACAACGATTTCTGTATGTCCGTATTTCAACTTTAACATCATTCAGACTGAAGCACATCAAGGACGTCTGTAATTTTTTTCTTTCAAAGCGGCTCTATCGAAATTTATGATTACAATTAAAATCACAATTCAGTGAGCCCTGATTAGACAGACTGCTCATAAAATTTACCAAGAAGTTGGCAGAAACTTCACAAAAGCCAAGATGAGCACCAAAAACACTCCAAACAACGAATCATAGAAACATTCAATTTCGTCACTTTGCTACTGAAATCACATTATCACCTTAGAATAAAATTCATTGCCTGATACTGCGTGAAGATAGCTTTCTAATAAATTCTTCCCTATCAAATTGTTTCCACATTGGGTCATAATTGGCGTAAATGTAGGGGTAGTCGTAATTCCATTGGATTATAGGCATATCCAATGAGGCGTCATCTGGACATAGGGCCAGATAAATGTCATAGACCGCAGAGTAGCAGAAGGGAATCTTAATGTCTGAAGAAAGGTTCACCTCATTCGCATCAATGAACTGCAAACATCCATAATTTTCATTTATATGTTGCATTTCCAGTCTGAATGAGGGCATAAGGTAACAGGGATAAACGTCATGTCGAGAAAACTCAATGAAGCAAAACATGATCCTCTCGACCCAGAAGGCGAGTTCCGTTCGCGTAAATTTGTCTTCCTTTTGTGTTTTACTTCCACTTCTGGCATTGAGAGCCTCCATGCAAAAGAAAAGACAATTTTTCAATTGATAAGAAGTTTTCGGTAGATCGGAAAGTATCATTTTGCAAACTATGTACGCTGCTTTTATTAAAGGCGAACTTTCTTTGATGATTCGACTTTCCACTGGTGCAAATGAAATTCTAGCAAATGTTTGGGAAGACAGACATCGAACAACCATTCGGTTGGAGCGACGAAAGCGTGGCCGATCAAAGACCAGTGTATAACCGTCTATTTTCACAGCAGGACAAATGCCAATTGGCAGGGAATCTCTTGGACAACAATCTTCCACGTTAACACAAGCAACGACGTCAATGGATATCTTAACAAAGAGAGAGCCACCCTCTCCGTCGTCAATGGGATGAAGCATTATTAGTTCCACTGTCTTACACAGACGAGTTGTTCGCTGATATTTCATTTCATCCATATCTGCTACGATCCATTCGAACAGATCGTCAGCTTTAAAGAAATTAGGATCGTTTAAGACTTCTTCGAGAATAATCCTAAATATAGAATTGACTTCATGAGTCAGCAGACACTGATCGGAATTGAAGAAGCAGTCAAAGGCCTCGTCATTCCGATTCTTGGTATCGTCTTTTGACTTCCGTCTCAGTTGAAAGTAGCCCTCAGGACCCAATGGATGTGGAAACACTTCGCAAATTTGTCTAAATTTGGTCAGTTTAAAGTTATAGTCAAAGTCTGCTGAAACGATAATTTTGGTTTCTTCGTCGGCGCTTCCGACTAAAGTCGGCTGACACTCAAATCGCCAATCCTTTTCCTTTATACTATCAGCCAAACGGTCCATGAAGTGTTGTAGTGGTCTTTTAAGCTGGCTTACGCGTCTGTTAAGTCGAATAAATTTATTTTGGATCCATATATTCCAAATAGTTTCTTCTGACGAATCTTGACTGGAAGATGATTGGGAGCAAATTGTAACTGTAGAAGCAACTTTCTCCTTCGTTAATTCTGTCACATGAATATTGCGAAGCTTGTCGGGCATGTTATAAGTTCTCATTCTGATTGGAAATTTCACAGCGTTGACTTCGTCGATTCTCATCTGGTCTCGTAGTTGCTTAAGATCTCTAGGAGTATATCCGTATCTATCTTTTTTACTTGCATTAGCTCCACAGCTGAGGATGAACATGTAATGATCATTCTCTTCTGCGTAATGTAAAGGGGTTTTGCCGTAAATGTCAGTTGCATTTACGCTACAGCCGAATTTTAGTAGCAGCTTTACTACCTTGTAATATTCACCAGTGATGGTGGAGCATTTCATAACATGGTGGTGAAGAGGAGTTCTTCCCTTATCATCTGTTACAGTAGCTAAATTCCTAAAATTCTCTTTTCTTAAGTCGAATCTTTCACATTCCCGTTCTGTTTTACAAACAGGAGAGATGAGTCGATGCAAGGGACTTCGATCTCGTATGGTTTGAATAGCGCCACGATTCTGAAGTTCTTTGAAAGTTGCCGAATTCATTCGGTTAGACGGCTTCACTGCCAAATCAAGTGGCGTGTTTCCTTTGAGGTTCGTGGCATTCACATTTGCTTTGTCAATACCTAACAACAATTTAACTATTTTTTCTTTATAAACAGTAGTTTCATTTTCGTGTCCAATACCTTGTGATTTATAGTCACCCTTCCAATCGCTAATCTGAAGATAATAGTTGATGCCATATTTTTGCTTTCGAAGCCCTTGGCAAAAGAAACTCAAATCAAGCCAGTTCCTACTTGGTTCAAATACAGCTGCATGCAAGGCAGTAAATCCATAATAGTCTTGCAGATTCACGGACGCTTTATTGTTCAGCAGCAGCTGCACTACATCGACATGATGCCTTTCTGCCGCTTTAATCAAAGCAGTTGCTCCATAATGATCTCTTGCGTCCAGATCGAGTTTAACTCTTGATTTCTGCTCCCAGTCGAGCAAGATTTGAACGGCGTGACGACAGCCATTTTGGGAAGCAATGATCAAAGCCGTTTTGCCCTCATAATTTTTCATGTTGAAGGCTGCTCCTTTTTCTAACAGCAACTTTATTATAAAATCTATAGGTTGAATCTGCAAAAGTCCCTTTCTTGACTTCTTAATAAGGTAATTGTGAAACCATTTTGCGCATATTTTGAGCACTTGGAGAAGTGGAGTGTTTAGTAGCCTGCCCGGATAGTTTACATTGAATCTGTCAGACTTTATAAGAACTTCTGCGATTTTTTTAATTTTTTTGCATTTGATAGCGTCACAACAAGAACCTTTGAATGAGGATGTAAAGTAATGAAAGCTGTCTGTAAGATGCTCCTCTGAATATACACCTTGGTTTCTATCGAGCAATATCTCAACCATTTCCGGTTGGACGGAAAGCGCTGCCATATCGAGTGCAGTCCATCCTTGTGATTCTCTCATTAACTCTAGAGGCGTGTTTTTTTCTGCCCAAACTATTCGAGCAGATAAGCATTGACCATTTCGCTTTCTAAATTCGTCTGTTTTGATGTTCCTGGTTTCAACCAAGCACCTGACATTTTCTTGAAGTTTGTACCCGTCTACTGTGAGTTTTAGAGAAGTCCTGCAGCTGTGCTTTAAAATAACTTTAACAACCCCTGTGTGACCCTTTTCGACGGCAACGTGTAATGGTGTCTTTCCATCATCGAACGTTCTAAAATTCGAAATGCGCCGACGCAGTAACTCATCTACTACTTCTGCATGGCCATTCTTAGCTGCAAGGTAAAAAGGCGTTTCTTGAGATTGTTGGGTGACGTCGACGGTAGCATGGTTGTCCAATAAAATCACAACAATGGAAGTGTGACCACTTTGGGCGGCTAAATGAAGTGGAGTCATTTTGACGTTGTTGCCCTCATTAACAACCGCACCGTGACATATCAAGGCCTCTACAATTTCTGTGTGGCCGTTTTTAGACGCCAGATGAAGTGGAGTCATATTGTCGCTGTCAACCTCATTAACAACCGCACCGTGACATATCAAGGCCTCTACAATTTCTTTATGGCCGTTTTTAGATGCCAGATGAACTGGAGTCTGGCCGAATTCATTTATAGAGTCAACCCTTGAGTTATTACTTAGCAAAAGATCGACAACATCTTTATGACCGAGTGAAGCCGCACAGTGTAAAGGAGTGTTTTTCTTTCCGTCCGCTGCATTGACATCAGCTCCATTTGATTGCATCAGCAAACTCCTAACAGCCTCGAGATGACCATGTTTAGCTGCAAGGTGAAGCGTACTATGACCTCGTTCTTTTTCCTCATTGACATCCTGTACGTCCTCCTTCTCTTCGTCCTCCTCGTCCTCATCCTCCTGACCCTCGTCTTCCTCTTCGTCCTTCTCATCCTCCCCATCGTCCTTCTTCTTTTCCTCCTCTTCCTCCTCCTCCTCGTCATCATCCTCCGCAGAGTGTAAAGCAGTGTTTTCCTTTGCGTCATCTGCATTAACATCAGATTCGGCTGATTGCATCAGCAAACTCCTAACAACCTCGACATGACCGCGTTCAGCTGCAAAGTGAAGTCGACTAGAATCTTGTTCTCCTTCCTCACTAACATCCTGAACGTCCTCCTCCTCCTCAGCACTGGTCATTACGTCGTCCTGCTCGTCCTCCTCCTTGCCCTTGTCCTCTTCATCCTTGTCGTCGTCCTCCTCTTCGTCCTCGTCATCCTCCTCGTCCTCGTCCTCCTCCTCGTCTTTCTTCTCATTCTCCTCGAGATCCTCCTCTTGAGCATTGGTGATTATGTTGCGAATGTCATGCATTTCATTGGTTTCTTTACTATCAGTTGTCGTGCACGACGGTTCGCTAGCTTCGACTCCATTTGATTCAATATACATAGTTTCAGCATCAGATTCAGTGTACTTTGCATCAGATTTTCGGTGTATTTCAACAGTTGAGCTCGCTTTATTGCCAACAACGGCGTTTTGAGTTTCTCCAGAAGCACCCGCAGCGTGTGCTGTTAACAAATTGCTCATTATTGGGTAATTCAGTGTGTCATTCATCAAATACAAACAGTAATCACAACCAAGTATTCTGCTTCTTCATTTGCTGAAAAACAGTGCACAAGATTATGATTTAACAGAGAAATATTTTAAAGAATTATAAAATAAATGTGTTTGCGATTTGAATAGATACGCTGATGTTGCGAACTTTTCATTGGTTTGCGTGGCTCTATTACTAATCGACCGAAAGTTCGCTTTACTGATTGTTATTTGGAAAATAGTGATGAAGGCCATCATATGGAAATCTGTGCCACACACAAAATCTGGTTTGGATTTCAACTTTCACTATTTCGATGTTTCATTACTTTAACACAGATTCATCTACGCAACAGTGATTTTATATTCTTTGAAATGGTATCGACATCCCACTGCAAAGAGGCTGAAATAAAATGTAAAGTAACCGTTCATTTTTTACAACCTCTATCAATTTTAGTCTCTAGAGGCGTGGTCAGAGAAGCTGAGACAAATTTCGGATGAGCGCAAATTAGGAGGAGCAATCCAATGACCGGACAATCCTTTCACACGAATTACACGGCGTGACGAGTGTGTCGCTGTTACATGCACCGGGATTTGAAATGCAGACCCACAGGTGATAGGCAAATGCTATCATTCATACATGGTGTAGACAGTTACTAAGCATATATACTAATTACACTGTAGATTACTGATTAGTACCTCCTTCAGCGCCGCTGTCTAATTCGCAATTCCCATTGTAATTGCATTCAGAAATTCTAATGTACATTGTACATTGTAATGTAAATTGTACATGTTTTTCTATAGCAACCGTGTGGCCTCTACCCTATCGGACGAGATCCGTCACCACAGCTACACGCCATTTAAAGTTCCGGTGCATGGACCGTGCTAGCCCGAGATTCAAATCTCCGAAATAAGCCAAGACCGGGATGCGAACTGGGGATCTTCTCGCACAGAGGCTTCCTTGGCGTACGCGCTTACAAATGTAGCTAAGTAGGCCAAATAAACTAATCAGAGGCACTTTCTGCGCTAGTGTGACTATGTAAATGTCATTAGGCCTAACTAAGGACAAAACATTCAGCCATTAGTATACATTACTCAGATAACAAAAATTCACCTGTGGCAAGCTCGCACTGACCAGCAAGCCCTTCCAACTAGATTCCCAACTAGAGTTGAAAAATGACATTTCAAAGCCATAACTGGTGACGCAAAAAAACGGTTAGTCGAATGTAGGACGCCACCCAGGCTTTCAAGGAGATCGAGGCGATTACCGTCTGTGACAGTGGCTCGATAGACCGGCTGCTGTCCTGAGTAGAATGAACTTGATTGACAGGCCCTTCATACGCGGCGCTGGCACAGGCTTGCTGCGCGACTGATTGAGCTCTTCAGGCAGCTGCTGGACGATATGGTCAAGGCCTGTGCGCTATACTATGTTCTATGCCTCGCCTTCCTCTATTTTGGCCTTGTAGTGCTGAGGTTTTTGCTTGATGAATGTTGCTTTCTCTTTCTCTCATATGTTAGGACACTCTGGGTCAGCTGTGTTTTATTGTTACTGATTAATTCCAGTTCCACAGCAATGGTTAGAACTTCCATCTCTTTATTGATCTCTCACAGTATGGTTTTCAGTCTCTGTCCACTACCTGTCAGTTCCATTTCTGTGTTGTAATTGCTGTAAAATTAATCTAGAATATTTAAATCAATAGAATTTTAAAGTTACTAGAAAAGGAGACATAGCTACGCTACATTTTCAATTCACCAAGTAGATGACCAAAGTAAGGTAAAACTTCCAGGGGCCGGTAAAACCACTGAATATTCTCCAATTTAGGCCGACATCAAATTGCACCTGGTTTATTATTTTATATTATACATTAGACTTATTTAAACTTATGTTTAGACTTATTAGTCCTATTTTATATTATGTATTAGACTAATGTATAGTATATGGCATTATATGGCAAATTCTAGTGCTCAAAAACTGAAACTTTAATTTCTACCGTAGCAGTGTGGACACCCTAATGAGCTGTTGGCCTTGTTAGCTACATTGGTTAAAGCGTGCGTCAAGGCGCCTCTGCGCGTGAAGAAGCCGGTTCGCGTCCTGACCGTAGCTTATCTAGCACGGTCCTTACACGAGGACCTTAAATAGCGTGACGCCCATTGAAACGGGCAGCGGTGGTGAAGGATCTCACCCGATTTTTTCATTGAAAATGAGCAGGATCGAGGACATACGGTCGCTATGGCAAAACGTGTATATTAAATATGCAAAAGAACATACTTTGTGAATATCAAATCTGGGCTTGCCTCTGAACTCTGAAATTCTTCATTTCACGCAGCCATTTTAGTATCGTGCCGGCACTGCCTATTTATTGCTATAGCTGATAACATAATGACAGCGTCAACTGTATGTGAAGAATTTTACTCAAGGTCTTCGTGCAATAAGCTTTCTGGACGTTGACGTGTTACGCGGAAAGCAATCAACAAACATACTAATTTCTTATCATATCAGGCAACGCCTAATAAATAAATGTAGGTCTAACCTTTTGATTTTTGGCGGAGCTACAGACTTCAAATACAGAGTGTGCCTTTTCTCTTGAGACGGTCACTGTTTGAGACAATCACTCTGTGGCTGCATCGTCGGGAACTCACCGTGCGAACCATAGTTGGTACAGGCGCATTTTATTTCAAGAAGCGCAGAGATCACAACCAATGACCGCTAGAATTTAGTATTATTTATGCTTCAACAATGCTTTCATATGGAGAAGAACGATGCGGACTAATGAGATTAATGTAAAAATGGATATAAGTACTATTTGCGATTTCTTATGATCTATTAACCACGGAAGACCAACGCGCCTGGAATTTCATGCAGGACTCTATTATTATGTATTCTCTCTTCCGTCTCTTTCTCTGCTAAAACATCGCAAGCCTCTTCCCAATCATTCTCTTTCACTGGCGGAGTTCCACAAGGCTTCGTTCTTGGACTTCTTCTGTTCATCCTCTACGTTACCTGTTGTATTTTTCCTTCTTTATTGAATGGGCTGTCACAGCATATCACTACCCCACTCAGTTAGCTCATTAAAGCATCCTGTCAAATCTATGTTGGTGACAGTCAACTATTCATCTTTGTCTCTCCAAACTGTTTCACCGACAATATAGATAGGGCCTAAGCTTCTTCATGTAGTTAAACTAATCTCCTCCTGGATGACTTGTAGTCTCCTGTACGTGAACTCATCTAATAATGAACTCATACTTGTAGGCTTCCTCAGCTGTTTACAATCCAATCACTCCGCTCAACCCACTCCTCTTAGGCTCTTAGCCATAGCTGCCTCACCCCTCTGGAAGAAACTCCTGACAATTTTGACCCATCAGACCAGCTGACCAACATCTTTTCTTCCCTTGCAATATCTGCGCAGGTCTTTCACTCAAAAATGAAAACTCTCTTCTTTCACAATTCCTATCCTAATTCCATCTCTTCCCTAAAACATTTCTATTCCGCAAAGCCTATCCTGATACCTCGTCTTCCTCTTTTTTGTTTTGCAGATCCATTTCAATCATCGGTAAATGCCAAAGCCAAGAAGCCTCTATGCGTGAGTGTAACCGGTTCGCGTCTCGGTCGTGGCTTATTTAGGAGATTTAAATCCCGAGTGATACGGACCGTGCAAAGGGATCTTAAATGGCGTGGCGCCCTTTCGGGCAGCAGTGGTGAAGGATCTCACCCAATAAATTCATTGCAAAATGACCAGGGTCGAGGCCATACAGTCGCTATATAAAACCTATACATTTACATTTTACATTTAACCGTCTGATTGCCTTCTTGCCTGACTCTTCTATATTGACTCGGAAACGATCCTTTCCTGCCTACAGAGTTTGTTTTGACTGAGTGCCTGTGAATAAGCTGGTTCGCGTGACTTAGCTTTCATTGGGCGCTGTAGAAATCTCGACTAGCGATTCAACTCTGTATGCCCTAGTCTACTTCTCAAGCAGGCGTTAGTGGGCTGGCTAATCCGAGCTTAGTGAAAGAATAAAATGGCGCTGTCATGATTCGTCGCAATCGACGAAGTTTTCAACGTCAGAGTGTTTAGGGACCGCCAAAATCCAGTCGACTCGTTCCAGGACGATGAAATTTATTATGCTGTTCCTTTTCGCAGTCATCAGTTGCTTTTAATTTGTCAGTGAACCATGCAACTTGAACCGTATAGCTTCCTCTTGTCCTATCACCCAACACGCGCCGCACGTACATGAACATGGTTTGCATAATGGTAATCGCGAGATTTCTACAGCGCAAAACGAAAGATAAGTCGCGGGAACCAGCTTATTCACAGGCGCTCAGTCGAATCAAAATCGTTAGGGAAAATGTTTTGGTTCCAGGTCAAGATCCAGAAGTCAGATAAGAGACAGTCGGAAGGGGATGGTGCTTGAAATTAGAGCGAGAAGAGAGAAATGGGTAAGAGGAAGAATTTGGATAAGGTTTTGGAAAAGTAATGTTTTCAGTTTTGAGTGAAAGACCAGCGCAAAAACTGCAAGAGTTGAGAGTGTTGGTGAGTTCGTATGATTGGTCAGATAATTGTCGCAATTATGGTGGGAATCTATTCCACAGGGGTTTCATAATACGACGATTGATTTCGTAGACGTGTGTCCATACCGAGTCTAAGTGGAACAGCCGACAGTTGCACGAGTTTCTTTGCCGTGAAAGACTGAATCCAAGCACAATAACAACTAGGAAGGCGTGGCAATGATGATTATGATAAAATAACAATGTGCTGCAGTGAAGGGGATTTCCAAGGCTGATATGACGGGATGGAAACATTCTTGGAAATTCCCTTCGTAGGCTCGTGCCGTTAATGACAACATTATAATAATTTCTTATTAAGATAATATATATAAGCATAATAGGATGCATGAAATGCTATGGTATTTAGCTTGAATGAGCGAAAATCAGATGTATACATATGAGTTATATAACTTCCGTTTGTGGCCGGATGTTACTAACGTTCGAAAAAATAATGAGTCTACTACCAACAACGTAGCCTAATAAGCTGAATTCTACTCTCAAGGCTTCTATTTTACATAGCCAAGTTTTTCTTCACAGGGGACGGTAGGTGGATCTGTTCTGTTTCGTATTCATTTAGGTCACTGTTACTGCATCTGACAAACCATGAAACTTTCAATCCAAATATCCTGAAGCAAAGATGCAGTTGATAACATTGGTCGGTCACCCAATTTGACATTGTCTTGTTTCTTTGATAATTTTATTTTTAAAATATCTTTTCCAATGCTATGAAAACAAAATGACTTTAAAAATTAATTAGCTCCAGTACTAAAGATGCGGGTTTAAGATTTTATTACGTATACTACGCTAAGTTCGATAGTTAAAAGAAAATTTTAGAGCAGAAACAATTAATTAAATTTAAAAACAGCACTTCCAAGTATTTGTATAATATTTTTGAATAATAATAAATAAATACCAATATTATTTGGCTGAAAAATACCTGCCCTTATTGTATTAGACAGTGCGTTTTTTCCTTGCCTGGCGCTTGTACTCTAAATCTGGGGCATCTCTAACCACAGTCAAGGTGTAGTCTGCTAACATAGCAGAACTCCAGTTTCCTTGACACCTGCTTTCCATCGCCGATGTGTTCTGGTGGAAATGTTCGCCATGTTCATCCTTAACCCTTCATAAAATTTGTTGAATTTGTAATGATAATTTATATTGCCACACCTCATTTTGCTTTCTTACTTTGTGCGTATAGAACAGTAGCATGAATACAAGTAGTAAACAAATGAATAAAATGCATGAATGTTTTTGATAACCATGATATCTGTACGCCTAATTATAATAACAAATTTGCATAGCGCTGCTCTTCAAGAAAACCTCCTCAGAAGTGCTCCTAAATTAACAAAACCACAGTCAAACAGAAAGGGTTTTAAACACTTACGGAAACGAGGCAAAGGAGTCCATGTCGGAGGTTGCTAGGCAACCTAATATTACAAAAAGATGGACAAACCACAGCGGAGCTTATACGCGGCACTGAGGCATGGACAACCAGGTCATTTATCACAGCAGAGCGAAAGATTCTGCGGCCAGGAATGGATGAGATTGAGATACATACAAATGTAGTTCCCTAAGATAAGCTGTAGCACTGCCTGCAAGCTAGCTTACATATGTCATTTACATAAGAATATCAGACAGTGTTATAATGCTTAATGTGTTTGTGTTTTTGAAGTTTTAGCGAACATAAAACGACGAGCGTTAGAGCTTGGTGCAGTTTCTTGGGTTAAAGCCCAGAATCGGAGCTCATTTGATGGATTCAGATGCAAATATTCGAAATACCCCTCTGCTTGACACAGATGCCGATACTCTGAGTACCCCTCTGCACAATACATATGCAGATGCAGATACAATTAGGCCTACCCCTCTGCACGTTGCAGCTCGAGATGGTTGCCTAGATGAAGTGACGACGCTGTTACAGAGCAACATTGACTACGTTAATGCAAAGGACAGAGATGGCAGGACTCCACTACATCTCGCCGTTGAAAATCGTCGTACACGCATTGCTGAAATGTTGCTGATACACGGGGCGAAATTTCACGCCAAAGACAAACGTAAGACAACACCGTTTCACTTGGCAGCAAGAAAGGGGTTTACAGAAATTGTTCAGGTGATGTTACATTTCGCTGAAAATTACGAACATGGCGAAAGTAAAGATAATAATCACGACCTCGGCAGTTACCAGTCTACAGAACCTTCTAAGACCATTCGATCTCAACGCATTCTGAAACGATATGATCCTCATATGCTTCACGAGTCTGAAGTCCCAGTTATCGTATTGGAGAAAATACTTACGTCGCACGACATAGTTATGCAGCAAGCTTCAAGAGCGTTTGAACGTGCATTTCTGTGTGCAACGCCAGGAACGCAGGACTACCAGATGAGACCTGGAGATGTACAGTATGATGTACTTTCATACGATGAAGATGATGATGATGGTGACATTCTATCGATTAGGGTGACCATACGCAAGAAAGATCAACCACATTCCAACATGCTAAACTGTGAATGTTTCAAAGCTCTTCTTGCTGCCATGAAATCAAGTCACATCGAAGTACTTAAGACACTGTTAGAAAGCGAGCTAATAAACGGACATCAGATTAACTGCAGAGGGCTCACAGCACTACATCTTGCAGTGGCTCAATCTTTCAACATCACAGAAATACTCTTAAACTCTGGTAAATTCAATGTGAATGCCCTTTCTTCTGAATTTGAAACACCCCTGTTTTTTGCTATAAAACAGCGATTTAATCAAGATATTTCTGAAAAAGACCTTGCCGAATTTAGGAAAAAGGATCGAAATGTAGTGCTGTTACTTTTGAAACACAAAGCAGACATGAACGTGAGGAACTCAAAAGATGAAACTGCCTTGATAAAGGCAGCAGAGTGTGACTGCGATCATATCGTTCAGCTTCTTATAGACTGGTCGAAAGAAACTGGCATAGGCATAGATCTCAATGCCAGAGATTTTCTAGGTGAGACTGCATTAATAAAAGCAGCCAAAAAGCGAAACCCACAAACAGTGAAGATACTTCTGGATGCTGGCGCTTCTGTCACTTTAGCAGATTATCGTGGATGCACAGCGTTGCATACCGTCTGCTATGAAGCACTTAATCCATGGGATTGCATCGATATATGTTACATCTTGAGAGAACTCTGCGAAGGACACCTGAAAATAAATCTTCGAGAAGCTACACTAAGTGAAAAGCTCCATCAATCTTTAGATGAAATATTGAATCCAGACGTATCTCTCTATTTACGCTACATGTGGAAAGAATTTCACGATAAAACCCTTACAGTTAGCGATCTAGCCGCTTCGATAGAGAAACTTCGTATCACGAATGTTCAAGAAATAAGTGCATACTGTTCTACAGAAACCGAAGAGGAATTAAATAAACACAGAACTGCAGAACTCATCCTTAAAAACGGAGATATTGACGTGAATGCTGCTGACTTCAGAGGTAATACGCCGCTTGACTTGGCCTTTAAGTCGGGAGTGAAAATAAAAACTTGTACGATAGAAACACTCAAACAGCGCGGGGCCACTTGTCGCACATTTCGATACGCACAGCAAAATGAAAACTTTAAAATGCGAGAATGTGTGATAGACAAGAAAGGAGGATCAACGTTCCATCGTTTAGCCATTGCTCACAGATATAGACCAATTGTGTCCACCAAACATAACGAATATTTAAAATTCTACACAATGCTTGACAGCATTCGCTGTTTCTCCCAACTGAGAAAAAATGTATGTCGTCAAATCCTCGAGATCAAAGACAACCACGGTAGAACCGCCTTGCATAAAGCTGTAATCCTAAGGTCTCGCTCCTTGAATTCGTTAGATGAAGACGAAGACACTCGTTCGCTGATCGGTATTGCGGCTGTATTACTAAGCATGGGCTGTGACGTCAACGCCACTGATAACTACGGAAGAACGCCGCTACACTACTCTACGTATCAGTATACAAAACTCTTCATTGAAAATGGCGGAAACAAAGACATTAGAGATGCAGATGGAAGAAGTGCAATTGAAATGGCAAAAATGAGAATGGAGGAAGACATGATTTGTAAAAAGGATGAGCGTGGAATCGCTCAGAACATTACAGAAAAAATTGTTCGGATATCGGATCTTATTGAATTATTACATATTGATTCATCTTTGATAGAATCAATGAATTTTCGATACGGAATTTTTCCATTTGTTTCCGAGGAAAAATCAAATTACTCAAAAGAGATCGTTTGCACCATATGGAATGAAGCAAACTACGCCAATCGCAATCCAATCTCAGATCTTCTTCAAAAAGAAATCAACAACTTTGTCAAAAGAATGGTTGATGGAATTAAGAAATATGATCCAAGGTTCGAATGTCGACCAATCTTTGTTGGAAGCGCCTTCGAAGGAACGAAAATTGATTTCCCAGATGAATTTGATTTTGATCTAGTTCTGACAAACTTTAGCCAACTGTGTGAAGTTTATCCGTCGCCAGTCCTACCTAGTGGTTTTGTTCATCTTAGAAAAAAGCAAACGGAAGAACATACTATAAACCAGAAATTTGATGATTTCTTCAACTTGGAAGGTATTCTCTTAACAAACAAAGTCAATGCCCAGTTCAAATTAGCTCTTGGCCAAGTACTTGAAGATCCGAGGTTTCTACAAGATGAAGGTCTTTTCGAAATACACTGGCGATGTGATAACGACTACGATGATCTCAGGTCAAGTAGCAATAAACAGTGTAGCCTGTGTACGAATCTGAGAGTGACTCTAAATCGACCGCTTGATGGAATCTACTTGTTCAAAGAGATATCCATCGACATTGTTCCTTGCATTCACATAGATGGTTGGTGGCCAGAGGAAGCATTAGCGGACATTAGGGAGGACCTAAAAGTGGACGGTTGCAATTTGGTATTTGATCAACCACATCGCAAGTATCCGTGGATTCCATTCACAGACCCGTGTGCTAGGATTTCTTTTGCGCCAATAGAAAGCCGAATTATCAGAAACAGTAAACAAATAGCAAAAGCAGCTTACATGGTAGGAAAACAGTTGATCAAGAAGAATCCTGGACATACTTATATATTGAAAACATGCTTTTTATATTGCAACGAAGCATTGGATTCGCAACATGCAAAACGGACTGGACGACCACCTTTCAAAGGCATTCCGGTTGACTACCTAAATTTTTTACACTCAGATTTATACAGGCCTGTTGAAGAACTTCAGTTCTGGGTGGAAAAATTACTGAAATGTTATCTTGACTTTAACCTTCAAGATTTCTGTCCGTGTTACATGATGCCTTCTTTCATTTTACCGATTGATAAATATCTTAAATCGAATCATATTAAGTTACTTTCCTGTGAAGATTGTAACGATTGTAACAATTGTAATAATGAAAGGTTCAGTTTTATAACACACTATGAGCCGATTTACCACCTGTATCATAGCATTTCTTCGACTGACACCGACTTAAGTCTTGAGCCTCCGGAGCCCGAGCCTCTTCTAGAACGCTTTGACAGAGAAGAACTAATGGAAAAGCTATCTACTCCTCTTTCATATTCTAGACGGTACCACACAATGCGCCTGCTGTCTAAATTCCCTCTCTACTCTCAGAACGAAAATGACGAGCAAACAGATGGCAACAGGAAAGAGGAAGAAGATTTGGATGAAGAGGAAGAAGAAGAGGAGGAGGAAGAGGACGAGGAAGAATTTGCGGCATCTTTCGAAGAAGACGATGTTAGTGATAATTATGGAAGCAGTTGGTTTAAACTTCGTTACCTGTAGTTACAGTATCAGTGGCCTACTCACACCTGTGACTGTGTGCAACGCCATTCGATGATCATTAGAATGATCCGAGTATTACATGTTTTTAATGTGTCTTCTGTACGAATAAAGTTGTTCGTTATACTAGTAGAAGAATCCCTTGTAGCAATGCTGCCAATGAATTATGTTTTTCATGTATACGAAACCGTTCATTTTTTGCTCAATGTTTTTAACCTTTCCATTTGTATCAGGGATTGCCTAGCGCTAAGTGCAACATAAGTTAAACAAATGAAACCAGATTTAAGCAAAAAAGCCACAATTTAAGCTAGCCTGAAGAGCCAGCCATAGGTATGAATCGTTATCGACTTCACTTTCTTAGCTTCGGCATATGGAGGTGGGTGGCCAGCCCTCTCCCTGGCCCCCTAATATTCCCACTGACAGTGTGCGGTCGATGTCCTCATTTTTAGTGATTTCGCTAAGGGGTGCATGTGGACCATAAATTTCGAAATGTTTTTTTGCAAAGTCTGAGATTTGAACCCTCAAAATTTGGGTTGACAGCCCAACACTCTGACCACTAGACTACCGCTCAACATCGTATAAATAAGATGATCATTAATTGCACTTCGCATAGTTTTTATTAGCTCAGCTGAATTAATTACAAAGGACTCTACTAGTGCGGATGTTTCCATAGTTAGATTTTTCAGAGCTCTTACGGGCATAGTGTCTGGTAATAATGAATTATTGAATAGGTACAAACATTTCATGCTACAAGCACACACAAAATTCAAGAAGCCTGAAAACCTTTTAAAGGAGTAGGGCCCACATTTTAGAACAACACTGGAAGAGCAGATATGTAGACGGCACACTTTAAAACGTTGCTGTGAGACAGGTAACAAATAATAATAATAATAATAATAATAATAATAATAATAATAATAATAATAATAATAATAATAATAACAACAATATTTATAATAAAATAATGTAAAAAGCAGAGGAAAAGGTTGAGGGAAAAGTAATTTCACTAATGAAAGATTTATTAGGACCTAGGATATCAAAGCATTCTTTGAGATTGAAGTTGTAAATATAAATCTCTGATATTGCTCAGCGCTACACAGTAGCCACGTCAGAGGGACCAGCTCATTTACCGGCGCTATATCATATCAAATCCGTAAGAGCCAGGCAGTTAGGTCAGTTTCGGTGCCAGGGCAGAATCCGGCGGTCAAACCGGAGAGACAACATGGTGCTACGGTAGAAATCGTTGGTGATGGTGATCACGGGTTGGTAGAGGAGCCAAAGCAGGATAGGATAGGTTGAACAGTTAGGTTTTCAGTCTTGTGTGGAATGCCACAGAAGACAGGACAAGCGGAGGAGTTATCGTATTGACAGGCGAAGAAATGGGATGAGCGAAGGGGCGTAGGTCATTCGGAAGTTTGTTCCAAAGAGATGGCGCCGCGTAGATTAAGGAACAGTTGCAGTATATGAGAGACAAGGAGACAGGAGGCCGAGATGGAGAAAGGCATGAGGAAGAATGAGTAGATCGGGCAGTTGAATATTTGATAGACTAGACATCATTCCGCACTTGATATATTTGGTGTTCGATGGGTTTAGTCAAAGTCTGCGTATGATTTGTCTTGAATAACCAAACTCTTTGTAGAACTCTACATAGGGCGCTTCTGAGTAAATGAGACGCTATATAAATGCTCTGAAGGAAGGAAGGAAGTATTACTATCCTGGGTTATGTTTGTATAAAGAGTGCGTTTGTTCATTTGCCGCCTTGAAAGGCAACGCTTTACAAGCCTCTTATGACCACAGAACCGAAAGGAACGTTTTTCCAGTTTTTGCACTGAGGTTCTCGTCTCTGCTTTTCACCAAAAGCTCCAATACCTCTAATCTAAATCTAATCTAATATAAACTAATGACTTATGTAGCGCCGTTATCATAATGTAGAGGTATCAATCGATGGTCGCTTCAAATAGTCACGAATCGCAATCCGTTGGAGAAGCACGGTAGGAATCCACTTTGTCAGGAACTCAGAAGGCAGGCTAAGGTGAAAAGCAAGTAACTTGTGGCGTATCTTCGTAATCATAATCGTAAACTCGAAATTTCTAAAGCGCTAGTTAAAAGCTAAGCCAGGGCACCGGCTTATTCATGAGCGTTGTGCCAAGTCAGTGGGGTTGCCAAAGAACCAAGTCGGGTTGCCAGTAGACCAGAGAAGATACGTCACATCTTAGCCACTTAGATGATGATGAGTTCTCTGCCCGAAGGCAGGTCCATTGGCATTATGCCACTCGGGGATGAGATGAGTGAGGTGGTTTCCACTTGCCTTCCTCACAGACAATTGTGGGTGAGTAACTTGTCCAAGGTCGCTACGCAGTGGTTTGAGGCAGATTCTAACCCGCGACCCTCCGGTTACGAGACATCGATAATACCACTACACCACCGCGTCCCGCTAACTTAGAGGCGCAAA